>CAXKVY010000477.1:0-600000 GCA_964058915.1 Tetropium fuscum | reverse complement strand
GTAAAACTACTCGGATCTCCAAAAAAACTTATCCCTAAGTTTTTGTTAGAGCAGTTGTAAAAAACAAAGCGCATTTTATGATTATGCAAGACCTTAAGCCCCCCAAGCACAATAGACTAGCTACGCCTATGCCAACACGGACTATAAATGTCGGATATTATTTAGGTAGTTAGTATACTTTGTCCTAATATAATATATAATTTTAAATTATATTTTTTTACTGCTAGTAAAATATTTGTGCGAAATCAAATACTTTTACAAACAAACAATTTTAGTTTTAAAATTTGCCGTAAAATATCTCCCAATGTTAATTTCAAAGAGTACTTATAAACGTCGATAGTCTAAATGGACTCTTGTTTTGCTTTCAAAAGACAATGTAAACAATAGCCGCCGTACTGTCTGAATTAGTAAAACAGAATTTGTCTGTTAATAAACTTACTAAGTACTTCTTATCAAACATATCAGAAAAATTACAAATTAGGTATTTATAATTAATGAATCTATTGCAAGACATTTATAAGGAGGGCAGAGAGCATTGCCTTTCCGCACAAGCTGCCACAATGTAGTCTTTGATTATAACCCATACGTGTATCTGTAAGAGCAGTCAGCATCGTCACCCATATATCAATTTATAAAGAATAAATGATTTTATAATATTTATGAGTTATTTGTCTAATGCACATGTAACAGAAAATCAGTTCATGTGAACTTTAATCTCACTTTGAAATTTTGATATTGCATTTTGGTAGACTCACTGTAAAATATCAGCAGGTACAATATTTTTAATATGAGATAAAATGTTATTTTTAAATTTTGTCACAGAGTAGTTGTGTTTGTTTTGTTCCCGCTTTTTAGTGGCTTTATTGGCACCATATTTTGTGACCATATTCAATCATTGTGAATTTATATCAAACTGTTTCTTATAAAGTTACCTAAGAAAACTACAGGTATTAGAAAACAAATACCTACGCCTCATCACGGACTGCAATAGATACATCTCCATCAGAAACTTACACAACCTTTGCCCTGACATATTACCAATAGCGAAGTACATCAGAAACACTTCACAGAAATTCTATGAATTTAAACCAACCACTTTACGTCATCCACTTTAGACATTTTTTTTCCACATTAACCATAATTTTAAAACTCTTTTAAACTACTTTAACATAACAAATTTATCCTTTCTGTTTGTTTATTTGTTTTTTAGTTATTTTTGTTTCCAAATCCTACAAAATATACCAATTATATGCATTACTACAATCTATCTAATATGTATGTGTAGTTAACTGACCGCATATAAATACCGCGCAGTTGCCACATGTAATTCTCAAATGTCTCAATAGTCAATTAAACTATCATATTCCACAATACTATATAAAAACTAGCTGACCCGGCAAACGTTGTTTTGCCATGTATCTTATTTCTAGGAAACATTTTATTAGTTCAATAAAAATAACTATCTACTATAAGTGTGCGGGGATGTACTTATAATCAAAGGCATTGTAAACAATGAAAGTATGCTTTATTTAGGTTAATAAATTAATCTTTAAGTAACGAATATATTTTAAATTACAATTCTTGCTAGCTATCTAAACATCAAAAATAATTATTCATATTTTTACTATCAATTATGGCAGTGGAAAAAACAAAGAATAATCTCTCAGCGCAATAGAGTGTACAATATTCTTGGTTAGTCCGTCTTTAGCCAGCACAAACAAATTGGATGGTTTTCCCACGCGAGAATATGCCACATATAGTTGTCCGTGGGAAAAGCATGGTGTTTCCAAATCTAAGCCACATACAGACGATGTCTGACCTTGTGACTTATTGATCATCATAGCGAATGCCAATCTAATTGGGAATTGAGTGCGTTTGAATTCAATTGGCACATCTGTAGGAATCATAGGGATCCGTGGCAGCAACACATTTTCCTCTTGAAACTTGCCATTCAAAATGATGGCTTCAGTAACGTTTTTCATTAATTTTATTAATGACTAATCGTGTGCCATTACACAGCCGTGGTGGGTTCAAGTTATGAAGCAGAATGATCGGAGATCCTAGTACAACTAACCGGTAATTTCGGTTAGTTCTACTTTTCCTGATGAGCAACACATCCCAACTGGCTCGTTTTTAAATTTAAGTGCATGACAATGCGGGCATTCCTTTTCCAAATTATCAATTTTTCCAAAGTACCACTTTGGAATGAGCATAATATTCAACATCAGGCTCGTACTGGAATGCTAGTCGAGGAAATAAATCTGATGTAAATGCTCGATGAACTTGTTGGCGTTGTTGGTCAATTCCGAGGTCAATTCCTCTACGTCTGTCGACTATGTATCTGCGCGTTTCTCTTCGTTCTAGTTGTCTTTGTTGATTTCGTTCATCTCGTGCCTCTTGCGATTGTAATTCACGTAACTGCGCCATGCTCACACGCACATTTGCATTGTTTTCTTGGATTTGTTCGCCTGATCTTCGTGCTCTTATATATCGCACGGCTCTAGAATTGATTGTTCGACGACTCAAATTGGCCCCTTTGCGTCTTTTTGGCATTGCTGACTGTACATAGAACATATAAATAAATGAGGTTAAAATACTTAAACTGATAGAAAGTATTGGTGTCAGTGTCAGTGAATGTATCAGTATATTGGTGAAAAACAGTGACTTAATATTGTATTCATTTGCTTATTATTTGACTTTCATTCGCCTTTCACAATAATAAAACACGTATATTTATTAAAAACGTACCTACACGTTTTGATTTAAAACTATTTCCAAAAAATGTTAAGTACAATATATACAGGTACGGTAATGGCCGTTGTTGGCGGGAGCTTACAACACGTGTTTATTCACATGAGATCACTTAATTAACTGAGAGTTAACACTGTCTTTATCAGTTATTAATAAATTGTGCATAAATAATTATTGCACTGGAAATTAATGATAAATTTAAGATGAGAGTAAAATTAACATGAGAGTTGCACAGACAAATTAAAATAATACGTATAACAGTCACTGCTACGATTGATACACAAATGGCTGAAAAATGTATAGTGAGTAAGCATGATACTAAGACTACAAGATATGCTCCCTCTGCTGACGTCATTCCGTGACAAATTTCAAATATTCAAATTTGACACATCTTTAAAATACAATATTTTATAAGTTTAAATACGTTATTTTAATTATTTTGGTCATTTGTGATTGTGATAAACAATGGTTGACTGTGCAATAAAGGGTTGTACCAGTAACAATAATAAAAAAAGTAAAAATTCTTCCAGTACATATCGATACTTTAATTTCCAACTGCAGCAGATATTTGCAAATTACAGGTGCAAAAGTGCTACCAAACGCATGATTTTAATATTAAAAATGCTAGAATATGTTGCATTTTTCTAATTATGATTTTCATGTTAAAGAAAAATTATTGCAATTGCCCAAAAATAAGTGGAAGTTGAAAGATAATGCTGTACCTTCACGTCCTTGCCTTTTACTTTTTTCTTTAATTATGGATGACATAATTATATTAATAAATAATTAGGAGTATGAAATATATACGTTATAAACGAAAATCTTAGCTAAAGGCCAAAGATGCCAAATAAAACTTAGGTTATGGTTATGTCAAAACTTATCTTTCGTGCGGTTGTGTGTAAATGTTAAATTAATGCCTGCTCTAAATAGTAAAAAAACTGCACTATGTATGAATAATAATTATTGTACAAATTTAATCAGCAATATAAATTTAACACTAAAAAATCCAAAAACCAAACAAACAACATCCGACATCTGCAAAATCAGAACAGCAACACGAACACGACACGGGAAGAAAATAAAAAATAACCGAAGCTAAATTGGCGCGTATGTTTAAAGGAAATGTGAATATTATTAGTTATTTTGTGACGGTTTTGATAATTAATTATATAAAATAAACAAATGTATATTTATATCTATATTTTAGTAATTTTTATATATAAAATATTTACCCGTTCACTTGCTTTAACTGTAAAGACCCTGTGCAGTTATAGAAAAGTAAAGGTCTAATGCCGTAATTACTAATTAATGTACAGGTTCTTTACAAACAATCCTTCTACTAAGTGCCATTCCAGTTCAAGGATTATAGACGTGGATAGTCATTGATTCCAGTTCGTGCCGTAGTAGACCTTTAACGGCACTCGTAAGTACCACTCCCAGCTCTCCGACACCAGCTATTTGCCAGTGTTAGGGGTACAGGCCCTTTAATGAGCGGGAATCTCATGTTGGTTGGGTTGTCTTGTTCTTTTTTGTACCTACCTATACAGGGCATTTAATAACTTGGGAGATTATTTTTAATTCATGATAATATATTATGCTAAAAGTAAATGCTTTACAAAAAATAAACCTAATGAAAGTGCTTTAATAACCAAGAAAAATTAAAATATAAAATGTTTCTCAAGTTCGTAAACACCCTGTATACTTAAACAATTTCCTAAATAGTTATAACAGTCGAATCATAACGAAACTTTATAATAAAACCGTGTTAAAAGCTTTCGTCTCCATATATCGCCATACATTTTTGTCACGGGGTGACGTCATGCGCAAGTTTGTTCAAAACGCGTTTCCCAAGTGATCATATCTTGTACTTTTAGTATCATGGTGAGTAAGACAGGAGACCGGCTTCGTCCTCACTGGATGAGTGACAACGGTAGACACCTGGCAGGGATAACTGATCGATTGATAGTTGATCAGTTATCGACCGGCGAGGGCGGGAGATCAAATTGAATTGAGAAAAAAATCATAATTAAAGGAAATTCAAATTATAAACTCTGAATAAGAATTTATCGTACTACAATTATTATATTCGATTGCCATCTTGCAACCCTGCGGATCTTGCGGATCTGTGGATAGAATAAAAAAATACAAATCGCGATGAAAAAATAGGGGTTAATCGTATAAGGGTGAAAATTAAGTAATATGAAATTTTGACAAAATAAAAAAAAATTTTGCCAAAAAAATTAAAGTTTTTAATTAACAAATAAAAAAGAGGGGTTGATTGTAGAGGGGTGAAAATTTGGAGTTGTATGTATTTTTATATGCTGTATAATAAAAAAATAAAAACAAAAAATTTTGTTTAAAAAATGAAATACAAAATTTAGGGGTGGACCACCCTTTACATTTAGGGGTATAAAAAATAGTTGTTGTTCGATTCGCAGACCTAATAGATATGCACACGAAATTTCACGAAAATCGGTCAAGCCGTTTCAGAGAAGTTTAATTGCAAACACCGTGACACGAGAATTTTATATATTAGATTATACACTCCCCGGCACAAAATTCCGTCACCCTAAAATTTTGCCCAATTTTGATGTTTTATAACTTTTTTATTTTTCATCTGATTTTCATAAATTTTTTACCAGTCTGTAGATCAGTTCATTGTGTGTCTTTTTAATTATTGTAATAAGTCATATTTTTCGTCCAGGCAATATTATACAGGGGTAAATCAAAGTGTTGTTTTTTGTCGTAAACTCAAAACACCCTGTGGAAAAATTGAGGCGAATAATTTTGTTTACAAACCGTTTGCTGCCATCTTAGACGTATTGTAAACATTTTGTTTTTTGATTCATCCCATTATCTCATTTCTTCTGCGAGCAGCAAAATTTTAAATGAAACGCTGTTAATTTTATAATTTTTAATTAAAAAACATCGACGTTGGCTAAATACGCGGTTATTGTGACAGAATATTTGACAGTACAGTTAATTTAGTGTGTTGTCATCATGGTAACTACAGCAGACGTAGGTAGAATTGTTGCCTTAATAGAGGATGGCCGCAATAAGAGTTCTGTCTCCCGTACTCTGGGAATTGCGCGGTCTACAGTTTGTGATGTTAGGAATAGGTATCTACAGACGGGAAACTTTATTAGGCGGCAAGGCTCTGGCAAAAGGAGAATGACCACTCAAGCTGATGATCACTTTGTCATTATGAGTTCTTTAAGAGATCGAAGAGCTACTGCTGTGTATCTAAAAAATGACTTGCAAATGGTACGTCGAGTAAGTGTAAGTGAAAGAACGATACGTAGAAGATTGTTAGAAGCAGGATTGCATTCACGAAGGCCAGCAGTATGTCCAAAATTGCTTCCTCGGCATCGACAACACCGACTGAGATTTGCAAGAGCGCATGCTGACTGGACTGTAGAACAGTGGGGAAACGTACTATTCACAGATGAATCCAGGGTTTGTTTAAGGTCGCCGGATGGTCGTGAACGGGTATACAGACGTAGAAATGAAAGATATGCAGACTGCACCATATCTGAGCGACTGCAATATTACGGTGGTTCAGTCATGGTTTGGGCGGGTATTTCTACCGATGCACGTACTGACCTTGTATTTGTTGAAAATGGAGCACTAACCGCCCACCGTTACATTGAGGAAATCCTCCAAGAAATTGTTGTTCCATTTGCTCCTTTCATTGGGAACCAATTTACATTAATGCATGATAATGCTAGACCTCACGTTGCACGGATAGTGAGCGAATATCTGGATGAGGTTGGACTTCCAAGATTGGACTGGCCCGCATGTAGCCCGGATCTCAACCCAATCGAACATCTTTGGGATGTTCTTAAAAGAGTACTCCGTCGCCGTCCTGTGCAACCACTAACCTTGCAAGACTTACGGCTGGCGCTGACAGAAGAATATCAGGCTATTCCTCAAGACAGAATAAGTAATCTTATTAATTCGATGCCACGAAGAATGCAAGCTGTCATTGCTGCGAGAGGAGGACATACACGTTATTAAAATTTGTCTTTGTTAATTAATTTTGTGATATACCTAGTGGATGTTTTTGTTAATAAAAATAAACTTGAAATCAGCGTTTCATTTAAAATTTTGCTGCTCGCAGAAGAAATGAGATAATGGGATGAATCAAAAAACAAAATGTTTACAATACGTCTAAGATGGCAGCAAACAGTTTGTAAACAAAATTATTCGCCTCAATTTTTCCACATGGTGTTTTGAGTTTACGACAAAAAACAACACTTTGATTTACCCCTGTATAATATTGCCTGGACGAAAAATATGACTTATTACAATAATTAAAAAGACACACAATGAACTGATCTACAGACTTGTAAAAAATTTTTGAAAATCAGATGAAAAATAAAAAAAGTTATAAAACATCAAAATTGGGCAAAATTTTAGGGCGACGGAATTTTGTGCCGGGGAGTGTATATATTATTTATAAATGTCATAAAAGAATTATTGTGTATACAATAATATATTATAGCCCAAGATGTTAGCCATTTTTACATTTATTTTGGTCTACTTTAAATTATGTGAATTCCCTAAACATTTATTTTTATAGTTAAAAGCGGCAACGCCGCTCTACCGTAGAGGGAATATTGGATGATCGAGCAGTGTATCTCTTTTTAACTTATTGGAATGACGCGCCGTCTGTGTTTCTTTGACAGTCCTCATGGACTCTCAAACGTTCGGATCTCTTACAGTGGCGGGTTCACGGGTATTGCGCTCATTTCTATAATCTGCAACCGTCATTCGCATTGGTTGAGATATTCGCGTATATATATAGTGCTGTTTAAATGTTATTGTGATACAATATAATACGGTTATTTTTATTATCTGAGCGGCGAAGCAAGACGTTTACCTACCTATATATTATTTATATACCTACCTATGTAGGTATACACCGCTACGAGAGTCGAAATAAAAAAATGGCGGCTGGCAAAAATTTTTGTTCGTTTCGTATGAAACCTGAAAAACGCAGATTTCCACCAGACCTCGCTTTATTTACGAGATAGGATAGGTATCTGAAAAAATGTAAGGAAAATATTATTTGACGGCAAAAATTTATAGTGGGGGTTAGAGCAGAGCCGACTTTAACAAAAAAAAGTTGATTTATGGGCTGCTCGAAGTAGGTACTTGAGGTAGGTACTAATAGGTACCTCCCCACTTAAGACATTTCTCAAATAATTTTATCAAAAAAATATCCCAGTGCTTGAGGCCGCTAGGTTATAAATACAACGATATAAGTTAGGCGTTTTATTTGGATATACGAAAACTGGAAAGACTCTCTGGTTTATTACCTAAGTAGGTACCTATTATAGGTAATAATTTACATCAGTGGGCAAAATTAAAAATTCTATAGACTGTTTATAAAATTAAAACCGTATACCTACCTAGCCACGAATGAAACGAAAATTTACACTGACGGTAAAATACCTCAAGGTCAGTTTCTAATTTTGATTGGCTGTAAAAAGTGTGTGTATTGGAAATCGCTTTGCGATGAGAAGCTGGTAGGCAGGTATGTATTGCATTTGTAATTATTTTTAAAAATGTGTTGTATTTAGTCTCGGTTTAGTTATGTAGGTACCTATTAACAAACAAGCTCTGATCTTTGTCAAAGCATTGAGTCAAAGTAAATCGGCGTTGAGTGTTGACGATTTGGTAGGTTAGGTAGGTACCTACTTACACAATAAATATGACTGTATTTCAATTGCAAGTATATTTATTTTATTTTTCCGTTTTAAAGTTTATTTTTCACGGCTACTTAGCTGTTTTGTACATATTATTTTTGTTTCTTGTGGGAAATATGGCTACTGGCGAACCACCCACTAAAAAATGGTAACGCCCTGTAAGCAATACTTCATGAGTGGTGTGGAAACTTGCTTTCAATATCAGCTGTGGTGTTGAAAATATACATATAAAAACCTTCTACTTTAACCCCCTGTAAGTAGTTTAACCCCTTTACTTAACCCCTTGCAAGCTGGTACCTATTGTTCATTGACTTTATTTTTATGTAGGTACTTACCATCCTAGATCACAAATTAATAATTTACATCAGTGGGCAAAATTAAAAATTAGTAGGTAGGTACCTATTTACTTATTTTTCCGTTTTAAAGTTTATTTTTCACGGCTACTTAGCTGTTTTGTAGATATTATTTTTGTTTCTCGTGGGAAATATGGCTACTAGCGAGCCACCCACTAAAAAAATGGTAACGCGCTGAAAGCAATACTTCATGAGTGGTGGGGAAACTTGCATACATTATCAGCTGTGGTGTTGAAAATATGCATATAAAAACCTTCTACTTTCACCTTCCCCTAAGAAGAAAAATGCCTACGCCAATGAAAACATTGTGTAGGTCAGGGTTGTCGGTCTTTGAACTACACATACATATTAGAAGCCGTATAGAAATCTATAAAAACAAAAACGTTTTATACACAACTAAATGACCACATTTGTCATTTTGTTTTCTTTTCTTTCACTATTTTTGTTACCTTTTCGGAGCTGCACTTACAGGGATTTTTCATTTGGCATTTTTACCCCCAAGAAAACCAAAAAGTCTCGAAGAGAGACACGACAACAACTTATGATTCAACTTCTAATTTTTCACTTTTTCGAAGTCAATTCATTGGACTATGAACAGGACCAGTGGCAGATAGTATGCCCCTTGGCGCAAGGAGCTGCTAAATACTTCCCTTTTTCATTCTCGTTATCGTCTCAGAGTCACTCCGGACCCAGCCCTTCAATTGCCACGTCGCTACTTGCGCGTGGATGTCTGGCTGGTCCCGGGGATGGTAATGTCTTTGGACGACATCCAAATATTCTTTAATTATCAAATAAATCCTAAATTCAAAGGATTTATCCAATTTTGTGATTATCCAACTTTAGTGAAACTGCAGAATTTCGTGTATATCAATAAATATTTCAAATGTACTTCACAAAGAAAAAAAGAAACCAATAAAAACCGACTGCTTTTCACAAAAACTGTTAAATTCCAGTGGCATAGTTGAGAAAATTTCTCAAAATATGGTTTGTGCTAATTGTAAACAATGTGTCATGTTCAAGGTCGTAGACGCTGTGACGTGACGTCGCGTAAAAGCGGGCGTTTTACACACTTTTGAAAAAAAAATTGATAGAAATCGTGCTCATAATAAAAAATACGACAGAATTTTTTTATAAAACACCATAGACGTATTAATACAAGAGGCAATTGTTTACGTTTTTGGCCGATCCAAGATCATTCCATCCTTGTCGTCCGTCTTTTTCTCCCGAACGACACGTTTGCCAGGCTTACTGTGAAATTCACTTGAGGTCTTTGAATACCGTAAAAGATGTTCAAATAATTTGACAATTACAACGAATCTGATTCATTTTGATACTAAAATGTTATTTAGAACGGCTTCTTGGCAAAAGTAATCTATGGTATTACCTTATTGCGTTAATAATATATGGTGAAAACCATAGACAACCGAAAATGTACTGTGCCTTGCGATATAAATCTCAACAACGGCAACGTCGTTTGATGAATTTTACTCGAGTTTTACTACAATGTTTATTTATCAATGGAAAGAAATTTGCGAGGTTGCCGCAACGCTACAGCTTGTACTTGTGTTTTTTTTAGTGTGTTCTACGAATCTTTGTATTTATTGGGATTCAGGTGAACAATAAGTGTATAACTATGGTGAATTCTTATATAGTTTGTAAAAGGGTGGATGATTTAAGTCCAGAAATTGTTACTTTTCATCGGTAAGTAATGTAAGTATTTTTAAGGTTATCTACAAGCTGTAATGGCTTGACTTGCCCAGGGGCGCCGCACAGTGGGGCAAGGGACCTCAAAAGTTGGCAATAAATATTTTATTATTTATTTCGAATATGAAATAGGCTGTGACACTAAATATAAGTTGTTTCTGATAATTAAAAGTCATGTATACTATTATGCACTATATTTATACATACATATACCAGGTGTCAACATAATCATTAGACAAGACATAATTTCCAAAGGTTTCAAGATATGTATTAAACTTGGCAGCGGTGATATATACCAAAAACGGCCAATTTTTCATTATTTTATAATTTTTTCCATCACTTCAGGTTTCCCCGGAAACGACCCCAACTTTGAAATTTTAAATTGAACACTTTTAATGCCCACAACATATTCTTACATTTTTGGATACATTTGGATACCTTTTTTGACATTGTGCTCGTTTTATGACCTCTTCGTTCAAAATATTGAATTGTTTTTCAGTTCCTTTACTGTCACAGTTTCTCATTATACTAACAAGCTCTTTTCTTGTGAAAGATGTGCTATCAGAACTCATTCCTGTAACACATAATTCAATATCAGGAATACAAACGAAAAAATGGTATTTACCTAATTAAAAAAAAGAGCAAATATGAGCAAAAAATAAAATTAGTTCTGTAACGAGCAATAAATAAGCTTCATAAGTTCTTATAATTAATGTTGGGCAAGACTAGGAACCTAATTAAATGTGTCTCTATTTTCGCGAAGTTCGTAAAAATCAAAGCATTTGTAACAATTAATTGTAACACACGCTATGTAAAAGCTTATACCTAGTTTATATTTCATAAAAGATCACTGCATACCTGACGTTGAAGTCTCCAGCACTAATTTTTGGTAAAATAACTGTCTTTCACTAAATAAAATACAGACTCGAGTCATGTAAAAATATCATTCGTAATATGTCACTATTGACAATTCGCTGCAACAAAAGAGCGTCGGAAGAGTTGCAGCGGGGTGGGGGCAAAATCAGAAGTGTCATGTTATGCTCAAGTGTATGTACTATCTAAATAATACAAAATTTCCAAAAAACATGTATTTAATTTTTTCATTTAACGCCAGCTATTAGGGCACATTGCCACACTGTGCGGCGTTGAAACCAAAATTGAACTTTTTATATTGCTGTAATAATTAATCAATACTTATTTCATTAATTTTTATTATGTAATTTATATAGTACATAATCAGTGTGCGATATTTATTTAAAATTATTTTTATTCTGGTGATGTAAAATACCATTTTCATCTCCAATTAAATTCATATTATAATTAAAAAAATATGATTAATAAGGTTTCCCAATGACCCAGAAAGGAGAAACCTCTGGCTTGAGCTGGTTGAGCTTTAGTTATAGTATTTTCTTATATTCTTCTAATGAAAAATGTAGATGTTTTTCTATTTCTTAGTTTAAATACAGCACTCACATTATTAGGAATGTTGCATTTATAATAGGTCGAACTTTACTTTATAATAAGTTAATTTGAATGTATGATTCAGATTCTTAAATATACGATGCCATTTTATTATATGACAGATGTAAGCAATATTGACACAAATGTTGTGTTCCCCCTAAACACCATGTTCACATTCCAGAAGAAGGTGATGACACATGTATACGTCATTATATGCTACAATACAGAAAATGATGAGATTTCAGAGAACAGAGACAGCGACATTGAAAATGAACAATGTGAATTTGCCGAAGAAAAAATTTAAAACGAGGAAGAAGAGAAAGAATAAATAGACAGACTTTATGAGTTGTTTCAAAAAACACGCAAGGAAATTTTTTACTAAATGGTCAGACACCTATTAAAGTGTCTTTTTTTATAGAATTTAAATTATTTTCAATGTATCCAATAACTAATATTAAACCGTCCACTAACTAACAAATCCGATCGAGTGCAAGCCTCGGTGGTCGGTGCCATTCAAGAGAAGAAACTCTATTGCGCGAACACCGCCACGCAGCAGGTCGTCGTCAATAACAATGACACAGTCTAAGGGAAAAGAACTGATTGAGGATACTATAGTTGATACTGGAAGCAGAGAACCAAAAAGGAAAAGGATAGAATCGCCAGATGAGACAAAGGAAGAGGAAGCGTACTTCGAAGAATTTCTGCAAAGAATGGAGAAGGAATATACAGCACTCAAAGAGCTAGTTATGAGAAGTAACAAAGAAACAAAAGCTCTCCAGACAGAGGTGCCAAACACAAAAAAGGATATAAAGAACTCTGCATCTAGACTTGACAAAATCAATAAGAAAATGGGAGAGGCAATGAAATTTGTGGACGAAATTTTTGAGATGCTCGCAAAAGTAAACAGAACCCCGCATGCAAATGAAAGAAAGAAAGAAAGAAAGAAATGGCTGATGCAGGCATTCAAACCATCAGTAGGCAACAGGAAGAAAAGGGGAGGTTAATCAGTAAAATAGAACACGAATTAACCCTGGATCACGATGAGCAGGCGCTAAATATCCTCATTGAGAATAAGTGGCCTGAAGAAGTTTTCAAGATGTGCCAAACAGTGTCTGGAAGCGAAATAAAAGGGGATCAGGTTATGGTTATGCGGCAAGACCATGCTATAGAAAACAGATTCAGAAGGAACCTCGCGGAAAGAAATCCGCAACTAGCACTTATGATTGAAAAAGGACAATTAAAAGAAGGGGAAATGATTTGTGGCAAAACGGCGTGCAGCATCTTAAGTGATGAACATGCACTGGAGAACAATGAAAGCTATGTTTACATTATTATGACAGATAAGGGCGGAGAAACAGTAAGAGACAAAACCGATCTCAAAATAAACCTGACAAAAGTCATCAACACTATGAAGGCAAAAGGAAGAAATATGCCGTTGTGTCTAGTAAGCAGTAATCGGTAAACAAAAATATTTTAAAATATGTTTAAGCAAAACTGAGTACAATTTTGTAATTTGTTTCAGGGTCCTTATCGGTACATATTTATATGCAGTAGAACGATTAGAAATAAAATCGATAACCCACAAATACTTAGTTCGCGGTCACACCCAAAATGAGGGAGACGCAATACATAGCGTCATCGAAAGAGCCCTAAAACGAATAAAAAAATCCGGACCAATCTACGTGCCAGACCAGTACGTAGCCGTTATTAGAAATGCCAAAAAGAAGGGAAACCCAATAGAAGTTAAAGAAATGGGATATGCAGATTTTATTGATTTAAAATCGTTATACGACGATATGGCTATAAATATCTCTAGAGATATTGATGGTAATGATTTTAAAATCAACGATGTTCGGATGTTACAATTTGAAAAGGGAGCCGACGTATTTCGTTTTAAAACAAGTTACAAGCAAGTTGAGTGGAGTAGTGTTTCGTTTAGGCCGAAGAGAAGGCGTTCTGAGCTAAAAGATATCAAGACAATTACCGTTAAACAGGCTTATTGTAAAAATATTAAAATTTCTGAAAACAAAAGAAGAGATCTTAAATTTCTAGTTAAAAATAATATTATTACAGATTTCTACAAATATTTTTTTGGTTCCATAACAAACTAATTATTTGAAAATAATTAAAAATATTAGGAAATAACACGTTATTTTATGAATGTTTAGCGTTTATTTTGTTCTTCAGAATTTTGATTATTTTTTTTAAATAATTGGCCATAGTTTTGGCATACCATAAATATTTGTTTCAGAAATATTTATGTTTTTATGCATAAGTACAATTTTTAATTTACGTTTTGCAAGACTAAGATTCCATCAGAATTAGTCATACTGTATAGTTCCTATTATTTGTGCTAGTTAAGTAAGTTGTTGTTTAAAGGCTGTTTATTTTTTATGATATTTTTTATAGTTTTAGAAAAAGCTTTAGTGATATTATTTGTTATAAATAAAAATAATATTGTTATAAATGCTTCAAGTTTATATTTTTCTATTTTTGATGTTAATACCTAAGGAAAGCAATAAAAGTGTTGACATAATTGTCTGAAATGTTTATTTTATTTTGCATGAACAATGACATAACTTCAAAATTTAATATCAAATTTCATCACATTGCCTTTTCAACCATACTCTAGCTTAAAGTCCCTCAATACCCCCTCAATACCAAAGTTTGAAACAAATACATGAAACCGCTTGATTAGAAATCGAAAAGATATAATGTTAAATTCGTTTTTTCCTGCCCCTGTAAAATTACCATTTTACCATTACACGTGCGTCAGTATTCTTCTGGAGCAGCGATATGTAAAAAATAAATGTTCGGATTATCCGTGCTTTTCAATTATCCGTGCCTCGTCTAGTCCCGTGGAGCACGGATAATCGAGGTTCTACTGTAATCACTTTGCATCAGAACGAAGTAGTTTTATTACATAACTTTCACATAGGACAATGTTTTATGTAAATTATGTTTCCATTACAAAACCATTTTGTCCTATCTGCAGAAATTATCAAATATCGCTTGAGTATAAAAATAAAATTAACAAATACGATATCTACGTGAAATGTTTCTATGTTTTGTGTATGTACTGAAAAAATCAACAAGAATACTAAAATAGACAAAACTTCAATAAGGGAAGTGTAAAAAGTCTAAATACACTGCGCAACTTATTTAACGCACAACCAAAAAGTTAACTCTGTTTTCTCTGTTAACTAAAATTTGACGTTATGTATTTTCGACAATTTTTGTTCGTTTTGGTCGATTTTTTTTTCAAATTGTAGGTTTTTGTGTGTGTGTGTGTGTCGACACGAGTGATTACTGTTCGACTGCCCTGACCTTATTTAAAAAATAGGGAATAGTGTTGGCCGTGATTAGAAAGGAAACCTTTAGACGTTAGTCTTGGGCGCCGCGCCTTCGAGTGGCTGGTCTTACGAGTTTAGGGTTATCTTGTTGGCGGCTCGATTGACACGATAAGGTGTTACCTTGTCGTTGGGATACCTTTTGTTTAGCGGCAATTGTGTATCCGGGGAAGCCTCTACTTATTTTTAGGATGGCACTAGCTAGTCGCTGAAGCATTGCGAATTTATTAAGTTTGATAGACACCCAGTCAAGTAGATAAGTAATAGATATTAATGATATGACTGAGAATAGTATTGACCGTTTTACTGGAGGGTGTACTGGGTGCTGGTTCGGGGGCAGAGGAACCCCGGTGAGTACACTTGTATATTATATATGTCAACAGAACAGTAATTGTATATTTTATGTTTTCATGGATTGTGGCCTGGCGTTGGCGAAAGGATACCTGCCTCCATTTTCTCTCTCGCACTAATTGCAGTTTTTAGAACAATAATAGATCGGCTCTACCAGCGTTTTATGAATGAATCATTGGGTCTCCCCGTATTAATATGTCTATGGATTTACCGCTTCTGTAGTACGTGGTACGGATTTTCTTTGGAAAATGCCGCACATTTTTTGCTCTAGTTTGTATATTAAACGAAAACACTATAGTTGCATTATTTCTATTTACGGTTTGATTTAATGAAAAGGGTAAAACCGTTACTATATTTTTTTTATATCCGTACTTTACGATTTTTACAATGCAAATGTAAGTATTTGTGCTTATCAAACAAGGCGAAAAGATAAGATCGCTTTGCAGACAGACTGTATTCCGAATGTCGGAATAACGTTACCTCATACTAGTTCACATATAATTTATTGCGTGATTTAATACCTAATTAATTTAATAAATAAGAATTAAATTAAATATACTATTGTCTATATGTCTATGTCACATATGCTACAATACAGAAAATGATGAGATTTCAGAGAAAGAAGACAGCGACATTGAAAATGAATGAAATGTGAATCTAACGATGAAAAAATTTAAAACGAGGAGGAAGAGAAAGAAAAAATGGACAGACTTTATGAGTTGTTTCAATAAACACGCAAGGAAAATTTTTACTACGTGGTCAAACACCTATTACAGTGTCTTTTTTTATAGAATTTAAATTATTTACAATGCGTCCAATAACTAATATTAAACCGTCCATTAACTAACAAATACGTCCAATAACTGTACTTTTTGCATTAAAATTATAAATAAGTTTCTACAAAACACCACGAAATTTCATTGCAGTTACTAAGTATTATCTTAATGTACACGAATTAAACTATGCTCTGAATGTTTTCTATTTTCATTTCATTTATTGCAACGTTCGGATACAGGGTATTCAGTATTTTTCTTATGTAACTATGCAGTTTACCCTAACTCATTCATTAAAGATAAGTAGATACGCCACTGGATGGGTTCTGATCACACGAAGGATACCTGCCTCCATTTTCTCTCTCGCACTCATTGCAGTTTTTAGAACAATAATAGATCGGCGCTTCCAGCGTTTTACGAATGAACCGTTGATTAATATGTCTATGTAAAGCAATTAAAAAAATTCAATGTAAAGGCCCAAATAAAAGTAATTGTACAGTGCTAAAATTATTGTAGTATCTTTGAGGATGGTTGAATAAACTGAAACGTTTACTTGTCTTACCAGAATTCCCAATAAATACTCGAAAGATTGAAACCAGCTATCAAAGAAATGAATTAGATCATAGAGAATAAAATATTGTTCTTTATAGTGAAGAAATGGGTGATTCCGTTCCATCGGGTGTATGTAAGAATTCCGGGATGAGCAGTATCTCGAAGTGGAAAAGGCAGATCAGGAAATCCATAACAAAAGGTAAGGAGGCAGATAGTCTCAAAATAATGTCAAGAATTATCTTTGAAAGCCGAATTCAGTGGACGAAAAAAATGAACTGGATATATTTCAGGTACAGTGAGCAGTTAGTTGTAAACATTTTATTAACTTTATGTAAAAATGTGGCTTTAAATTTTTGGAGTTGATAGATGCCTGAATTTATTAATTTGAAATGTCAACAGTGACTTCCTGTTAAATTTATTTCATAATTTTAAACCATGGCGAAGCTTACAGATGCGGAAAAGACGCATCATAAATTGTTGGTATGCTGGGTGCTATTTAAGTGCTATTGCCGTCCTTTTCCGAGTTGCAAAAGTTGCATATTTAAATTGAAAAGAAAATGGTTGCAAGGTGAGGATTATGATGGTTTAATGTTTCATGTAATTTTCTCCGACGAAAAAATGATCCAGTCATGCCTCGAAAAGTCACTTTGTGTGTAAAGAAATTCACAGTACGCAGAATGATATACGAAGCCGGTTAATAGTAGCGGTTAATGGAGCACCGATTTAATATTGATTTTAAAATAAAATTTTAACTGAGTTGCTTCTTTTATATTATGTATATGTTAATTTCAAGTGCTCACGAGTGTATCTACACATAATTTAACAAATGATTTTTGAATATTAAAAATGAGAATTGTAAAACTCAAATGCTTACAAACTGTGATTAGTTAAAAGTTGTGTAGGTAATGGCAGTTTCCATTCTGAAGTAAATGGTAATAAGATGATATTACATTTGCAGGGAGGAAGTCACACGAGAGTTCTGAGCAGGAGTTGGACCAGCGTGAAAAGTGCGCCAAATTTAAATGTGAAAAATGTCCCTATGAAACGGATTTCAAGTCATACCTGAGGAAGCACAATCTGAATCACAAGGACAAATCAGAGGTGGAGATGCACAAGTGTGAATATTGCGAATTTCAAACCAGATATAAGAGTAATATAGCCAAGCACATGCTGAAACTGAAGCATCGCGATCCCAAAGCGGAGAAGAAATTTAAATGCGGCGAATGTCCGTACGAAACGGATTTCAAGTCCTGCCTGGACAAGCACAATTTGATACACAAGGACAAATCGGAGGTGGCGATGCACAAGTGCGATAATTGCGAATTCGAAACCAGACAGAAGTGTAACTTGATCAGGCACATGCTGACGCATCGCGATCCAGAAGTGGAGGAAAAATTTAAATGCGGCAAATGTCCATACGAATCGGATTTGAAGTCCTTACGCAAGCACAATCTGATACACAAGGAGATGCTCAAGTGTGAGAACTGTGAATATGAGAGCACGTATAAGTGTAATATCATCAAGCACAACGTACGTAAGCATGGTCTGATGATACACAAAGATAAATCGGAGGTGGAGATGTCCATATAAAACGGATGTTAAGGCGGGGATTTTATATGTATATTTTTACCGCCTAACAGAGGTTCATAAAAGCACACATATCACTAGGACAAATGGCATAATCGCATATTATTATATATCAACGTATTCACAATGGTTCCCGCTATAGCATAGAATAATTTTCAATGCCCATAAGTACAGAAGAATAATATAAATAAATGCTAAAGTACCTCAATTTTAACCCTACTGTTGGTGTATCAATATGTCGCATTTACGACGGAACTAGGCTAGGCACAATAACAAAAATTAGGGACGGGATAGCCAAAACATTTGGGAACACTTCTGTTTAACTTTGAGATTAATATTTATTGATAATTCTCCACGGTGTGTGCTAACGTAAAATCTAACATATTCTCGATGTTTAAACTTGTGAAAATACGAACTTAGGCGAAGGGACCGTGGGGTGCATGGACCGTGGGGTGCAGGGACTGTAGGTAGCTGATGTCGAAGCACAGCGAACCTTCTCAATGAATTTAGTTTGGATGCCCTATCACAGGCGTCGCCACCCTTGAACGTGGAATTCATGACTAGCATAGTACCAGATAGTACAGAGTTGGCTTATAAGTAATGTGTGATAAATAAAGCATAGGGGTTTAATATTTGATATGTATAATAAATTTAATTTAATAAAATTCTAAATATAAATTTTAATCTTGAAAATAAATAACTTTTCAATAGCAGAAATTAATAAAGGCTAATTCTAATACCAATATGGAAACTAAACAGTTTGTGCTTCCAGGTACTAGAAAACACAAAAAAGTACTAATAATAAATAAGGTATTAATTTTTAAAAGTAAGAACATTTTGTAATGCTTTCTTGCATATATTGAGGCGAAAGCGATTTAATACTTAATATCTTTATCTCAGTCCCCTTGGGGTAGTATTTTTTGTCAAAATTAATAATCAAGATGGCGGACATTTTTGCAGTTTATTATAGTCCCAATCGACTTAAAATCGGTGTTTTGATTGTTTTGGGGTCGCCGAACACGAATTTTTTTGTCCCAATAAATATTCAAGATGGCGGGCATTTTTGCCAGTTATCAACAGAAGCAACTCAAAGGCGGTGTCCCTGGAATTTTGAAGTCGTTGATCACGAATTTTTTGTCCCAATAAATATTCAAGATGGCGGACATTTTTGCCAGTTATCAACAGAAGCAACTCAAAGGCGGTGTCCCTGGAATTTTGAAGTCGTTGATCACGAATTTTTTGTCCCAATCAATATTCAAGATGGCGGACATTTTTGCCATTTATCATCAGAATCAACTCAAAATCAGTGTCTCGCGAATTCCGAAGCGCTGCGTACGAATATTTTGTCAAAATATATATTCAATATGGCGGACAATTTTCCCATATATGGTGCGATTCGACTTAAAATCGGTATCATGAGAATTTTGAGGTCGCACATTACGAGTTTTTGCCAAAATAAATATTCAAAATGGCAGATTAAATAATATGATAGACGTTTTCCTCACTTATTCTTTCATTCGACTCAAACCATCACCATTTTTTTTGTGTCAGATCAAGTAGGTATTCCAAATGGCGACTCTAAGATGAATTTTGCCATTTACGCTACGGTCTGATTAGACTCAAAATCTTCCTCAGTTTTTTTTAGAGTAGCATATCACGAATTTTTTATCATATCAAATATATATTTTGCCTTTTTCTTGACATTTCCTTTTTTGCGTTCCTCTATTCACTATTATTTCTGGTACTAAACAGTCCACATAAAATCTTACCAATTTTAGTTAAATATTTTACCGATAAATAAGTAAATAAGTCATTATGATCACACAAGACTCTGCGAAGCGACGGCAACTTCGGAGGCCCGCATGCGCTGTTGACAGGGGTGTAACTGGAATAGCAAAGATTTAACTATTCTTTTGTTTTGTTTAATTGTTTTGTTAAATGTAAATTATTAAGTTTACTGTGTTAGCGAATATGTAGTATTTGTTATCAGGTAATCAAGCGATATGGAGAATTATTGCAAAATTTACAAATCCAAATTTTCCGATCACTCTACTCTAATAAGATACCTAATAATGACAAAAAATGTTACTCTGAAGTATAGATACAATACAATAAAATTATGTATTTACAAAAAGTAGATAGAGGTTTTCGCCCTATTTATTTATTTCGCATCCAAACAGGCATAGCCAGCCTAATTACAAAAATACTAAATTCGCAAATAACGTTACACTGAGCGAGTAATAACAATTATTACAGTGAGTGAGTAATCATAAACACATGTAAATTAAAACAAAAACAATAAAATATGTTTTAGATATTTAGATGTGTAGAGATATAGGGTAACTAATGAATGTTAGGCGTTGCGTCATCACTAACGGAATTAATCACAGACAGTGCAATCGACTACTGCCTGCGTTGCATTCGCACTGTGTTTATGAAGACGTAGTAATGCCTACATCGAAATAACATGAACCGCGTCATTACGAGTGAAGATGCAACGCCTAACATTCATTAGTTACCCTATATATTGTTATCTTTAGATAGTAATTGATTTTAGATAAATTTAATGAGATTGCCCCCAATAAGATACACAAGTAGGTTGCAGTATGTAGTGACTGTAGAAAAAGTGTAAAAACGTCATTATATTCGAACTATCATTAGATCGGGTGATAATTATTGAAAAAACTAATTTCCTAAATGTAATGAAAATGTATCTTTGTATGTTGTATAATTATTAACAAAGAAATCGATATATACTGATACCTCATTTGACAGTTTGAGAAACCTAGAGATATAAACGAATTATACCTAGAGTTGGTTCTATAAATAACCTCTTCAAATACTATGTTTAATAATAAATATAGCAACTCATTTGTTATATTTTATATTTTGTAAAATTTTAGTACTAGGATAAAAAAAATTAAAACTTCGACGTAAGACGTAATAAGCTTTTTAAAAACTTTTTAATTTCCGCATTCAAATAGGTATTACATGTTTTGTTCGTATCACTGGTTTGCCCCTAATTGCGAGTTCTTAGTCGTTTGTGAACGGCGCGGCGCATTAAAAAATAGCCGTCGCTCCGAAGTCTTGTTTATGATCACCACTGTATATAACAAAATAGCACGTATTTGCTTTTGTGGTCGATAGTTGATAGATCCAAAACATAATAAGCAGTTATATAATACTGAAATGCCTAGGTAATGATTTTGGAATAAGTAATAAAAGTAAAATAGTGAGACATGTGTTTGGTAAGTACCTACATGATAATAGTTGACAATAATTACTAAGGTTATTACATTTGTATTTTCTATCAAGGAAATAATCCTGGACTATATTGAGTGAGCCAAAGAAGTGTTTCATGTAATATATTTTCACAAAGAAGATAAAAGTGGTCATATCTATGGATATAAATAGGTACCCTATACAAACTAGCAAAGCACTATTATCTATATTATCGGGAATCGTAAAAATAAGCTAAAATGAAAATAAAGTGTATTTCATTACAAAAATGGAATTCCAAGACTTAGTATTCCAGCAGATTAATAAAATCGTTCCTTATAACATTGTAAACAGAAATTGAAGCCGGTCCTGTAAAGTTGGCGAGAACTGGTAAAAAACATCGGCCGCCGTAAATAATAAATATGTTTGTAGCTTGGCTAAAATACATTAGTTACGAACGGTGTCTCATAGAGTCCCAGCACCTGCTGGAACGTACCGATTCCCCGTTTCGATGACTCAGGCTAGGCTAAATTTTTTGTACTAAATCCCCGCCTTAATGGCCGTTTGCACCGTTCGACTAAACAGTGATTGAAAAATTAATCGTTGATTAATTTGAAAATTGTGTTGTACCGTTCGTTAAACATGGTTTTATGTATCGTAGACACTGATTACATTAAACGGTCCTTTTTGGATGAATAACGACCGATTAGTTTTCCTAACCTCACTTTGCGCGTAAAATTTTACGGATTGTCAGTTTATTCAATAATTTTCAAGATTTCGCGGAGTTTGACGATATATTTCTAGAGGATGATCACGATATTCTTGATCTTGTTTTTTCCTTAGTACTCATATTGTACATTTTATTACACATATACAATACACATTATAAATTAATTTTAACTGTCTATTAACACTATTACATAGGAATGCTCCACAGATAAAATAATGGGACCTTCAAACCACGATACTATTACTGCGCGTGCGTCAGATGTTCGCATCAGAGCGGGAAACTTTAAAATTACTACAAGCAATTTGAATACATAACTTATGTATCTACTTTAAATTTAAATTGAACCTAAAATTAGTAAGAGTAAACTGAGTAAAGCGTCTAGCTACCTTCTAATCTTCTTTAGCTTATTTGCACTTTAAGGAAATTAATAAAAAAAAGTAATAAGAAAGGTCAAGGTACAAAATAAGACAGTATTAATGTTTTTTAATATTTATTAAGAGTAGGTATGATCCAAATTTTAATTTCTAGATACAAATATGTCATCACCACATAAAAATTGTGAAATATCCATGCTTCCAGACTTTTTTCCAGAAAATTTTGAATACGTACGTACTTTGGTACCTAACAGAAAACCAACACTGTATTTTAATAATTCTACTCACCGTGTATATTAACAAACTGTTTTATTTCTTCCTGGATATCAAATTCATGCTGCTGGTTGAGATGTTTAATTAAATCAGTTTTTTTTTGGACGAGCAATCGCACTGGGCTTCAAGGCACTTGTAATTACAAACAGATTTATCATATGACTGTAAACTATGTCTTCAGGGACGGATCAAAGAAAAAGGATGGAGCAGGCTGTGGTATATATTCCAGGAATCTGCGACTCCGATGCAGCTGGACTATGGATAAAAATGCCAGTGTAGTACAAACAGAACTCGCTGGTATAACCATAGCCGCACAAGAGATTGCTCGCAGAGAAATAACGGCCAAGACAATAAGAATCTACACAGATAGTAGAGAATCACTACTGGCCCTGAAAAATTATAAAATAACTAAAGGATCAACATGGGAATGTCACCAAGCACTTGTGAGAGCATGTCAGATGAATAACATCTGCCTGTGCTGGGTCAAAGGACACTCACAATGCAACGGCAATATAGAAGCTGACAAACTGGCCAAGAAGGCAGCCAACCTGAGTATCCTTGGGCCTGGTCCTTCAAGTACGCTACCAGTTGCAGCGAAACTCCAATTAATAAAGGAAAACACCCACAAAGAATCCCAGCGAATAGACGGCGAGGAACTATCTGGCAATGTCCAGGGGTAAACTGCGATTTGTTACAGGAATCCTAACCGGACACTGTCGGGTAAGGAAACACCTCTATAACATGAGACAAAGTGACAGACCCATCAGCAGAGGATGTGAACAAGAAGATGAAACGATCGAGCATGTACTTTGCGAATGTCCCGCCGTGTCATCGACCAGAGAATCCGTATTGGGGGAACGTTGGCCTTCTATGGCCAATTTGAGGGAAATCCCCTGGGCAACATCATCACCTTTTGTACAACATTGGGCTGGTCGATGACCTAGGGAGACATTTCCCTCACGGAGGAAGCACAAGGGGCCCAATGGGGCCTAAGTACAGCGGATCTCGATCCGCACTCCGGACATATTCCAGATTCCAGATCATATGATATTGGGGTATTCTGAAGGTTGTGGATATTTTTATAGTGTTAATTTAAGTTACTTTGAAAGTTAAAGACTTTCTGACACATTCCAGACAAAACCGGCATTTTAATTTTTCAATTTGCAGAAACAACAATAAATTAATGAAGTCCGTTAAATCACCAACCAATCTGAGCAGGCTGACATAACCACAGAAAATATTTTTAATTTAAATTAAATTCAATCTTACCGCGCTGGCGCATTTCAAGTATCGTGGGGCGCGTTTGAAGGTCTCATATAAAATATACTCGAATGCTCTAATTAAGATACAAAAAAGCGGGGTTGTATTACTACCGTGAAGATAAGAATCTAAGCAAAAATTGCAGTGTTGTCACGTTGTTTCTCTGATTAACTAACAGACGATTAACTTGTGACGGGGTAATTCAAAAATGTTTAAACAGCAATTAAAAGATATTCAACGATTAGCTAATCAGTGTTTAAGAATAAAACGGTGCAAACAGCCATATGCTGTCACATCCTCAAACACAAGAAGAGATATGATGGTATTTGACTGGGGAATACTAAATAGTTTTTTTTTTTTTTTTTTTGGAGAGGGGTTTGGCTTCCGAAAACTCGTTTAGTCACAAATAATCGAGTCAATCTCAAAGTTGTAATTATACCATGAAATAAAAAAAAAAGAAAAGAAAGGAGTAATCATACAATGGAATAGTGTAACCGTGTTACTGATTTTCATTTTGCCTTTGTTAAGTAACTACTGGTATAAATATCTACTAAATTAGATAAATAATAAATTATTTAATGAGTATACACATACCCACATATAGATATATATACATATATACACATATATACCCACGCATACACATACATACATATCTACATATCTTTTTTTTTTGTTAATTTTTTTTTTATTATTTTTTTTTATATTTGTTTTTTTTTTGTTTTTTTGTTTTTTTTTTTGTTTTTTTTTTCCATTTGTTTATATTGGGTTTTCAAACAGGGACAAGTTGCGTCTCGGGGTCTATCAAGACTAAATAGTTTATAATAATACAGTTGTACTATTTTTAACTGTCAAAATATAACTATTTATATAACTATAGAAAATACAACTATAAAATATAACTATACAAAATAAAGCTGTTAATTTTTCCTACGAATAAATAACTATTTCAAGAAATAAACGTATTAATTGAAATATTAAATATTACCTTTGATTTTATATACCCTAGATCATTCATCAGCATTAGAGTACGTTTATTATGCTTGCCTTCGAATAGGTGGCACTGCCAGCTCTGATCTACATTATTTCGATGTTCCTTAGAGTACAATCACCCCCGATAACATCAGCGCTGTTGTCAAACTATTATGCAGAAAACATACCTACCTACGGCACGCGCTTATTAGATTTATTATATTCCGCTGGCTCAACTTCAGCCATGGGGCTACTATTATAAGGGCGGCGCGGCGTATTGAATTATTCAGGATCGATATAAACGACAAAAAATATGAACAAATAACTAGGGTAAACCAGTTATTTTTTATATTTAATATGCTCCAATTCGGAAACGAAACAAGAAATTGTAACCAGTTAGGAAACGAATGATTAGAGTGAAAACTTGCTCGATGAAACATGTGTCTCATACATTATTTTTTCTAGTTTTGAAATAGGGCTGAGAATAAATAACTAGAAAGAAAGAAAGAAAAAATTATTAACTTTCTAAATTTGTGTATTGCCTACATCAATATCTATCACAAGTTGTTCCCAACGATATACCTAGCAACAAATTGTTGGTATTGTTATTTTACGTAACTAGTTACATAAAGTAAAAAATTATAGGTACTTACTTACGTACTAAATGAAGTCTGTTTTGTCGATCATCTGCTGCGATTACGAAATATGACACTTTATTTGTCAAAATTAGACAAACTTTTTATCCTTTTATATTTTTAAGTGTGTGACTGAAACATTGTAGTATTCCCAGGGGAAATTTAGAACAAGCGATTTACTTTTTTATTATTCGAAATAGATACAAATTAAGTATCTAGGTATTTCGCGATCAAATAAATTAATAAATGTAAAGATTGTAGTAATAGTTTTTATTTGAGGTTTGCTGTATTGAAACGTAAACTTAAGGTTGAAAAGTTAAATATTGAAGACAAAGCGGACCCCCGGTGTGTGGAATACACTTTAAAATAGTGAAAAGTATCTTGATATATTCCTTTTTACTTTTAAAATCTTTTTTTATCAGAAAATATACTTGCGAAATTAGTTTGAAATATTTTCTGAATTTTTTAATTCGTTCCCATTTTGTCACATGTATTTTTTAATGTTCATCGTCAATATTGGTTTCTTTATATTTATTCATTTTTTATTCGTTGCGTTAAATATACCGGTGGCGTAATTAAAGGACATGAAAAAAAATATACACATACCTACCTAACATAATTTTCAAAATGTAAATTATTTTTCACAAAGTTTTTAGAGTAACATACCATTATAGTAATATAACATTAATAATAGTTAATATTGTAATAATTAATAAAGACAAAAATAGCAGATGTTTCTCAAAATATAAAAATAAAGTTTAACGTTCTTCATTAAGTGGTTAGATATTTGTCATTTTACGATTTATGTAATTTTATGACTTTATGATGCCGAATATCTTATAATATGTGAATGGAAACTCGCGGGTATAAGAACACATTAAAATAAATTAAAATGTAAATTAAAAAAATATATTTTATTAATAATTGGTAGGTACCATTCAATAAAAAAATAACTATTACAGCCATAGGTACATCCGGTGATATTTTGATATTCACCATATCCGATAAATAATCATACATTATTAAGAAATATAAATTATTAACAATAAAAAAAATATTATAATATGTATATATAATATACATATTAACAACCAAAAATTAAGAAACTTGAACTTAAACATTATCTTACAAGTTTCTTATTTTTTTTATTTTTGGATGTGGTTTAACGTCTTTTGTAGCAATTTTTCCTGTCCACTTACAGAATTTGTATAAATTCGTTTCATTCATTTTTTTAAATAAAAATGTTCTATGTTCTAAACAAGTTTCCTTGTTTATTGTTGTTTAGATTGGTCCTCCAATAATCCATAATCCCCTTTTTAATCTGGTTTACCGTGTGAACATTATAGTTAGCAGTGGCGGCTCCTTGAGGTGGGCAGGAGGGGCCGTGCCCACCCTAGAATTTAAGGTATAAATATAAAAACAAAAAAATGTTTCAATTATCATGTAGAATGTTCAATATGTTTTAACATAATAGCATAACAGATTTTTAAAAGTCTTAAGTAAGATTATAAATAAAAAGTAAAAAGTATATTATTAATCAGTAATCACATTCCGATTTAATTTTGCGCGTTACGCACCCGAAATAAATTAGTAATAGGTACGATCTGTTTGCCCATAGCGCGAGGGAGACCTGCTAATCATCGTTATGGGCAAGCCCGTAGATGACAAGCAGGCCTGTATTAATTCGCGATATACGTTCGAGGTATACGCGGCGACGATAGTGCGAGCGGAACGGTAAACGTATGCCGAGGTTGTATCATTGATCCACCCTGAGGCTGACCTGCGCCGATCGACCGTCACTTTTCTGAAACGGCAAAGTAACTAGGTATTTGCTGAACTAATAATTTTTGTCTTAAAACTTAATAATAAATATTAAATGCCGTGGTTCTAGATGAAATTTTAAATCCGTACAATTGAAGTGATACGTAATTATAATAATAAAAACTTTATTATTATAATTACCACTAAATTGCACGGGATTTAAAATTTGATCTAGTATTAGAACCACGGTATTTAATATTTATTAAAAACCAATTAATCAAAGTATTTATTATAACCTACCTATAGGTTAGGCGTGTAGGAAACTATTTATTTTGCATATCGATATACGAAAATAAGATCGCCCTTCATTCTTAAGCTTTTCAGCTATGATTTTTATATAATTATGTATCTAGTAATTGCTAATTTTTAATCTAAAATCTAACAAGTAATAAAACTAATAAGTAACGATACCCCATCAATCAAGTAGTGGGAAATATATTTTTTTGATTTTTAATTAAAACAGACTTCTTAAACCGACTTGAAGAGGAATTCAGTGCAGGCGCACCTGTTTCGTGCATTGTTTTGTATATTATGCTACGGGCTTGCCCATCAGCACGGTTTGAATGATGTAACGTCCACGATTCGCGCCCTTCAGCCTCAGCCCCCAATTAGTGATTGGTGTTACAAAGTCATATGATTAAGAATTCAGATTTCGCTGTTTTCTGTTTTCAGTTTAGAGTTTAGATCACAGTTGTATTGTGCAGATACAAGATACAATACCGGGTAGAGTAGGCATGTGGATTTAGTTTTTCGTTCGATTTTTCGGCTTCGTTCGTGGTTGACGTGATTTGATTAGGTACCTACTTACCTTACATATTTAAATGTTTCTTATCCTATTCGTAATATTCGCATTTTGTAATTCTTTGCGTTGTAATTTGCAGTTTAGATTTTAATGATAAAGCATTTATTCCCAGCCAGCTTGCAAGTCTACATTCTGATATACCTACGAGTTGTTCTTTTTTTCAAACAGACAAACTACTCATATCAAAAATTCAAGAAAAAGTTTATTGTTTTAAAATTCCAAAAGTAAATTGACAAACGAAATACCTATTGGTTTATAAAAAATATTTAACAATCTAATAAAATATATTTTGTTTATATCAATTTATTTATAATATCAGTAATTCGTGAATAAATATTATTTCAAAAAAGTTTGATACCTTTTCCAAAAATCATTTTTGTGAAACCCTGTAATTTTTGTAAACGGATTTTTCATTGAAATTCTGAAGTGCCAGGAAAACGAGTGACCTTGAAAGTTTGAAAAATTTTCGCCTGCGCCGCCATTAATACTTCGCGGACCAAATTTAATATCAATATTAAATTTGTCTGCCCTACCTGATGCTTTAATCACGAGCCGCCACTGATAGTTAGAAAATTACAATTGTAGGTATACATAAACCCTATCCTATTCTTAGAAGGGCAAAATGCCATAATCCCTATGCCTTATTTAATCTAATCTCTAGTAAATCTAATTTTATATTTCTCCTACATTTTTTTCCCGTTTCCGTCCGCGTCGATCTTTTTATACGAATATTTCCTGGAGTATGGGCTTTATGGCCTGAAAATTGCAGCTGCAATGGGCTGCAACTTCTTGAATAATAATATTTTGAACATATTGATGCCGGCGAAAAATCTAATTTTGAAAGCAATAATTATAATAATTGATTTTGAAATGCTGTATTCAAATTAATGAAGTCGCTCACTAGCATCGATTGCAAAGTAGGTAGGTACTTATAATATACGCTCAAAACTAATTACCCTTTATCTAGAAATATATTTGCTACCTCCTCCACTCTCGCCCCTGTAAATGTACATCATTAAAAAAAATCATTAAATATAATTTTCTTGTATTTTTCATAGTATAATTAAATTTATAATCACCCGCTTTTCGACCTTTCCGCCCATTTTTTAATGCAATTTTTGCATCTTTTGTTGAAATATCTTTACAGGGGCGCAACGCAACCCTCTGAAAATTTCCATCACATCAAATTATTTCCATTATTTCTAACTTTTGAGGTACACTGTACGTATTTATAATATATTTCTTCATGATAACATCATAAATTATAAGGTTTCATATCATAAACTAGGTAGGTACCTACCTTTAAACTGTAGGTATTTAGGTATATGGAATAATACGGTTAAATGCCATAATATTGATTTTATGAAAATTTCCTTAAAAACAATAGTGTTTAGATACCTACCTACTAAACTAATATATATATCTACTAATATGTACCTACTAATTATAAATTTTCCTTAAATTCAGTTTTATTATAAATCATATAATACAAATCTACCTAGGTATACCTACCTAGGTAGATGTGTACCACACTCAAATTTAGAATAATTACCATAAAATGGATAATAATAAATTATTTAAATTTCCGATATCGATATTTTATAACTAACCACGGCCATCCTATATTTTCTGTAGTATCCATAATATAATTATCGATGTAAAACACTAATTCTCTTACATGAATATGATGTTGACGAAAGTACGGCATCAGTGCCTGTTTCAGAGGCGCCATCTTAACGAAACTTTCTCAAGTTTCTACCGCTACTAAGCGTTTGCTTCCAGCTTGGCTCACGTCCGCTCCCAAAACAGGATAACAAACTAATACATTGGACGGCCAATCTAGGGTATATATAATCAAAGATATTACTAATACGTACCACTTATCAATATTTAAATATCAATTATTAACTGACCGTTTTTGAATATTGTGATGTCACTAGCACATCAATCACATTTCATTCACACTTCTTTTGTTTTTTCATGTTATTTTATTTCAGAGATACTATGCAAGTGTTTTATTCCAAGACATTTGGTTGGTTATTACTTGTGAGGTAGGAACTTTCTTGAAGTTAGAGAATTTCAAAAATTCTTTTTCGTGTCATGTCGCATTTTAATTTTTTTAGATAAAATTGTCAGCATGGTTGGTTGTTCGGTAAAAGGTTGTTCAAATAGAAGGGAGCATGCTTTCTTATCCCATTCACTGTTCAAATCGTGTATACCCGCAAAAATAAATTGGCCGGTGGTGCTCGAAGCGTGTTAACTCGCTTGTCATTGTAAAATTGGACCTGTCTGCTGAAGACGATTTTACGCGCTAGTGTGCTTTCTAAGCATCTAATTCGTCAATTTTATATAGATGGCGTGGTCTAAATATTAAGGGCGCCAGCCACCCTCAAGAATTATATGTACGTTGTAACGTAAATAAATTCCGTTCCGCTATATAGCAAATTTGTTGAATAATAGTACCTTATTTCAAATATTTTAAAATAAGTCGCGAGAACCTACATACACAATACGTACACAATATACCTACATACCGATTATTGAAACCACGTGATGACACCGTTGGGTTCGAGTAGGAAAAACTACATAAATACGCGGGACGCCGGCAAATTAGCTCTCAGCCTTTCGTTTGCTTTTATTCGCATAGTGATAACTTAGCGGTTATATTTTCAGTTTATTTAGTGAGTGCTTCTCTAACTTTCTTAGAAAACTATCCAACGTTTAGGCATGGGAAAATTATCAGCCAAAACTCGATAATGTTATAGGGGGAATAAATGCAAAAAATGAACAGATTGGGCTCAGGAGCCGTAAAGACCACTGAAAAATGGGAAAAATGGAAGAAAGAAGCTATCTACGTATATTACTATTATTTTCATTGTTAATATTACCGGCCATGGTGACACCTTGTTAATTTTACAAGTTGCTATTTTCTCTTGTTACGTTTTTCTAAGACAGTCGTAACAACATTGGGCAAAATCTATACTATGGTAACCACCTTATTAGATAACAAGGATGGTTAAGTTTAGTTCAAATGTCTCTGTAACCAGAGAACAGGAAAGTTCTCTGCTGTAACTAACTTCAGAGAGGTGGTTTTAGGTTAGGAGTTAGGACATCTTTCAATCCATTTCATTTGAAAATTCCCCCATTCTAGAGGTTAATTATCAATTACAAGTAGTGCCGGAAGCTGCGAGGTATGGCAACAAAAAGGGGATGTAGAGCTTCGGAACAACTACCAGGGGCTCTATTCTCAAGCACTCGCGTTACTAGAAACCCTTCGCGAATGACGTCAGAGGCGAATTTTAGGATTCTTAACTCCTCGCGTCTAGGCGTATGCGCGTTGAGACAAGCAAGAACCCTTCGCGTTGCAGCGGGCGGTGTAAACTAGAGATGGGAATTTTAGTTCGTTTTGCAGAATTGATTCCTTCGGTCTCATTCACCTAAGTGAATTATTCAATTGAATGATTCTTTTAATTCAGTTAGTCAGGGATCTGTGAATGTTTCTGTTTCTGGGACTGCTGTTAGTCGGTCGGTACGTAATATCGGCGTGTCGGGAGGGAATAGGTAAAGCAAAAGAAATACGCACTGAATAGTGAATACTGAATTAAAACACGTAGGTAGGTACCTCAGATGTAGGTACCTACTGGCCTTTGGCTACTATATTATTAGGAATAAGAAATAAAAAAATAAGTAAATAAAAGTATTTATTTCAGCAACCAAACATATATATATATATATATTTCTGTAGGTACGTGTAATTCGTAATTCGTGTAACACGCACAAATATAGAAAATAAAAATATAACATTAGTAAAGTTAATATTAAAAAATAATAAATTAATAAATATTTAAATATACTGCAAAATAGATGTGGCTATAAAATGTAAAAAAGTAGGTACCTACTTATAAATTTGCATTTAAAAATAAAATCTTGGAAACTTTTCCAGATTTTAGACGGGACCGCTTTTCGGTGATAACTTGACCGGCTTTTGAAAATATCCTTTCACAGGGTACGGAACTGGCTGTTATGCACAATCTTTTTTTTACATATAAGTATAATCTAGGATACACGTGCCTTCTACTAAACCACCAATCTAATGGGTTATCATTTCTTGAAATGATAGGGGGTTCACTTAAATAGCGGTCTAGTTCAATTATGCCCGCCGCAGTCTTATTGCTCTCCTCTATTAAATTTGTGACGTTTGCATCGAACGTAGACCATAATGTTGATTTAGATGTAGTTGGCTGTGTTATTTCTGTATGTGATTTTTCTGTAGGTGATATTTCCTTTATATTTTCTGATAGAGTTAGAGCACCCACCTTTCCCCTTAAAATTCGAACAGAGTCGTGGTATTTACGCTCTTCCTTGAATCCATACTTTTTAAAGCGTGGGTCTAAAATTGTAGATTCTGTTAAAATCACTGTATCTTCCACATCACTGAAACGCCTAAAAAAATTGGTTCTAAATACTTCTAAAACAGCCATTAGTTCTCCTTCTAAGTCGGGTTGAGTAGGGGAGACCGGGGACAATTGTAACAATTTCAGTACGATACGGCACTACTTTTTATGCATTGAAATCTATGTTTTAAAATTTGGGTATATAATTGACTTGGCTATTTAATTTATTATACTAAAGACAAGAATATACCAATCAAACTATTTACCAAATAAATAAATCATTTGTATATGCATGTTATGTGTTACATTTGTACCATCACTGGAGACAAATGTAACAAACCACGGGACAATGGTAACAAAGCATTAATATATAGAAACTACAAAAATAACACAAAATATATTTTACTTTCTCATACAAAATGGGTAACATAAAGGCAACATAAACTTAACTAACATAAACATAACAAAATTATTCTCTACAATTTATACAATAAGAAAATAAATCATCTTCATCGTCCCTGCATTCGGCGTGAGCCCAGCCCTTGCAGAGTTGACATTTCACCCATTTTTCGCCATGCCTGTCGTTAGAATAGGGTTCTAAACAATACAAACAATTCTTTTTCTTCGAAATAGTCCTTTTTACTCTATTCGCGTTCTTTTTTCTTATTTTAGCTGCTTCTTCCTCAAGTGCTATCTTCTCTGGTGTTTCTGTCAATATGGCTGGTTTTCTTTTTCTTCTATTTATCGTATTTTTCTTAAGGGTGATGGGAGGTTTTGGAAAGGGTCTAATTCCTTGGAAGTATTTATTTCATCTGCGTGCCTAGTTGTTGATGATGACTGCGAGCCCTCATTTGTCGAAACATTCTCCAACACTGTTCTGCCACCATCATTTTCATTGGATGTGGATGGTGCCGCTAGTTTTGATGTTTCCGGTTCTTTGGATGTGGATGGAATAGGTTCTCCACTCCTATAGGATTCTGGTTGACCGTCAGTAGCGGGACAATTAATTTCTATAGCTGTCCCATCTGTTAAATCAGCATCAGTGGGATCAAATGGCTTGTCAGTCGGTATAGATGGAGCAAATTCGTGTTCTTGAAAGATATCCCGATTGTAAGGGTAGATCCCAGTAACTTTAAAACCACTTAATATATTGAATGGCGTCGTAGCTTTTGGTAGTGCTTCAGCGACTGACCCAGGTAAGTCATAAATGGTCATAGTTTGTCCTGGATTATTTTTCATCCAAGCGTCCATACTGTTGTTCAGATATGCTTTAAGTGATCCATAGACACTACGGTCTAAGGACTGCAATTTGTGAGACGTATGGGGCGGGAATGACAGGAGAACAATCCAGTTTTCTCGGCAGAAATCAATTGTTTGCAAACCCAAATGCGATCTATGGTTATCCAGTATGAGAAAAATTTTATTTTCCAGAGAAGGTTTAGTATGCTTTGCAAAATGCTTTATATAAACGAAAACGGTGTCGGGGTCCATCCATCCAGATCCATTAGCTTCGCCGATTGAACCAGCCTCGAACATATCCCTCTCCATTACTGTCGTTAAATTGTCGCAAAATTTACTGACATTTATTTTATTAAAGTTAACAGCTCTGGCGTGACTTGTAGCCTCTGGTTCTCTTATAGATAATGTGATATTTCTCTTCATAAAATTAGAGAACCAATCTCTTGATCCCATCTTTGTAACATGCCATTGCTCTGGAACTTTAACGTTTTTGCTTATACAACATTCATACGTTAGTGAACGAACATCAGTTGGTGTAAGCCCGAAATACATATCGGCAGAATGACGTATGTATTCACAAAATATTAATTCGTCTTCTAAAGATAATATTTTGTTATGGGAATTATAACCAACACTGGGTTCTTTAATGCCACTTTTAACCTTTTTAACATATCTATGCAGCGTTACATGACAAATTTTAAATTGCTTTGCGGCTTCCCTTACGGAGATACCTTGGTCGAGAACCAGAGAAGTTGCCTGTTGTAAGTCTATGCGAGAAGAGCCTCTCTGAGTACTTCTCACTCTCGAACGTGGCATATTCCTGCAAGATAATATATTGACATTAATAAAAATTCAACTTTTATTATTTCGAACTCGGGGGACTTGTAACATGTTACAATCGTCTCCCAGGTGAGTGTTACAAACGTACCCAGCTTCCATATTTTTTTAAAAAATTAATTGACAGAAGAAATACTGTTTTCATCGGTAAACTAATTTTTGCAAGAATGGCGCCATGTATAAATAAGATATACGCCAAATTTAAGTTCGGCTACTGCATATTTACTTCCGATTTTAACAAAATATATAAAGTTAACACCAATTACTTACAGTTCAGGAATGCGACCTTCGGCACCTGGAGATAATTGTACCACAACTGATGCGCTTAAAGTCCAACGGTGGGTACTTCAAACGTCAACGGCACGAAACACATAAGCGGCGCGAAGTTTCAATCACGCTAGCGATGGATAGGGCCCCTGCTACAATTGTACCGCGTTACAATTGTCACCGGTCTCCCCTATAGTACCGTTGGATGTGTTCGTATATAGCTCGAACAAAAAGTAAAATCTTGGAAATTGTTATATTTTTTTCCGCGCTAACTTCCTCAGTTACATCTTTAAATATTTGCAGTAAATCAATTAGTTTTTCCAATATTATCCATTCATAAGTAGTAATCGTATTTAATGCTGGGTTTTCTAAAGCTAATGTTGCAATAATAGCGTCCTTTATTCGACACGCGCATTGAATCATTTCTAAAGTCGAGTTCCAACGAGTAACAACGTCTTGCTTAAGTTTAATCTCAGGTAATTGCATTTGTTTCTGTGTTTGTTGTAATTTGGCAAGTGCTGATGAACTACGTTTAAAATAAGCAATAACTGCCTTTAATTTATTTAAAATATTTTCGACTTGCTTGAGTCCATTCTGAACAAGTAAATTTATAGAATGTGCGAAACAAGGTCGAGAAGACCAGCCGCCTTTTCTGATGCCTGCAATAATATTTGCTGCATTATCACTTACAATGCAGATTACTTTGTTTTCGATATGCCACTGTTGAAACACTTTTTTTAGAAGAGACGCCAAATTGTCAGCAGTATGTTTTTCTGTGTACGAGAAACAATCCAGCAAATAAGAACCGATCTTTAAACTATCTTTTTCTTCGTACAAAAAATGTACAGTAATTGCGACAAAAGACTCATTATTCATCGAAGTCCAGGAATCTGTAGTCACAGACACGTATTCAACACCATCTAATTCCTTTTCAATTCGTTCTCTTACTTGGTCGTATAATTGTGGCAATAAACTTTCACTGCATGTTTTGCGGGATGGAAGCTTATACCCTGGACAAAGCATATGGCAAAATTTTTTTAATTCGTTTTCTTCAACGATACTGAACGGATGATAATGTTTTACAATCATACGGATTAACTGAATATCAAATTCTTTGTTTTTGGCAGCTGAAACGGGTCGAATATTTCCCATAAAATGCGTTATATGTGATTGATATGCATGTGTCTTTCTTTTTTTGGAAACAGAAACTGATGGCCCTTCAGTTGTTTCAATTTCACCCTGTTCATTTTTTTCTTTTTCAGTACCCCCCTCTGTGCTATCTTCTATTTTTTCCAGAGATGCAGAAGATGTGGACGTACTCGGCAACTCAGATCTATTTATTGGAATTGTAGGATGTTTGCTTCTCATGTGTCTGTTTAAATTCCCCAATTAACCGGCAGCGCACGACAAAATTTGTTTGCAATACAAACATTTACTTTTCTTTTCCCCACATTCTTCAAAGTGAATCCATATATCGCTCCTTTTTTTTTGATGACATTGTGTCCAAACGGTTCAACTTAAAAATTAAATTCATATGTTTAGTATAATATGTATGTATATATTGTCCTTTTACCTACCTTGTACCTACTTATATGTGATTGAAAGGTATCAAAACCGACGAAAAATTAAGCACACAATGGAAAATAGCAGAACAAAAATATATTTAGGCTACACTAACACCTGCATCCCTTATACACTTGTATCATATACTGAATATTTACAAAATCGTCAAAATCATTATAAATATGCCTAAACCTAATAGAGAGGAAGGGGAAGAGATGGTGATTTATAAAAGAAATAGAAAAAACCCTTGTTTGTGTGAAGCATATTTATTATTTATTATATACATAATAAGCATTTCGCATAGACACGTGCGAGCAACGAGCAAAATATCCTTTACATTTTACCGCCGGTCGTGCCGTGCTGACACTATGCACCCGCCAACGCCGACGAATAATAAAATATTAAAATAATACTTCTTGTCTTTCAAGTACCGATCTGACTGAATGCCGATGTGATTTCAGTAGTCAGTTTAATCGTTGATTGTTTAACTGAATTCAAGAATCGGTTTCGGGTTTCGTATTATATTGTTTTAGTTCGCGGTGAATGATTCTTTCCGGCACCAAGGAATGATTCATTTCATTCAGTGAGGTGAATAGTTCAATTGTACTAGTTCGTTCACGAACTACCCACCTCTAGTGTAAACCACTCGCTTTCTTGGCAATTGAGATTATGTTTTGAGATTCCAACAATAATTATTTTAACATTTTTTCTTTGCATTTATGTTTCTTTTGTAAAATATGGACGACTTAGTGTATTTCAACTTGTTGGAAAACTTGGAAAATGCAATGTACCAAGATATACTGCAAGGGATCCTTTAATAGAATTGAGTAATAAGCAATAAGACTTTTTTAGATATTTGGTTGAGTTATTACAACCATATATACAAGTGGGAATGACAACAGTTTCTTTAAATATTGAGTTGAAGGTATGCTAATTGCGAGGCTAATCATATTTTAGATAGGTAGGTACCTACCTATATACCTATACCTAATATGTAGGTATTTTATATAAAAATGGTAAAACAAAATGATAATCATTGTAGATTCTAATTGCTTTAAAGTTTTATGCAACTGGAAGTTATCAATTAATTTTTTCATCCATTCAATTTAATTTCATCCAATGAATTCATTTCATTAATTCAATTCATTTTCTTTGCTTTATATTTATAGCAAATCAGCAAATACAACTGCAACAATCTAACGTGACGCACGCAAACGTAACTAACGTCTGAAAACTTGAGTTCTCCCAAGGATGGTATTTGTAGTTAGCTATCCTTACTAGTAGTTAACTAATAAAAAATAAAATTAACGAGATAACTAACCTCTATTGAAGTTTTCTGTTGTGACCATAGAAAATCTACCATCTAGATGTTAAATTTTCTATGATTGTGACAGTAAAAGCGGCGTTGTCAAATTAAAGCACTCGTGTCACGCGAAGACCAACACGAGGGGTGTTGAGAATACCACCTAACACAAGTCTTCGCAATGAAATCATTCGCGTCGGCGCGTGTACCGGTGGACGCGAACGAGGTTGAGAATAGGGACCCAGATATAAGGACTGTAACTTCATTAGAAAACAATCCAATGGCATGGCATGGGAAAATTACCAGCCAAAACTCGAATACTGTTATAAGGGGAATTAAATGCAAAAATTGAACAGATTGATGTCAGAAGCTGTAAAGACCACCTAGAAATGGAAGAAAGTATCTACATATATATATTATGATGCAGTTAATATATAATGATTGTGTGGGGCCGAAATAATTAAATAAACATACTTGTAATATACACAAATATGATAATATATTTATATGTTAATTACCCAACTCGATACATGTATTTAAGTATATTTCATAACTTGTTTTTAGTCATTTACAGAGTAAAAGTATCAGAAAGGAAAAAAGGAATAATTAAAGTCTATAAGGATCTGCAACAACTATTATTTGGGTGTGAATATTGTGGGATTATTTTCGATTTAAAAAAAATATGCCGGGCCTTTCTGCATTCTGAAAAGAGGGGGCTTGAAAAGTGCAATATGAGTGCAATTGCTCCAACAATTCCTGGGAAACACCTTTTTGCAGAAATCTTTCATTGACCCTTTTGTCTGTTCTTCATGTTGGAATAAATTTATGTCGAGTGTTCCTAACTGTGTCTCTATTACTGGTGATTTACCCACTACCTGGTGATCTCCATAGATCACCACTACACTTGTGGCACACCCAAATTAATATTTGCTCCTGCGGAATTAATAAATTACTTTTTGTTATTTATTATTTTGTAGTCCTAAGAACACATAACCTTGACTGAACTGAGTGCTGTCAATTATTTAGTCTAAAACCCCTATTTTTGTAAAATCTTCAAATGTTCTTTGAATTTTAAATAATTTATGTGATTTTGCACTATAACAACAAAAGCATCGACTTCATGTAAAGTAAAGAGGGCACTGCTCCTAAGACGTAACCTTGAGGTACCCCTTTTACTGATATCGAGTCGCTTAAGATACAGTCACCTGTAATATAATAGCAAGTTTTTTGTTGTCATTTATTTTTTGTATGGAAATATCTACAAAACAGGACATATGAAACAAATATTGTGTAGATCAAAATTCTAAAAAAGGCCTGCATTATCGGTAAATTCCAAAAATAGTTCAAATGAACTATTTTTGCTAAAAGCATAGACTTCATGTATAGTAAAGAGGGCACTGCTCCTAAGACGTAACCTTGAGGTACCCCTTTTACTGATATCGAGTCGCTTAAGATACAGTCACCTGTAATATAATAGCAAGTTTTTTGTTGTCATTTATTTTTTGTATGGAAATATCTACAAAACAGGACAAATGGAATAAATATTGTGTAGATCAAAATTCTAAAAAAGGCCTGCATTATCGGTAAATTCCAAAAATAGTTCAAATGAACTATTTTTGCTAAAAGCATAGACTTCATGTATAGTAAAGAGGGCACTGCTCCTAAGACGTAACCTTGAGGTACCCCTTTTACTGATATCGAGTCGCTTAAGATACAGTCACCTGTAATATAATAGCAAGTTTTTTGTTGTCATTTATTTTTTGTATGGAAATATCTACAAAACAGGACATATGGAATAAATATTGTGTAGATCAAAATTCTAAAAAAGGCCTGCATTATCGGTAAATTCCAAAAATAGTTCAAATGAACTATTTTTGCTAAAAGCATAGACTTCATGTATAGTAAAGAGGGCACTGCTCCTAAGACATAACCTTGAGGTACCCCTTTTACTGATATCGAGTCGCTTAAGATACAGTCACCTGTAATATAATAGCAAGTTTTTTTGTTGTCATTTATTTCTTGTATGGAAATATCTACAAAACAGGACATATGGAAATAATATTGTGTAGATCAAAATTCTAAAAAAGGCCTGCATTATCGGTAAATTCCAAAAATAGTTCAAATGAACTATTGAACTGAGTGCTGTCAATTATTTAGTCTAAAACCCCTATTTTTGTAAAATCTTCAAATGTTCTTTGAATTTTAAATAATTTATGTGATTTTGCACTATAACAACAAAAGCATCGACTTCATGTATAGTAAAGAGGGCACTGCTCCTAAGACGTAACCTTGAGGTACCCCTTTTACTGATATCGAGTCGCTTAAGATACAGTCACCTGTAATATAATAGCAAGTTTTTTTGTTGTCATTTATTTCTTGTATGGAAATATCTACAAAACAGGACATATGGAAATAATATTGTGTAGATCAAAATTCTAAAAAAGGCCTGCATTATCGGTAAATTCCAAAAATAGTTCAAATGAACTATTGAACTGAGTGCTGTCAATTATTTAGTCTAAAACCCCTATTTTTGTAAAATCTTCAAATGTTCTTTGAATTTTAAATAATTTATGTGATTTTGCACTATAACAACAAAAGCATAGACTTCATGTATAGTAAAGAGGGCACTGCAGCTAAGACGTAACCTTGAGGTACCCCTTTTACTGATATCGAGTCGCTTAAGATACAGGCACCTGTAATATAATAGCAAGTTTTTTGTTGTCATTTATTTCTTGTATGGAAATATCTACAAAACAGGACATATGGAATAAATATTGTGTAGATCAAAATTCTAAAAAAGGCCTGCATTATCGGTAAATTCCAAAAATAGTTCAAATGAACTATTGAACTGAGTGCTGTCAATTATTTAGTCTAAAACCCCTATTTTTGTAAAATCTTCAAATGTTCTTTGAATTTTAAATAATTTATGTGATTTTGCACTATAACAACAAAAGCATCGACTTCATGTATAGTAAAGAGGGCACTGCTCCTAAGACGTAACCTTGAGGTACCCCTTTTACTGATATCGAGTCGCTTAAGATACAGTCACCTGTAATATAATAGCAAGTTTTTTTGTTGTCATTTATTTCTTGTATGGAAATATCTACAAAACAGGACATATGGAAATAATATTGTGTAGATCAAAATTCTAAAAAAGGCCTGCATTATCGGTAAATTCCAAAAATAGTTCAAATGAACTATTGAACTGAGTGCTGTCAATTATTTAGTCTAAAACCCCTATTTTTGTAAAATCTTCAAATGTTCTTTGAATTTTAAATAATTTATGTGATTTTGCACTATAACAACAAAAGCATAGACTTCATGTATAGTAAAGAGGGCACTGCAGCTAAGACGTAACCTTGAGGTACCCCTTTTACTGATATCGAGTCGCTTAAGATACAGTCACCTGTAATATAATAGCAAGTTTTTTTGTTGTCATTTATTTCTTGTATGGAAATATCTACAAAACAGGACATATGGAAATAATATTGTGTAGATCAAAATTCTAAAAAAGGCCTGCATTATCGGTAAATTCCAAAAATAGTTCAAATGAACTATTGAACTGAGTGCTGTCAATTATTTAGTCTAAAACCCCTATTTTTGTAAAATCTTCAAATGTTCTTTGAATTTTAAATAATTAATGTGATTTTGCACTATAACAACAAAAGCATCGACTTCATGTATAGTAAAGAGGGCACTGCTCCTAAGACGTAACCTTGAGGTACCCCTTTTACTGATATCGAGTCGCTTAAGATACAGTCACCTGTAATATAATAGCAAGTTTTTTTGTTGTCATTTATTTCTTGTATGGAAATATCTACAAAACAGGACATATGGAAATAATATTGTGTAGATCAAAATTCTAAAAAAGGCCTGCATTATCGGTAAATTCCAAAAATAGTTCAAATGAACTATTGAACTGAGTGCTGTCAATTATTTAGTCTAAAACCCCTATTTTTGTAAAATCTTCAAATGTTCTTTGAATTTTAAATAATTTATGTGATTTTGCACTATAACAACAAAAGCATCGACTTCATGTATAGTAAAGAGGGCACTGCTCCTAAGACGTAACCTTGAGGTACCCCTTTTACTGATATCGAGTCGCTTAAGATACAGTCACCTGTAATATAATAGCAAGTTTTTTTGTTGTCATTTATTTCTTGTATGGAAATATCTACAAAACAGGACATATGGAAATAATATTGTGTAGATCAAAATTCTAAAAAAGGCCTGCATTATCGGTAAATTCCAAAAATAGTTCAAATGAACTATTGAACTGAGTGCTGTCAATTATTTAGTCTAAAACCTCTATTTTTGTAAAATCTTCAAATGTTCTTTGAATTTTAAATAATTTATGTGATTTTGCACTATAACAACAAAAGCATAGACTTCATGTATAGTAAAGAGGGCACTGCAGCTAAGACGTAACCTTGAGGTACCCCTTTTACTGATATCGAGTCGCTTAAGATACAGTCACCTGTAATATAATAGCAAGTTTTTTGTTGTCATTTATTTCTTGTATGGAAATATCTACAAAACAGGACATATGGAATAAATATTGTGTAGATCAAAATTCTAAAAAAGGCCTGCATTATCGGTAAATTCCAAAAATAGTTCAAATGAACTATTGAACTGAGTGCTGTCAATTATTTAGTCTAAAACCCCTATTTTTGTAAAATCTTCAAATGTTCTTTGAATTTTAAATAATTTATGTGATTTTGCACTATAACAACAAAAGCATAGACTTCATGTATAGTAAAGAGGGCACTGCAGCTAAGACGTAACCTTGAGGTACCCCTTTTACTGATGTCGAGTCGCTTAAGATACAGTCACCTGTAATATAATAGCAAGTTTTTTGTTGTCATTTATTTCTTGTATGGAAATATCTACAAAACAGGACATATGGAATAAATATTGTGTAGATCAAAATTCTAAAAAAGGCCTGCATTATCGGTGAATTCCAAAAATAGTTCAAATGTCCTGTAGGTTCACGTTTACTGCTCATTAAAAAAATTGTGGTAAGTAGCGGTTTTTGCTTGTAAAATTCGGTAAATGACCCTGAGATAATCCTTATGGATATCAAGTCGCTTAGGATTGATCACCTGTAATATAAGAGTAATTTTGTTGTCGTTTGTTTCTTGTTCAGTACTTTTTATAAAGTACTGTACTGTATAGTCAGTAATTAAGGGTAATAGCTGTTTTTGCTTGTGAAGTTCCTTAAAACATTGTTTAAATACAAGTACATTTGTCTCTTTTATGACAATGTCCACAGATCAGGACTTTATATATATCATGTAGTTGAAATATCTGGTAGGTTTAATTTATTGAATTAGTGTATTAATGGGTTTGAATTCACTTGATTTTATTGTATCATTTACATTAGGAATGGGAACACTATGGCACTAACATTCAGGCAGTCAGGAAGTGTAGCATTTTGAAGGGAAGCATTTATCAGATTCAAATGTTTCAAAAATTTGTTTTAATATCTTAGAATTCAATCTTTCCTGTACATTTGTTATAGTGTATAAAGGATTAATGATTACATGTAGTTCAAGCATAGACAAGAATTTAAACTGTGAAAAATTGGGATATAAATTGTAATTGCAAAAATTCCAAACCCCACCATCTACTAACAAAATATTTATTAATATTATTTACAATGTTATTAATATTATGCTCAATTTTTAGCTCATCATCAAAATCGAATTCGAGAGTATTAGGAAAATTTTATATTTAATGTTGACTAATTTTTTTAGTCTTATACATAAGTTGCGAATTGTTTCGCTGTCTATCTATAAAACCCCTTATTCGATATCCAGGCAAACTTCTTGCACACAATTCAACTTATTCAGCGTCTTCTTCACTCTGAGGGCCGTTAATCTCACCGCTGGATTGTCATGCCACATCTCCTAATACAAAACAAAGCTTTATAATCAAATAAAATGGTAATATATTATTTAGTGTCCCACACTGAACCATGGTACACAGTGAATCGGTTTTGTTTACATCGCAGATATTGGTTCTAAAAATAGGTGGCCACGGCATTTGGTGCACTGCGCAACTCACCGCTGGCCGCCTAAACAGTCGACTCCGAACGTTAGTCTGTGTAGGTTGTGCAGTGGAGTAGCCGAATTAAGATACGTAAGTAAAACATTTTGTTTTTCATTGTTTTTGTTCTAGTAGAAGATTCAACATATATTATAGCTATTTCTATATTGTATTCTCAAAAGTATTCTATTTAGATTATACAACCATAAAATATCTTTTACTTGAATAATATATAACATTTTATTTTATTATTATTAATAAAAGAAACACATTGTCCAACAGTTAATCAGAGTATGGTGGTACACAGTGATCCAGTGGTTCACTGTGTACTATGTACCAAAATTAAATTTATTAAATATATTTTTTCTTTTACAGAATGGCGCGATCCAAAAAGCCACGAAAGATTGGTTGTCATACAGAAGAACAAATGAAAGTCGCTCTCGAACTTGTGAGGTCTGGAAAAAGTAATCGGAGTGCGGCTAAACTCAAAGGACTTCCTTATCCAACTTTAAGAAGATACTGTGCCAAAACCAAAAATCGAAATGAAGGTGAAAATGTCATGTTAATTCCCAACTATAACATAAACCAAATTTTTAATTCGGAGCAAGAACAAACATTACTTAAATACTTAACAGATTGTGCGTATACATTCTATGGTTTAACAAATGTTGATTGTCGAAAATTGGCATATGAGACAGCAAAAATAAATAACATAAATATTCCCGATTCATGGAAACGAGACAAAATTGCTGGCATAGAGTGGCTAAGATCTTTTCGAAGTCGACATCCTCAGTTAACTTAGAGCACCGGAGAGATGCAGCTTAGCACGTGCAACAGCTTTTAATCGCCACAACATCGAAAAATACTTTGACAATTTAGCTGACGTTCTAAAACGTAATCCAAGATTTGCTGATGGCACCCGAGTATATAATTTAGATGAGACCGCAGCGACTACGGTACAAATACCTCAAAAAGTTCTTGCCCCAAAAGGCATAAGATGTCTCTCGAAAGTTACCAGCGGCGAAAAAGGAACTTTAACTACAACATGCGCCATTATCTGTGCCAGTGGACAATCACTTCCACCAGTTGTCATTTTCCCCAGAAAGAACTTTAAAAATTTTATGGTAAAAGGCACACCTCCAGGCACTTTAGGATTAGCCACCCCAAGCGGATGGATGAATACAGAACTTTTTCCTGAGGTAATGAAACATTTTATAAAGCACAGTTCATCTACCATAGACAATCCATCGCTTCTGATTCTTGATAATCATGAATCACATCTTTCAATAGAATTCAATAGTCATTAGAAACGGCAAAATCAAATGGTGTTACAATTCTCACAATATATCCACATTGTTCCCATAAAACACAGCCTCTTGATGTAGGAATATTTAAGCCTTTCAAGGATTGCTATAACGCAAGCATGGAGTCCTGGTTAATGAATCACCCCGGCCAGCCTGTTACTATCTATGACTTAGGTGCTTTCATCGGTGAAGCTTATCAAAAAGCTTTAACACCTCTATCAATTACAAATGCATTTAAAAAAACAGGAATATTTCCTTTCAATCCTACAATTCTTGGAGAAACCAATACCAATTTTAGACATGTTGATGAATGCAATATTGACAATGAGGGAAATGGCATGCCTAATGACCTAGAACAAGAAAACATCAAAGTTTCAGAAAGTTCATCACAAAATTTATCACCGGATACGAAAACTCTGGAAAATAAATTACAAAAAACAAACTTAGGACAATTTATATCCCCATTTGATTTCAGACCACCCTTGAAAGCAGAACCTCGAAATAATTGCAGAAAAAATAGAAAGAAGGGTAGAAGTTTAATTGCCACTGATACACCAGAAAAGGACGCAATTGCAAGAGAAAGTGAAGAAAAAAAGCGACGTTTAGAACTAAAGAAAAATGTAGTTAAAAGACCTGGTAAAAAAACGGCAAGGACAGTTTTGCAAGAAAGCTCTACATCTGAATCGGATAGTTCAATGATTCTTGAAAGCGATGACGCTGTGACTGATGATGAAGAACCAGGTGCAGAAAATGTACCGAATGTTAAAGAACTGTTAGGTCAACTTCATAGAGATGCTATCGAAGGTGATTTTATCTTAGTAGAGTTTCAAGGAAAGAAAGATTTAGTTTACTATGTAGCAAAAATTTTGGAGGTTTATGATTCTGAATATGGAGTAAGTTATTTAAGACGAAAGTTATCAATGCAATACATGTTTACTTTGCCGGATGTTCCTGATTTGGCTACTGTTTTAAAATATGACGTAAAAGTTATTTTACCGAATCCAATGGAACATGGAAGCACTTCTAGGCAACAGAACTCTTATTCTTTTAATGTAGATTTTTCGGGTCTTAATATTCGTTAAAATTAGAATTAGCAATATTTTATTTTTCCTTTGTTAGTTTCGGTGTTCCAGAGTTAAGAGTTATCTATACTAATGTATTCAGAAATGTGCATTTTATTGTTATTTTTTTATTAATGAACATAATATTTTATCCTGTTTTTTTAATAAATAATAAAAATTGTAGTATCTTTACTTGTATTTTTATTTAGGCATATGGTTCACTGTTTACTAGCTGGTGGTTCACGTGTCCATTGCATAGTACACATTGAACCACTTGACACGTTTTTAAAAAATCAAAATAAAAGCGTTTAAAAAACTTTTTAATGTTTAAATATGCAACCATGTCCAAAACTATTGATTCATAAATTCGATTAATATTTGAAAAAAATTTGTATCTACAAAACTATAGATACTAAGTCTAAATACGTAAAAAGTGATTCATTGTGGGACAGTGTACCCTACAGTGGTGTCGCGGTAATTCGACCCCTTGATACACCGGATTCTTCAGTAATACGGATGGTCTTTGTGCCTCATAGAGACCCTTAATAATCCGGATTTCTTTGACTCGATAATCCGTATTCAACTATTGACTACTTTTATGCAAGTTTTTGCTTGTTTCTTACATATGCTTTCAAACGCGTGCATGCCACGATGGTATTTTGTTTCTAAAGGGCCAAGTAAAATAAAAATGGGACCTATTAAACGTTCTCACAAAACTTTGACGCTTCAAGAACAGTCGGCGATTGTTGCCACTTTAATGAGCGGTATTTCTGGCGATTCTTTAGCCCTTTAATATGCAGTAGGAACTTCAATAATCAGCGACATTAAGAACAATGCTGATAAAATTAAATAAATAGAAAAAATAAATTATTGATTAAACTTTTTATTTTTCAAATGTTTTGCATAGTATAATTATTGCATTTACTTAAATAGTTTATCTAAATACATACTTTAAAGACCTACATCTACTTTTTATAAAAATACCTCGATAATCCGAATTATTTGATAATCCGGATCGATCCGATTTTAATTGATCCGGATTATCGCGACACCATTGTATAATATTTGTTTATGGATATCTAAAGCATGGGTTACATGCTTGTGAAAGCATGGCTTGTGCGGCTCATCTTAAATATGGTGGAGCTGAGAATTTTAGCGTTGCGCAACACTTTTTTAAACGATTTTGATTTCTTAAAACTAACTTAAAAAAAATTAAAATGGCGGATTACCGAATTTATGAACCGATTTGTCTCAAAAACTTGAAACTTTGTGGTTTTTAAGATCAGTCAATACAATTTTTGACTCAAACTTAAAAAATCAAAATGAGAATCCTATTTTCTTTGGACTTTTTCAAGCGATTGCACATGATTATTTTATATTGAATTCCATACTATGCAACAGTACAATTTTTGAGCGTACTGATAAATAGAACAATGTTTTCAGCGATAAAATATTAGTAAATTGCTTATTAGTCCGGTCAATCTAGACATTCGAAGGTACATAAATTCGCATCAAGCTGAAAATTGGTAGAATTGTTAAAAATGTGATTATAAATAAAACTTAAAAGTTCCCCATCATTCCCGTGTATGGAAAAAATTTTACTCGAGGTCAAAGGTCAAAACAATGAGTTTTTCGCGATTTTCAGCGAAACGGTAAGTCTTATCATAAAAATATATTAGACAAAAATTGTAGGTCATCATATTATCTATCAAAAATGTATCAGTGTTTTTTTTTCTACGAGCCACCCTTTCTGGGATATAACGAAAATTTTTAACGTGGTTTCCCCAGTAGGCCTACTCCACGGGTCAGTTGTGATCCTGTTTAATTTAAAACTATTGCAAAATTACGGAAATTTGTAAATATTGTAAAAGATAAAAAGCGATGTAAATTAAAAAAGTTGTGAATTTTATTCGTCTGAATTGTAACCGTCACACTCTTCTCGTTCTTCTTGTTCTTGTTCTCGTTCTTCTTCTTGTTCTTGTTCTTCTTCATCTTCATTCTGCGTGCAAGTAAATTACGTCAATAGTCATGTATCCTCGTTGCAATCAAACGAATCCTCTTCTGTTAGTGATTCAACATTGGAGCACGACCGGCCTTGACAGTTTGTACATGCCAAAGAGCAGAACAGTCCGACTTTGGTAGACTTCGGTCGAACAGCAGTCATGATACAATGGCAAATGTTTGTGCATATTAATTTTAAATGATCTAAATTTGATCGTTTATTCTTTAAAATCACTCGTTCCACAAGATATGTCAATGATTCCGGGATTTCATTATTCAAATCATCAAACATGCGACTTGGTGGAGGGTAATTAGAATTATCAAACACTACGGTTTGAATATCTTCGCGAATAATAGCTGCAGCTGCGTCTAGGACTCTGAATCGTTCTTCTTTTTGATTATTTTTTTTCTTTTCGTACCAGGCTTGATTCAAAATATCATGATGATTATCCACTAAGCATATGAATGTTGATGCTCCCGATTTCTCAGTGATAATAAGTTTTTCACCATACTTTAGTTTGAGTCGTAGCTTAATCGTTCTGTAATCTAATGTCGTAGTTTTGCAAAAATTTTTTAATTCGTTCAAAGTGAACTGACAGTCATCGCTATTTTCCATGTAAGTGAATATTTCCTCCATTGCCAGATTCGCAGCTTCGTCTTTAGGGCGACCGACTTTAGTTCCAGTGGAAAGTTTTAAGAAAGAATTATAGCAATCACGATGATACTTAGCTTTAGCAGCAACTAAATCATAATCAAATGCGACTCGAGCAAGAACAGCTTTTGCTATAGCATCGTCACGAGTCCGAGCTAATTCCAGAATTGAATCTTTAAATTGAAGTGTACTTACTTGGCTAATTCGACGGCGAAAATCTAAGGATTTTCTTCTTTCATACTCTTCATTCAATTTCTGGCCACAAAATAAGCATAGTTCTTTAAAACAAAAAGCTGATTCACTGACACGTGATCTAGTACGAGGAGGACTTACTGTGGATGTACTGGCTTCTTGTTCTTCACGTTGTCTTTTATTAGCTGCAGCAATAGAAGACTTTCGAGTATAATTTTTACAACAATTTTCATGTATTATCACAGATTTCTGATTTTTGAGATATTCTGAAAATTCATCTGCTCTTTCGATACTTTCATTAATTAATGACTTCATACCACGTTCAACAGGAACAACTTCACTTTCAGTTAAAAGTTTAGCACAAATAAAACAATATTCAGACATTTTTGTTATAAAAGTCAAAATAGCACGATATAGGTTAGGATAAACACGTGATTTCACTACAGCGTGTCGCTCAAGACTAACGGTATTTCATTTATTATAGCAGGTGTAAGACCCTAGCCACGCACACAATAGAACAAGAGACAGATGTTGTCCTCGAAGTTACACTTATGACAGAACGAAACATCAGGAAGAAAACGATAGTTTTCTTGTAGTGAGCTAGCTAGCGCTACCGTAATCCCCAGCTCCACCAACAGTTGGCGTACGCGTTCATTTATTTGAGTTTAATTCCTGCCGGCCAAAAAACCGCCCGCCTAACAAAAAGTGTCATAAATAGACGCGATTAAAACAGTAGATTGAAACATCGGTGTATCCTTACTATACCTACGTACGTGAAAGAATTAAGCTAAGAGAGCCTTGTGGTCGAATATCAACGAACAGAGTTCTCTCTAGTGGTTATCTGCCTGGTCACTTAGGTAAGAGCGGCCCTAAATTTTAAATGTGATATTTATATTGACATCCCTAACTTAGTTTTTAGTTTTTACTGGTTTCGTGGTTTTTCATACCAACTTGCGAGGGGCAGCCTCATTTTTGCAACGTCCATTAAAATTTTTCCGAAGTTCTACCAGAAGAGACTATTATTTCTCCTAGCCAGATCCCACACTTTTAAGCAACCAAACCCTGAGATAAGCCGTTTCATCGCACACTGGCGTATGAAGTAAGGGACTGGGTTTCATTTGACCTGATATTCTTATAGTTATGTATATTTTATATTTTAAGTATAAGTTACATTCACCGATAGAAAAATATTTCAACATATATAACAACTCTAGATAAGAGATGTATATACGTGGCGCACTCATGCATATTATGCCCATAACAACTTGAACAACTTTTTGAATCGTTATATCCCAGAAAGGGTGGCTCGTAGAAAAAAAAGCACTGATACATTTTTGATATATAATATGATGACCTACAATTTTTGTCTAATATATTTTTATAATAAGACTTACCGTTTCGCTGAAAATCGCGAAAAACTCATTTTTTTGACCTTTGACCTCGAGTAAAATTTTTTCCATACACGGGAATGATGGGGAACTTTTAAGTTTTATTTATAATCACATTTTTACCAATTCTACCAATTTTCAGCTTGATGCGAATTTATGTACCTTCGCTCTCATTTTTATGTCTAGATTGACCGGACTATTATAATTTCTTATAATGAATCCCATAGACCCTAGTGCTGATTGAGTAGTTTTATGAATACGCTGAGTAAAGTCTAATTTCGAGTCAAAAAGTATTGCCAATTCTGTTACGGAGTCATATCTAGTACGTAGATTATTATTAAAAGCATATTCAAATTGAATTTGAGAAGATTTACGGGTATGGTTATTATTTTACATTTAGAGACATTCATGGTAAGTTTATTAGATATACACCATTGTTCAATTACTTGAATTTGACGTTGTAATATGATGCAATCAGTTCTATTGTTGATATACACGCTAAGATATGATAGTTACATTGGCATGGTATAGGACATGGCTAGACATCGCGAAATGTCCTATATAGCCCACGGATTAGTGCTTTGCGTACAAAACGCGTTCGAATTAACGTGTATATCGCCTGGGCACTATTTGGCAGCTCTGCTGCATGCTAATTGCAGTAAAACTTAGTCCGTTTTCTCTTGTACGTCTTTTCTATCGTGTAGGAGGCATCTATGTGAGAAGGAGCGTTCAAGGTCACAGCTCTAGGCGCTCTATGCGAACGCTAAGATATGATAGTTACATTGGCATGATATAGAACATGGATAGGCATCGCGAAGTGTCCTGAATAGCCCACGGATTGCTGCTTTGCGTACAAAATGCGTTCGAATTAACGTGTATATCGCCTGGGCACTATTTGGCAGCTCTGCTGCATGCTAATTGCAGTAAAACTTAGTTCGTTTTCTCTTGTACGTCTTTTCTATCGTGTAGGAGGCATCTATGTAAGAAGGAGCGTTCAAGGTCACAGCTCTAGGCGCTCTATGCGAACGCTAAGATATGATAGTTACATTGGCATGATATAGAACATGGATAGGCATCGCGAAGTGTCCTCAATAGCCCACGGATTGCTGCTTTGCGTACAAAACGCGTTCGAATTAACGTGTATATCGCCTGGGCACTATTTGGCAGCTCTGCTGCATGCTAATTGCAGTAAAACTTAGTTCGTTTTCTCTTGTACGTCTTTTCTATCGTGTAGGAGGCATCTATGTAAGAAGGAGCGTTCAAGGTCACAGCCCTAGGCGCTCTATGCGAACGCTAAGATATGATAGTTACATTGGCATGATATAGAACATGGATAGGCATCGCGAAGTGTCCTGAATAGCCCACGGATTGCTGCTTTGCGTACAAAACGCGTACGAATTAACGTGTATATCACCTGGGCACTATTTGGCAGCTCTGCTGCATGCTAATTGCAGTAAAACTTAGTTCGTTTTCTCTTGTACGTTTTTTTCTATCGTGTAGGAGGCATCTACGTAAGAAGGAGCGTTCAAGGTCACAACTCTAGGTGCTGTATGCGAACGCTAAGGTATGATAGGTACATTTCCATGGTATACACGAAATATCTTTAAATCATCAGCAAATAGAAGTTCGTTACATTTCAGTAAGCTATATAAATCGTTTATAAATATTGTAAATAACCGTGGCCCTAGATTTGACCCCTGTGGTACTCCTGAAGTTGGGTAAATGTGACGGATTTAAAGCCATTATACTGTACAAATTGTAATATGATGAGATAGGAGGTAAAAAAATTAATAAACAAATTACTAAAACCCAACAAATGCAATTTATTCTATAATATACAATGATCTATACGATCGAAAGCCTTAGAGAAATCATTACACACTACATCAACTTGGCCTCCTGTATCCAGAGATTCCGAAACATATTGAGTAAAACATAGGAGGTTTGAAACAGTAGATCTTTTCTCCATAAAACCGTGTTGACAAGAATTTTTAATATCAGAATAGATGATGGAATACATCGAGGCCTCGAAAACCTTTGCAAAGTTAGAAAGAATCAAAATACCATTGTAGTTAGATATTTCCTGAGTATTAACATTTTTATAAATTGGACATATTTTTGCCGATTTTCAGCAGTCAGGAAACAGCAGTTTTCAAGGATAAATTGAATAAAGTTATTGGAGGAGTTATAAAGACATTGCAGCCATCTTTTATCAAGACACTAGGAATTTGATCATACCCCGAAGTTAATTTATTCTTCAATTTCTTGATAGACGCATCAGTTTCAGAGAGACCACTAACGTAAATACAGATGAAGTTACTATGAATATCTGGCTTTGGCAAATTAGCAGACACTTGTGTATATACACGTGGAAAAACGTGGATAACTGCTAAGTTATACACAATTTCTTGGGGAGTTTTAATATCCGAACTATTATAGGTCATATAACCTGGTATTCTAGTAGTACCTTTTTTGTTGCTGATGTATCACCAAAATTGCTAGGGTCCTGTATTAGGTTATCCTCTATTCTACTATATAATATACTAATATAATTTTTATATTTTAAATTACTTTACTAATGATCTAAGACGTTTGTAATCATTCCAATGTACCATATTATGAATCTTTTTGTATTTTTTTCGATATTTATCTCTTTAAATGCCCTGTTGTAACATTGATCAATGTAATAGACTAATGAAAGTAATATGCCGACCGGAATCTCTAAACATGTGCTAAAGGGAACGCGTAGTCACTGCTTAAAACCAATTTATCCGTCAAATATACCTACAACAAATTTCGGATTCTCAAATTGTTAATTACTAAAAGTGAACGTAACAACTTCTACTAAACACGGAGATATAAGCACTTGGAAAAAGTGTCTAGGCTTGCCCCTTACCCTACAACTGATGATTTCAAATAAAACCGATTAAGTTAAAAGTTTTTCTGCCTATTTTTTCACAACAGTATTATACACAAAAGTATTAGTAACTTATTATAAGGTGACGTGGGGTAAATGTAAGATATGATTAAACTGATAAGTTTACCTGCATAGTTTTGGATAACACACTTAATACATCATGGCTGCTCCAAAATTGTGGTATGTCCGGTCGGATTCCCTTAAGGCATACTGCCTTTTGCATTTCCTCATAACTGGGGTCAGGGGGGACACATTCATAGAATGGTACGGCGTAGTCCATAACCGGATGGTCGTCAACAGTGCACCTATAAGTAGAAGTTTCACGTTAAACATTTTATAAATTGTACGCATGTCAAAATTTTTCACAGAACTATTAGAAGTATATCAGAAGTATATCGATAAAACACAGTTATGCCAGGAACACAAAAATATTATTATATTATATTGTGTATTACACAGTGTAATATACGGTGTATTAACGTGTATTAAAAATTATTAAACCGTGTATTAAAAATTTCTCTATCTTCATATGAAATCTTATTTCCGTACGGAAATTACGTCGATTGAACGACTTATTTCTTGCTGTGTTTCGGCGTTGAAATGGTCTTTGGGCTACATTTAATTTTATTATCTTATCACAAGCAAATGTGCATACGTTGGATGGGCTGTGGATGCATATATCTACATATCTATGTTGGTCTTGGTATATTATACCGCTTTATTGTTTTAAAAATTATCTCTACCATTTCGGCTCGCGGCGGAACACACGTGGTTTCAGTAACGCAGTACATGGTATAGGTATCCCGCTGTTTATTTTAAATATTTGAAAAATAGGGTACTATTATTCAAAATATTTGCTATATAACGGAACGGAATTTATTTACGTTCAAGGTTCAAAGAATTCGGAGTGGAAAACCTTCAATGACTGCTTGCACTATATCGGTTTGTAGCCATTCAATAATTCGATTTATTTGCAGCTATTAACAGTAATAACGCTAATAATTGTAGAAAAATTACCTTCTGGCCAACTCCCATAAGACCAGGGCAAAAGAGTATATGTCGGCCATTTTGTGCGCCTCGATATTTTGCAGGTTTATACTCCCGTCTAGGATTTCAGGCGCCATATACCTGTAATAAGAAGAATCAAAAACAAAACGTCAGTTAGTATGAAAATCAAAGTATTTATGAAAAAGATTGAAATAAAAAATCTCAGATTGTGAAATCTCCAAATTAGTATACACATTTATTATTCGACACAATACAGGGTGATCTTTTTCAACCTAGCGTATTTCCGGATTGAATTGGAATAACTCACCTTTTTGTGCCACTTCTTTCCGTCGGTGGAACGTCTATTGCGTTGATGTTGCTCTCATATTTCACCGCCAGGCCAAAATCTGCGATGCAGCATTCACCATTTCGTTTCACAAGGACATTCTTGCTTTTGATATCTCTGTGGGCAATGGATGGCTTCCCGTGCACCTTTAATACAAGAACAACAAATCAATGTTGAGGTACAATGCCCATTTATCATAGATATTATATATGTTGTTCTGTGCTAAGAATGAATATGTATGTTTTGTGCAGCCAAGTGGTCTGTGGTGTGACAGTAGTTGTAAAATAAAATGAACAATGAATGAAATGAATAAAATGAAGTGAATAATAAAGTCTTATGTTTGACAGTGTGGGTTATTATTTGGACTACGAAAGATTACCAAAAAAACAGATATTATTAACAACCAAAACATTCAGTCTTGTACAGGGCTTAATTACTTGGGTTACTAAGTAAATTAGAAGCGTATCTATCATAGATATTATATGATGATCTGTGCTAAGAATGAATATGTATGTTTTGTGTTGTCAAGTGGTTTGTGGCGTGACAGTAGTTGTAGAATAAAATGGACAAGTGAATAATAAAGTCTTATGTTTGACAGTGTGGGTTATTATTTGGATTACAAAAGATTACCAAAAAACAGATAATATTAAGAATCAAAACATTCAGTCTTGTACAGGGGTTAATTACTTAGGTTACTAAGTGAATTAGAAGCGTATCTATCATAGATATTATATGTTGATCTGTGCTAAGAATGATTATGTATATTTTGTGTAGTCAAGTGGTTTGACAGTAGTTGTAGAATAAAATGGACAAGTGAATAATAAAGTCTTATGTTTGCCAGTGTGGATTATTATTTGGACTACAAAAGATTATCAAAAAACAGATAATATGAACAATCAAAACATTCAGTCTTGTACAGGGCTTAATTACTTAGGCTACTAAGTAAATTAAAAGCGTCTTTCTACATTTCGAATGAAATGAAGATCAAGAACACACTAAGGAAAGATTGAGAAGAAATGGAGAAATATGAAAGACAAGGTAAAAATGGCAACTATAGTAACAAGATAAAAGAGTATGTACTTTCTTTTCGTAAAGTGCGAATTATAAAGGGTCCGCCAATAAGCGCGCTCGATCTTTAAAATGAAATAAAGCAAGTTGTGTGAGAGGTATAAATGAAATTTATTTTTTGCTTGAAAGAGTATTCGAAGGCATTATGTATGGAAAATAATATCGGTCAAATGTCCACCTCGGCTACGCTGGGTGGCGCGCATACGAGAAGTCCAATTTTCAATGACTCTGGCGCACAAATCGGGCTGTATTTCATCGATGGCGTGGCGTAGGTTGACTTTGAGGGCATCAGTGTTTTGTAGTTGGTTTGCGTAGACCTGTGATTTAAGAAAACCCCACAAGAAATAGTCTAGTGGGGTTAAATCACACGATCTCGGTGGCCAGTTGATGTCGCCTCCGCGCGAGATAACCATTCCTCCGAAGCGCTCGTGCAGAAGATCCATTGTGGCGCGCGCTGTGTGGCTCGTAGCGCCGTCCTGCTGAAACCACATATCCTCGACATCCATATTGTCGATTTCATGCCAGAAAAAGTTCGTTATCATGGATCTGTATCGTTCGCCGTTTACCGTGATGGACACACCATCGTCGTTCTCGAAGAAATACGGCCCGATGATGCCTCCGGCCCAAAATCCACACCAAACAGTTACCTTTGCTGGGTGCATTGCGACCTGGTGGACCTCCTGTGGATTGTTCTCGGCCCAATAACGGCAATTCTGCTTGTTGACATTCCCATTTAACCAAAAATGTGCCTCATCGCTGAAGATGATTTTGCGACCAAAATCGGGGTCGACTTCCAACTGCTCTAAAGCCCAATCAGCGAAGATACGGCGCTGTCTATGGTCGTTTATTTTGAGCTCTTGTGTCAGCTGGATCTTGTACGGATGCATGCCCAAATCCAGATGCAAGATTCGGCGAAGTGATGTTTCCGAAAGGCGGAGTTCCTGTGCGCGACGTGAAATTGACTGTCGCGGATTTTCACGCACACTATCGCGCACAGCGGCGACATTCTGGGCAGATCGGACGTTTCGACGACGCGTCGGTGTTGGCTGATTGTTCACCGAACCGGTTGCCTCGAATTTGTTAATCAAACGACGGATAGTCGACTCAGCAGGACGATCAATTGCACCGTAAAATTGGCGGAGCGCGCGGAACGTTGCTCGAACCGATGAATGATTTTCGTAATAAGTTTTAACGATTTGCACATGTTGCTCGCGGCTGAATTGGTTCATGGTGATTTGTGAAGATACACTGAATAATAACAACTACGTTTGCCAACTCTACCACAAACAACATGGCCGCCATGAGCTGTCAAAGATCGAGCGTCCCTATTGGCGGACCCTTTATTAAAGAAGATGCTTGATCAAAAAATAATGCAAAGAAATCCTCAAGAGCGTCAAACAAAGTATCCAGCACATTTCGAAGAGTAAATACAGAAGATAATTAATCCATACCCCAAAGAATTCAGTGTGCAGGTGCGCTAGGCCTCTGGCAATGCTTCTGCTCATCACCAGCATCATGCTGGTGTTAAAAGTGTGACTTTGAAGGTAGTCGTAGAGCGAACCGTTCTCGTGATATTCCGTGATTAGTAGCATTTGGGTCCAGCTGCCACTATCTAAAACAAAAAGAGCATGATAAACTTTTAAAAAATGTAATTAATAAACGTTAACATAACCCCTGAAAGAGTTTCAACTAATTTAATACCTACCCTTAATATCGGCTGCGACGAACCCTAAAATATTATCGTGCCTCATCAGCACGGTCTGGTAGACCTGGGTTTCCCGGAACCATGATTTTTCCTCGTTACTATAAAACACCTTCACGGCTACTCTTTCGCTACGCCACATCGACAGCCATACTTCACCGTATCTGCCTTTACCAATTGATTTTTGCTAAAAACGAACAAAAGTATAGCAACATGGTAAATCGCAAAAACAGAAAAATATTGTAAATTGCTGTGTGTATTTCATCAGACGTTTGATGGAACGCTCGGTAGCGCAGACAGTAGAGCTAGTATTCCATAGGTATCAAGTTCGAATCCCGCAGTTTTTGTTATTTTTTCCTTTTTTTTTAAAATACGTGTACACGGCATAAGGTCTGCCAAGCTGGACTGGTTTTGACAAGCCTCAACTGCTGACTAAATAATAAGAATACGTGCACATGACACAAGGTCTGCCCAGAAGGACCAGCTGGTTTCCCAAGAATATTTTTGGATAATTACGTTTTACGATTTGTGTAGCAAGGTTGCTCCACTGCGTGATTAAATACAGCGTTGCGAGCACTATTACGTTTGTAATAGATCTATTACTATTGAAAGCATGCTATTACACCGCAAGGATAATCTCTAAATAATAACTTTTTTCGATATGACGTTTTTTACCGACAAATGATACCAATAGTTACCGGTTGGCGTTAAAAATGAAATCGTTCAATAGTCATGACTGGAGTTCTGTGAACAAACCCCAAAGTTACTTCTTACACACTGTATACATATGACGCAGAGCACATTGTCTGGATTATGCGCTGAATCCATAGATGTCTATGTTGTCTATGGCTGAATCTCAAAACAAGGCCTTGCTAATTATATACGAAAATGTACAGAGGAAGAAGTTTAGTTCAGAATTGAGTGAGTCACTCAGATTTTGACATTTGTAGGTTGTTTATATTCGCAAAATTGTGACATGCAAGGTAAATATACCATTCTTCATTGTGAAAAACTCAAAGGTGAACTTCAAATATTTGTGCATATGTAGAAATCAGAATATTGAATAGGCAAGTTGTGCTTAAAAATTGAGGTTGTGTTGATTGTTGTGTTATTGGCTTTGTGTCTAAAGAAAAATGAACTCAAAACGTTATTTCTAGGAGGTAATAGGACTTAATAACTTAAAATGACCGGATGTTGTGTACCTGAGTGTCACAATTCCACTATGAAGGGGGCTGGGATGAGGGCATTTCCCCGTGATCCAAATAGGAGAAGAGAATGATCAACAAAGATTGGTAGGGAACATTAGTGGACACCTAAAGACAGTTGAGTTGAATTAGAATATATTTCTCGAAAATATAAGGAAAACATAAAAAATAGAGACGAAACTAACAATCCACACCAATTTTTATTGGGCCATTTTATGGTGATTGAAGCTCCTCACATTCTGAACTGTCATAATTTAAAAACTAAATTAATTAATAGATTAAAAGTGAACTGATTAAAAGTGAACTGTAAAAAAAATACAAAAAATAACCGCCAAGGATAGTGAAAGTATGGCTATGCATAGTGTTGTGAAATAACATTTTTATTCTTGTATTCTGTTCTGATTAATAAATTGTTTGATAATAATTATTATCTCTAGTAATAGATAGAGACCCTTCAACTATTACTAGAGACCCTCATTAAAGGGTCTCTAACTATTACGAATTAGCAGCGCCAACTAGTACGAAAAAAAGAGACCTGCTCGCGACACTGATTAAATATGTCATTACGATCGCAGTTGCAGCGCATGCACAGATCACACGCATGCGGGCATCCGGATTCAAAAGTTGCCGTCTCACCGCAGAAAGTTGCCGTCTTGTACGAAACCAACACCAGTACTTCTGCACAAAACATATACAAAGTGCAAACCTACGGCGAAGGTGTCCGTGTGTAAACCTAAGCTACAAGAAGTAGCTAAAAATATCACCAGATTTCTAAACGTAAATGTGCCAGTGTTGCCAACATCCGTCAAACAATACTCTACGCAGGAATTTCAAAAATTGTGCGGTATTATGCGACAACTATCAGTAGCCAAATCCTGCTGAAATCCGTATTATTTTTAACTTATCAATAAAAACAAATTATAGAGAAATATATTTCATATTTATCAAAAAACAAACAATATTACTATTTTTAGAAATAATTTAATATATTCTCGTTAAGTGAATATAAATTTGAAGTTTTCTTATTTACTACATAATCATAACATTTTGTGCTATCATTTTGCAATTTTGACCTTAGCACACACATGGCATTAAGTGAATCTACACCACAGAAGTAAGAATTTACTTTCTTATGTGTCTACACCAAGACGGTTTCTTTTTTTTGTTTTCTTGTCAGTCATCAATGAAAATATCGTGTCTGACGCTAGATCTATTGTGACAAAGTTAATACTAAACTTGCTAGTTGGCATAGATTTTTAAATAGGAATTCTCCGGTGGCGAAATGGTTTTAATTTATATTCAACATTTAATAATTTAAAAAACTAACATTTGTATTATGTAAATACCACAAAAGGATCAGAAATCACTGACAGAAATCACCAGCACCACAGCACAGAATGCAGAATACGAAACACGACACGAAATCACATTTAGATGGATCGACACCTCCGTGAGACAGGCCGAGGGCAAGAATTTCTGACGTCACGATACAGTGCTGCGTCGTGACGTCACCATCCGGAGGCCTACGAGATACTTATGTTATTACGGGCTTTATGTAGTTATTTAGGTAGGTATGTCTGAAATCGTTTTAATGTAGTTTTGGAGATCAATAAAAAGATCAAACTAAACAAAGATATTACGGCATAAATCTATCGGAGTCTATGTAAAACACAGGTAAAGAATAATTTAAATGGTTAACTGCTAACTGTTTCGAAAACTGAAAAGTAATTCGTGATTAATTTTAGACAACGGAGCAATATGAACAACTTCTTTAAAATTTGAACAAATGCTAGTAATTATACGCCGCAGATGTCGCTAACGAATCGTTATTATTTATTGCAGCTCCTACAACATTACCACCTTTATAATCTAAATATGGATCAATGTGAATTTCATCCATTAGTAAACTAACATATTTGTCTTGGTCTTTTAAATATTTAAAGATTTTTTGTGCATATGTTAAAAAAGTTTTCTTCTCATCAATATGAGGATCAGTTAGAAAACCATTACAGACTCCTTTGATTGTTTCGGGATGGGGCAAAATTATAGGTCCACAATTTCGTAAATATCTATATGCATGGGGACTAATTGTATATAAAATTGAGCAAAAAACCATAGTGGCAGTCGAATATCTATAACGTTCTTCTGATAATGTTCGCAATTTAAGTTGATCATAAATAAATTAAATTCCTTGTGAAACATTCTCGTCCTCTATTTTTGAGTTTTTAAGTACATTGGACATAAAGTTCACAACATGGTTAAGCTTTGACATGTTTGTATGTATGTCAGAAAATGTATTTCATGTAATTCTGTAAGTTTTTCGTCTTTGCTTTTTCGATACGATATTTTTTGTGACTAGTATTATTTGGGACAGTTCGGAAATTTACTTGGTACGCTAGTTTCTTTTAACCGGGGTAAAACTAAAATAACTGAAACGATCGTACCAGTTTTTGTATCCTGTTGGGAAATTTTGTAAATAAAATCTTCCGTTTCAAAGTGGCACTCACACACTCGGGAGTTTTTGTCTCTGGGAAAATGAAACACCCGAACTTTGCTACTGGTTTCGTAATTTCCTGTACAACCGGGAACACAACACTTTTGGAGCATTATGATAAAATACCGCAACAAATAAACCGTTAAAAAAGATCAAGAATCGATTAGGACCTAGGCAAGCGCGCGAGCAATGTCAATAACCCCTCTAGAGGTATTGTTGTTCTTATTGGCGCGTGGCGTGTGGTGGCGTCCTATACTAAAACCCAAAACAACACATCGTTAACAGGGTTGCCAAATTACAATTGACACGAGAGTTGTTAGTTGCTTGCTTCTTAATGACTTTTTGCGGCCAATTTGATTTGATAATTGACTAATGACAAAGCTACTTTATTTTGTTTACATTCTAATTTGTTTACATTCTAAATACAGTACAACATATAGGCCGACCGACCTAGACAAGCCTGTTGAATTAGCTTAGAGAGTATATTGGGGGCCTCCATATGGGTTAAGCCCCCAGAGCGTGACGTCACCATGATATTTAAAGTAAGCACTTTGTCCTTATTAGAGGGGTTATTGAATATATACAATCTATAGAGGTTTTTATGAGTAAAACTGAATATATTTCAAAAGAAACTGTTACTTATGATAAAATCACTTGAAAGGGGGTTTCCACAGCATCATAGAAGGCGCTATATCCGGAATATCACAATAATATTTGGAAATATAAAATAGTGATGATAATACTGAATAATTTAGTTTAATGTCAGACAAATTAGGAATTATTTCTGAAAAGAAATCGATATTTTCAGACATGTCAAACGAAGAACCATCTTTTTCGTCTTTGTCATTAAATGAAAATTCTTTTAAGGAAAATGTATCAAACTTGGCCGACTTTACTCTAAGAAGACTTAAAACTTTAAAAAAAAATCTATTGAAGGACTGGTGTCACGGACAGTAGCGTAACCAGACTTGGATTTTGGGGGGGGGCACACAACAAATCTATACAGTGGCAGTCGCGGTGAAAAAATTTTGAAAATTTTCAAGGTCACGCATTATCCTGGCACTTTATCCTGGCAGGACATTCAGTATTGTCATTTTTTAAACTAGGCTAGCTTATTTAATTACATACCTTTACGGCAGTGTCGGCAGCATCCTCTTTTACCCCGAAACGCACTGCAAGCCTCCATAAACTCTTTTAGGATGGGGATTGACCGTACAAATGCACCTACAGTAAAGCTGCCACTGATATCTTATAAAAATTATATATTTACGAAACTTAACATTATTTCAACAAGATTCATGTTTTATGACAAAAAAACCTCTTAAAATTTTTAAACAAAATTAAAATCCGGCGGGGGGGGGGGGGGCACGTGCCCCTAATGCCCCCCGTAGTTACGCGCCTGGTCACGGAAATATAGAAATAAAAGATCTCTGAAATTTTAAAAAGGAAATGGCACAAATTTTTCTCCTTAAATTTAAGTAAAAAGTAGTCGAAATTTAATACGTTATCACTGCGAACCCATTCCTGAAAAATAGTCTCTTCCCGATTTGCCAACTCATGTCGCCTTTCGTCTGGGGTGTTTTCGCTTAACAGGTGATTTTTTTGTCATATAGGACAGTTCATTCGGAAATATTGAAGGAATAGCGTTTTTCGTAAGTTTTGGTTTCTCTCTAGTAACCTCCATCGTTCCTAGTCATTCTATCTATTTTTATAATACACGACTCTGTAAAATACTTAATACTGAAGTTTTGTAGGACGACCCTCTATGAATGGCTATAATCCATACTTGTTTAATTTCCTCATCTTTTGGAAAAGAAAACACGGACACGAAGTATTGATACTATCGTAATTGCTTGAGCATTTTACTTTTTAAAACACCTGGGTATTATTTTGTTTGCACTTTTTTCTAGAAAATAGCCAATATCTTTATGGCATTTTAATGTAAATGACACCTACCTTAAGTAGTGAAGTATATTTTTAACTAACACGTTTTTTATAACACAAGAAACATACTTTTAATATTTACACAGGAAAAAAACAAACCACCTCCCGATGTCTATTTTACTGACTTTACCGACTTTACGAATTGTCACCAAGAACTAAATATATATGAGGAGTCTTACACATTCAATTACATAGCATTTTAACTTTATTACAACTTTGAAATAAAGCTTTATACTAAGGAAAAACGTACAACGTTTTACGAGTAATTTCTTGATTCTTAAAATTTGATATCTAACAAATCCGTACTTACCATTTCTATCTGCTTGCCAATAGTCCTCTGCACCATCATGGGCAGCCCCGAGCCAGACCCACTAGACTGTTCCATCAATTGCGTTAAATTTTCGGCCATCGCCTTCTCTTGCAAAGCATTCTCGACATTCTCATTGTTGTTCAATACGTATTCCTGCGAATCTGATGGAAAACTCTCTTTGATTTTCCCCTTTCGCTCGACTTCTCTCCGTTTATACCTCAAGAAAACCGCTGCTATAACCAAGAGGAGTATGACGAAACAGCAGCTCAGCGACGACAAGAGTATTATGAATGGTACCCTATCGGCGAAAATGGGGGTACCCTCTTGTCTGTACATGGGGAAGAGGTTTTTGTTGCAAAAGTCACCTTCGTCACAGCACTGGATGGACTTGCTGTCGGTATGGGGTACCAAGGAACCTTTGCACTAAAAAAAAAACAGGAAAAATAACATCCATTGATTAATGATCTTTTATGAACAATGGGGAACATTCCCATTTTTTTTATTGCATAAGAATGTTCTACCACAATGAAAAATAAGATATGCAAAATGTGACGCCTTAATTCCCAATAATAAATTTGTTACAAATGATTAAAGTTTAACGAGCGAGCCAACCGTTTCAAACAGCTCCAAAGTCGTGACGCCATAGCCTACAATTTATAAACGACGAGGAACGGGAGACCGCACTCGACCGCTTGATTTCATACTTCATTCGGCCTACCGAATTTGCTTTTCGGCGCAACGCCTACCGATTATTGGAGTTTGTGACGTTTCGGGTCTCTTCAATTTTATCGTTTAGATCCTTCATACTGATCGCGCAGAATTAGAAATCTGGTTTCTTTTGAAGTACACGTTTTATTTAATAATTTTAGTCATGTACCCCATTATGTAGGTAGGTATATTGATTTTCCAACAGACGTTAACGTTAACGTTTTTAAGACGTTACAGTCTTAAAAACTTGCTCATTTTGATATCGGCTGTATGGATAACCTAAAAAGACAAGAGGCTTACTTGCTACTTACTTGCATTAAGGCCATTTCATCAGCCGGTAAGCAGCCATACGACAAAATAGGGTGCTCATATCCACTGTCATCTACCCTGGCTTCTACAGAAGTAAAGCACTTGCCACCGGGCTGGATCTCACATATCCCGTTTCCCTTTCCAAACGGACAGTAGCCATCGCAATAGCACTGTATGATCATATCTGAAATAAACCATAGTGCTAATACAAAGTCTATTGCTGATATGCATAGAGGTAGGTACCGCAATTCGGTCGGGCCAGTGAGGCTAACAGTCAACTTTTGTCCAGTAGTGTTTCTTACCTTAAAAGTGTTTCTGACCTTAAGGTGTTTCTTACCTTACCTTAAAAGTTATGGTAAGACCTTACCTTTTAAGGTAAGGTAAGAAACACCTTAAGGTCAGAAACACTTTTAAGGTAAGAAATACTACTTACCTTAAAACGTAAGGTCTTACCTTACCTTTTAAACCAGCCCAAAGTACAGAGATGGCAGAAGAGTTAAAAGTAGAAAGAGATAATTTATCAATATGTATGGTTTGACTTATTCAACAGCCACGTTGCAATGGAAGTGTTCCTAACAAGGATGTTTATGGAATTTATTTAACAAATCACGATGTACATTTAAACACAATGACCGAAATCAACAAATCTCCAAGCGCTTCTTCAACAAAGCAAAGCTCTACAACTTTTTCCAATAAATCAATGGAGCATACTGATTTTAACACAACAGATGACGCGATATGCTTTATAAATAATAATAATATAATAATAATAATAGAACATTGTCTTGAAAGAGGAGGAGAAACGGACAAAATATCGAGATTTACTCTCCGAACTCCGCAGGCTGTACCCGGGTTATTCTTTTAAAATAGTGGTTATTATTGGCTCGCTCGGAGGTATGCGACAATCATTGCTCTCAGCATTAAGAACTATCCCAGCATGCCGTCAATCGGCAGAAGTCATCGCTGGGAAATGAAGAAGGCTCGCGTTGCGTCTACTCAGGACACATGAAATGCGACCTCAATGACCGAATGACGTTGTTGAGTAACGAGGCTGGAGGGACTCTCTGGACTAGTCGGAGGCCAGGGGGGACTTACCAGCACAAAAAAATAATAATCTTACAATTAAACAGACTGTCTATCAGCTAACATTATGTTTTTTTAACAGTTTTTTGACAGAATATACAGACGAAAAGGATTTGACATCATTAGGTACTAAATTGAAAATCTTACTACCATTATAACTAAAAGACCGCTGGAACTGAGTAGTTCTATGTTTAGGGATACAAAGTTGATCGCGATAACGTGTTGAGCGTCTATGTATATCAGAATGTTTTACTAGCTTGGAGACTAAATATTTAGGTTTATTATTTTTAAAAATCTTAAATAACGTACAAGATAAATGCAATTTAATTCATTCGCTCAGGTTTAACCACTTGGAAGACTGAAAACTCGGTGAGATATGATCAAATTTTTGCAAATTATAACTGTAGGTACCTCAAACATGCATTTTGAATCTTCTGCACGCTTTCTTTGTCTTTACACAGTAAGGCAGGCCAATATACAAATCACAGCATGATAAACTGGATAATATTAAGGAATCACACAGTTTCAGCTTAACTTCGGTACTAAGGTAGTCTCTGTGCATGTATAACACCTTAAGTTTGGCAAATGATTTTTGTATAAGATGACTCACGTGTTTAGAAAATCGAAGAGAGGTGTCCATCCATAAACCCAAATTCTTACAGCTTTCACTGGGTTTCACGATACGAGGGCCATTCAGTTTTAGATTGATTTAACACAAGCTTGTGAGTTAAAGATACTTCGGAAATAGTGTCTAAGTCGGTATTAATTTTCGTCACGGCCAAGGGTAAAGTTTCAAAACTAAAGGGAAAATATACCTGAGTATAATCAGCGTATGGATGCGACTGACAATATTTAAGGTACTTATAAAAATCTGCCGTGTAAATACAAAATAGTAGAGGTCCTAAAATACTACCCTGAGGAACCCCTTTAGTTACATTAGAAAAGTCAGATATATCATCCTTCAAAATCACTCTCTGGCGCCTACCAGTAAGATAATTTCGGAAAAAATTAACTGCTATTTCGAGTCGTTTCGACATTTTTTTTCAATAAGAACTAACCCATAGAGAGGGCTGCCATATTTTAAATTTCAAAAAACAATGTGTATTACTTTTCAAATAGAGTTCAGCTATCATGGCTGCAAATCAGCCGAAGTGTCTGACACGTCACGTGTTCCTCAAGGATCCATTTTGGAACCCTTTTTATTTAATCTGTTTATAAATGACTGTAACAAATCTAACCGTGCCGAGCCTTTTATATGCTGATGGTTTACATTTTTTCGCAGGATTGCAAGTATCAGTGACTGTCAGGAACTTCGGCAAAATTTAATTGCTATAAATGACGTAAAAAAATTGTATTTGAATGTTAAATAAGAAACCAGGGTACTATAATACCTTATACTGTTGTTATGAGTTATGTTAAGAAAGAAAATACATACCAATAGACTCGCTGGAGAAGTCCTCCTCCTCGGAATATTCGTAATCCATTTTGACTACACACTTGATAACAGAATACACACACCGCACCTTCTGTGTTCGATATTTGATTCGAGACTGGGGAGATAGACTGCTAATCTAACTGCATGAACGCAATTACTTTATTCATAACTAGGTCCTAATTGCAATATAGAATTGCATAATCCATTTTAAAGGTCTATTATTATACCATTAAACTCAGGTATAAGCATATAATTATCTATTTAGGGTTGACAGGTACTTATATTTAAATTACTGGAACTTCTACGATCATTTGTCGCTAGGTATACCTTGCGCAAATATTAATCTTTTCTGATTATTTTTCACAAATAAAAAATGATTCTGAAACGATTATGTTTTGTGACAGAACGAAACTCGACAAGAAACAGTTGAAGTTTTCTTGTAGTGATCAGTGTTGCCAATTGCAGATGACCAAATTATGGGGGTAATTTGGTCATCTACCGAAAATGCTCCACTTTTCGTCATAACTGTTTTAAAATCCTAGCAAATTCCTCACAGGATCAGAAACACAATTTAACTTCGTGAATGATTCTTCGTAGCGACACCTGACGGTGACGGCCTTCAGTTGAAGCAGTTCAGATTATTACCGCAATTCTCAAACGAAATACGGGAATAATGAGCAGACCTACTATAATAATTTACTCGTAACACAGAATAATAATTGAACACAATAAGATTTTTTTTAATACTCTTAAATCGTTTATTATATAATATAAATAACTGCAATAAATAAATAAAATAAATAACATGATAAATCACCTCTGATAAACAAAACTAAAACTCAAAAACGCACTGAATATTTCTATAAAATTAAGTTTGGTTTATTTTAACAAATATCACAATACATACAGAATAAAAAATAAATAAAAGAATATTCATATATAACTAAAACAAATAACACATTCACAAATACTTTGTACAGTCTCAGTTTAAATGCAAAATATATTTTAAAAATATTAACAAATATTTTTTTATCACTCCATGTTTTACTTGAAAGCATTTTTTTAATGGAGTAAAGTTAACGTAGCCTCCTTGATTTTCTATCGTATCTTTAGTATACAAGAGAGCAGTTATAGTTTCGGTCTTTAATTTATTTCTGTGATCAGTCTTTATTGTATTTAACTTGCTAAAAATTCATTCAACCAAGGCATTTGAAAATGGGAGAATTAGTAAGAAGCCAATTGACCATATTAGTTAGGTTATGATCGCAAATTGGCGCGGGTTCCTAGTTTAAAAATTAATGTACTGATGTCTTATGGGGACTCAAGAGATAGAGTCAAGATTACATGTGTCTAATTATTAGAGTCTAGATGGTTGTTTTAAGAAAACTGAAGTAATTCGTGATTAATTTTAGACACAGGGGCAAAATGAACAACTTCTTTAAAATTTGAACAAATGCTAGTAATCATAAATGTATACGTAAATGTCGCTAACGAATCGTTATTATTTATTGCAGCTCCTACAACATTACCACCTTTATAATCTAAATATGGATCAATGTGAATTTCATCCATTAGTAAACTAACATATTTGTCTTGGTCTTTTAAATATGTAACGTAAATAAATTCCGTTCCGTTTTGTGGCAAATGTTTGAATTCTTATATCAAATATTTGAAATAAAACCGCGCGACCTGGTAGAAATTTACCGCGACTCACCATCTACGGTTGCCCCTACATTTCCCCCGCTACAAGCACGCACATTTATACGCTGGATCGGCAAAAATTCATTCCTTACCTTTTCTGCCGGCTTCACTTTTAGTCTGTCGACCTTACACTCTCGAAGATATATCTTCGTTGTAACAGTGCAGTGATTCAAAGTTACCAGGTATGGTCTTTTATATTTTATTATCATTTATATATATATATATATATATATATATATATATATATATATATATATATATATATATATATATATATATATATATATATATATATATATATATATATATATATATATATATATATATATATATATATATATATATATATATATATATATATATATATATATATTTATACATATATATATATATATATATATATATATATATATATATATATATATATATATATATATATATATATATATATATATATATATATATATATATATATATATAGTGTGAGCTGTGGGTACAAAAGCCACATATATATATATTTTTTTCTATTTTGGTATATGATTACCACTTTATTTTTTAGTGAATTAAATATATATATATATATATATATATATATATATATATATATATATATATATATATATATATATATATATATATATATATATATATATATATATATATATATATATATATATATATATATTAAATTTGATTTGATTTTGGACTACCTACCTGGTGATTTTGAGTCACTGCTACTGTTTTACCGAATGGTAGCATACTTTAAGTTTTTTTAAAGATACTACTTCGACGGCGTAAGCCGTGGATATTTGGCATCGGCAAGGAGCGGCATTTGTTTCAATTTATTTCATTTTTTTATTTAATCATCGTGACAATTTGCATACCACATTCCTGTGTTGATAATTTTATTTTTTTTACTTCTTTCTATGTCTGAAAATGTATTTCATGTATTCTGTAAGTTTTTCGTCTTTGCTTTTTCGATACGATATGACAAGTATTTGGTACAGTTCGGAAATTTACTTGGTACGCTAGTTCCTTTTAATAGGGGTATAGCTAAAATAACTGAAACAATCTCACCAGTTTTTGTATCCTGTTGGGAAATGTTGTAAATAAAATTTTCCTTTTCAAAGTGGCAGTCACACACTCGGGAATTGTCACTCGGCACAAAACTTTCACGTGGAGTCATTTTCTGCCATGCATACTCTTCATCTCTGGGAAAACGAAACACCCGAACTATTCTACTGGTTTCGTAATTTCCTGTACAACCGGAAACACAATACTTTTGGGGCATTATGATTTAATACCGCAACAAATGAACCGTTAAAAAAGATCAAGAATCGATTAGGAACAGGCAAGCGTGGGTGTAATAACAATAACAATATCCCCTCTAGAGGTGTTTTTGTTGGCGCGTGGCGGCGTCCTATACTAAAACCCAAAATAAAACATCGTTAACAGGGTTGCCACATTACAATTGACACGAGAGTTGTTAGTTGCTTGCTTCTTAATGACTTTTTGCGGCCAATTTGATTTGATACTTGGCTAATGAGAAAGCTACTTTATTTTGTTTATATTCTAATTTGTTACAACATATAGACAGAAGCGTCGCACTGGAACACATTCTGGCATCGCCGCTTCGACCGACCTAGACACGCCTGTTGAATTAGCTTAGAGAGTATATTAGCCTCCATCTGGGTTAAGCCCCCAGAGCGTGACGTCACCATGATATTTAAAGCAAGCACTTTGTCCTTATTAGAGGGGTTATTGGTTGTAGACGTGATATATAGAAAGTCTCTTAGTGAAAAAAGTTGAATAAATACATTGTTTGATATTTTATTTGACTGAGAGAGTGTTAAAATATTGATTAAACATTATCAAAATAAAAATATTACCAATTTTAGAAGGCGATGTTTGTCAGAAAAACGTATGTTGTTGCTTGATCCAGTGGTTCAGAGAGGAAGGACTTTGACATATGGTCCTTGAGAGGTAGGTACCACAGTATCTGTGTAGGTACTGTAAGGTTTTGAATAAACTTATTTAATAAGAGTTTCTTACATAATAAATTATAATTTCCTTGTGTTAATTTAAAAAGCGGAAATATTTGTGGCAACATCGCTGAATTTGTATTATATTTGTGTCCTTGGTAACTTCTAATCTCATTTTATTTTGATTTACCTATTTCACGTTTTGCAGTTTTCATCACATACTTATCTGTTTTTTTCTGATTGCAAATAATTGATTTTGAGTGTTGGTTAGAAAATGGGTAAAAATAGAGTACCTACCTAATCAAACTCGGAACCATAAGTGATTTTTTCCTAGAGGCCAGAATATGTAGTCTAAGTTAACTTAAAATCTTTTCAATTTGATGAGTAATTAAATTCATTAAAAGTACATTATTCAGTATCCCCATCAACTGATGTATCTTGTTCTTGGTTGCCCCTACCTGAACAGAGTGTGCATATGATACGAATAAGTGCAGAACATCTATTCGATCGAAAGGTATAAAGCACAATACCGTTGTTTTTCCAAGGTTTTTCCATTAGTATCATCAAGGTTGCTGTGCGGTGTCTGTTTAGTTAGTTAATGAAAAACCTTACATAACAAAAATGTCCATATAAATAAATAATAATCCGGTATCTAGGTAGGTATTATTATATAGGTATAGGTATATTATTTATATGGAGAAATCCACATTTGAGCCCACTTTCTCCATTATTCTATCATAAAAGTGTACATAGTAGGTATATTATTACATCATTAATGTAAAAAATCCATAAACATTGACTAAAATCGTAATAAACAAATAAACAACCCACCGGCAATATCATAACATAACCCTTAACCTTACTTTTACAGCTGGCCTGGCTCTTCCGTAAGAAATGTTAATACTAATACGCGACGTACGTCCATGGAAAACAGACAATTTAACTTGAAAGCATTTATTTAATTAACCCATAGGTCTAAAAAAATAATTTGGACTAGAATTGTAGAGAAATATGTTTAAAGTTTGACGTATAATGGGTTTAAATACTAAGAAATGCCCAAAACCCGAGAAATTCCCGTCTGAAAATCACACTTTTGAATCTCCCATAAGAAATACATGGCAGTCAAATTTGCAGAAGTGTGTTTAGGAATCCATTTCAACTTTCGCGCCCCAATTTTCATAACCTAACTAATATGGTCAATTACAATCTGAAATTGGGAAAAAGCCTCTGAATATACCTCTGGCGGTAGATTATTTCCTAACCCAGTAAACAAAGAAACATTTACAACATGTTTATTGGATGCTGTCTAATAACGTCTTAACGTTTTATTTCAAGGTGAGTTGAAATGTTAAATTGATATGATTTTCAACAAACTTTACAGCCATATTTCTCGTTCATTAGATGTTTTAAAATTTGGTATAACAACATTAAGTATCAACATCAAATAAACATTTCATACACGTTAAATTGACATAAGTTCAAAACATTTATATAATGCCAAATAAATGATAAATCAGTGTTCATCAAAACATTTAGTTAATGGTATTAAAATAAGGATGTTAACATTTATGTCAACATAGTTTGAATGAGTTAAAACATTTAAGAAATGTTTTTTATAATGTTTACTTATATCTGCGAATTAACATTTTTTACTTTTATAGTGTCGATTGTAGTTACTCTTCTATTGTTATAACCAACAAGAGTATACAAAATTGATATTTTTAAAGTTTGATACGTTTTTTCCATATGTTTCACAACTTTTTCGAAGAATGAACCTAAACAATGTAAACATGAAGATTATTTGAAATCGTGTTAGTTTCCAGAAATATAACAAACTGAAAACGATTAATCTAAGGTACCTAAGCCAATTATTGCCATGTTCCTAATACTGCCACCCGAATCCAACTCCTGCCGTCATTGCTTTTGCGGCCGGAATACGTACTAAAATATTCTTTGGGATATAATCAACTCATCAAGCGTACCAGAAAAGTGCCCAGTCCGCGTAAAGCATCAGAACCACACACACGGCTTTTTTAAGCCCTATTATAAAAAAACTTGTCGTTTGTTTGACGTCGTATTGGTTTCTAATTAAAATAAAAGGTGCAAAAAATTACACAAGGTAAGCCCTTAGATACATGTTTTGTTTTTGTAGTTTTATTGTGTTTAGTATAAAGGTATTTTTTTGAAATCGTTAGTTGTTTAGTAGATTCACAGATGCCTAATATTGCCCTCTTCAGATATACCAAATATTGCCGTGGCAATATTTGGCACATATATATTTTTAACTAAAAAAAGGAATAGCGTTTAATTAATTTTTAATTAAAATAAAAAAAGGAAAACGTTGTAAGGCTGAATGGGGTGATCATTTATTTTCAGGATCCAAGATTAACATGAAGATCAAAGGGAGTATAACCTCGGGGTAGTTTCCACAAACACCAAAACACTTTCACTTCGCTCGACGCGCGTTCCGCCAACCAAGTTCATCCAAGGCATCATCCGGAGACGATTAAAACTAATCTTAAACTAAAAATCTACCCTATTTATATTATTTTTATGGTGAAATCATTAGTCATGCTTCAATGATGTTATTATAGCTATTTATACTACTTTTACATTTTACAATTTCTATGCTCTCAAATGCATCCAACTGTATATTATTGGTCACATTTCTAACTAATCTTAAATTACTAATATCTATTCTATGATTATTGTCAAAAGCATGTTGTGCAACGCTAGACTTATCTGTTCTTTCATATTTTAGATGAGCCATATGCTCTTTAAATCTGGTGTTAACTGATCGTCTCGTTTGTCCAACATATTTTTGATCACAATCATTACAACTAATTTCGTAAATCCCAGACCTTTCATTTGGAACAATTTTATCCTTTGGATTGTCTAAGAGTTGTTGTAAGTTATTACTCGACGAATGAATCGCTGTTATACCCACGTTTTAGAAGACCTTACTCAAACCACGAGTAAACCGGGGTTCGTAATTGTTCGTAAAAGTTTTACTGTAAAGGGTGTATGACAAGTGAAACTTTCATATTATGGCTAGACCATTTTGACATGTTTAAAAACTCAGGACCAACACTCCTCATTTTTGATGGGCCCAAGTCACACCTCGACGCATCTATTGTTGACGCTGCAGACAAACATGGAATTACTCTATTTTGCTTACCTAGTAACACCACCCACGAGCTGCAACCTGCATGGTTAAGGCAGTTTTTCGTAGCTATGAAGCATTTTGGGACCAGGAAGTATTTTTTGGTTTTAGTATTGGTATTTTATAGTTTTGAATTTTTTAACAACACAAGATAATAAATAAATAATATATAGGTGACAATAACAGTAACGAATAATAACAATAAACAACATAAGCCTAATAAAAACAAATAAAAGTCAATATTAATACAGTAACACAATTTTATTTATTTACACGTAACGTAATTAAATATTTTCTACGTAACCACCCACCATTCTGAATACACATTTGGCATCGCTTTATAAAATTGCTTCTCACCCTTTGAAATATATCACCATTTTGGTTTAATTCCTCAATTTTTACACGTATGCATTCTTTTAACTCATTCATATTATTAAAAACCCCAGTTTCGTATATATCTTGTTTTATCGTACCTCAGAGAAAAAAATCCATAGGTGTTAAGTCCGAACTTTTAGCGGGCCAATGTATAATACCGTGCCTTCCTATCCAAATAGGATATTTTCTGTTTAGGTATTCGGTGACGTTCCTTGCAGAGTGTGGTGGTGCTCCATCCTGCTGCCAAATAACAGATCTGTTGTCCACTAAATTAATATTATCTAAATAATTTTCAACTGGATGTTGAAGAATATCCACATAACGTTGTGCATTTAAGCCCCCATTTATAAATACAGGACCTACAATAGCATCCTTGTGGATGCCACACCACACGTTTACAGTTTGGTATCCTTGTTTTTTTATTTTTTTACAATATGTGGATTTTCCGCTGTCCAGTAATGTGCATTTTTTCTGTTAAAAATTCCCGCAGTAGAAAAACTGCTTTCGTCAGTCCAAAAGACATGACTTAGAAACTCATCATCTTCCTCTATTCTATCAAGTATGTCTCTGCAGAAGGTTAAACTGTCTTGAAGGTTGTTGTCGTCTAAATATTGAACGGGCAAAATACTATATGGCAAAATACTTATAATTATGACGATGTAATATTTTTATCACACTTCTTTGTGATATATCCAATTCTATTGCTGCGGCATAGGATGATTTGAATGGATTTTCAGCAAAATATAATAACGCGTTGAGTTCTGTGTCTTCTCCTGTTTTTGTTCTTCACCTTTCCCTTTTCTTGTCTCTCAGAGATTCGGTATTCCTAAACTTTGCATACATGTTTTTAAAACTATTTTTGGAAGGAGGTAGCCTTTCTCGAAATAACCTAACATACTCCCTCCGAGCAAGAGACTTATTCTTGTTGCACTGAATATAAATTTCAAGTAACTCTTTTCGCTCTTCCAATGAATATACCATTTTCAAAATAACTTGCTTCTTTACGAACACTACGTATTTTTTACGCTAATATGTAAGAGAGTGAACTACTATCTCACAAAAAACTGGATTACATCTGTCAACAAATAAACAATGCACATATGCATTGTTTCCAGAGGTATCTTGATGTTCTTATTTTATAATTGACAGCCGTAATGTGATAAGTTTTTAGCAATATCTCACGAACAGGTGGAGTGATTATATAACAATTACACATTTTTGGATTCAGAAAATTAAGGACATTATTTTGGTATAAAAATAATGGTATAAAATAATAACGGGGTGTTCCATTTAAAAAAATCATGTTTTATTTTCCACCCTGTATATTTGACGAGATTTTTAATATTTGTTCTCAGATTATAAAAACTCATCAAAAACCGTGTCTAATCCTTTTTTGAATGAGTTAAATCGGCAAAGGATAAGTGAGATAATGGGGGTGTCAATATTAAGAGACTTACCCGGTACATCCCGATGATGCCAATATCGCTAGCAAAACGCGCGTCGACTTAGTGCTCAATGTTTCAGTGTTTGTGGAAACTACTTCAGTGTTAGTGCTACATCGAAGGTTCCATGCAGGCTTGGCAGTAATTAAAGTACCTAGTAGAAAAGCTCTTTATTTATAGTAAGTAACATATTGATTTTGTTATTACTATTATTATCAATGTACATAGAATCAAAATCAGCACTTTAGCAAGATCAGATTATGAACAGAATCCTGCTTCAATATATGAACAAACATCAATAAAATTAAAATTTTCTTTTATCGCTACTTCAGACCAATAAAACCGCAATGCAATCATTGCATTGCGGTTTTATTAGTCTGAAGTTGCGGCGATAAAAGAAAATTTTATTTTGGACGCCCTGCAGGTAGGTATTAGACCTCCTTTAAAACGTACAGTATAAACGTCGATATTTCTTTTAGCCATAACCTTAAATTGTGCGTTTTAGATTTCAAAATGGCGACGGTATATAATTTTAATCCGTATGATGTAAATAATGCAATTATTTTCAGAAAAAGTCGTAAAACCTTCTCGAAACTTAGGTAAAACCTTCGAAACACACTAGGCTCGCGAACTAAAAATATATTTACGCGATAAGAATGGCCCAGAGATCTTGACAAAATTATAGGTAGGTACGAAATGACGCGTAGTTTACCAAAATGCTGCGTAATTTCTATTAGACGTAATAGGAGATTTATGGGGGCCATAAACGCCGGATGAATAGCCGTGTGAACCGGCTGGAATTGACGGGGATTGCACGCAAAGGAGAATTTTGACGCGTAGTTTAGAATCAGTATAAATACTACCCCAAAATTCATACCAGTCAGCTGGAAAACAGCCAAGGTCGTCCCAATACACACACCTAAGAAATCATATACCGATTCAGCTTGCTATCGCCCAATAAACCTACTACCCTCCATAGGCAAGCTTCTAGATAGCCTCATCCAATCCTAAGTATTGGAGTTTGCAGTGACACATAATGTCATGAGCAAATTCCAATACGGCTTCCAGCCCTACCACTCAACCGACCAACAGCTGTTTCGCATCTGCGAGTATATAACCACCAACCTGAATCGAGGTCAATACACACATCTAGCATTCTCCCACGATTCCGAGCAGGACACGTTGGGGCAGAACGCCAACCTGTACTACTCGGATAGTTTGCGAACGCTCATCTATAGCCAGCATAAACTACTTTAGGGTAAGTTATTTCTTTTCGAGGGTAACAGAACAGCCAAAACACACACGGTCGGGCAATACGCCGTTTGTGCGCGCGCCGCACAAGCAACAAAAAACCAGATAACATATAAAAATCACAAACAAACATGAATAGCCAAACATACACGTATAAATCCAGCAAAAAGAATAAACGACACCAAGATCCACCATCAATATCTAATGGAACGAAATTAGACGTATCAGACACAGAATATAACTCAGATATATCAAATAAACCATACACGAGAAAATCAGACAAACCAAAAACGCAAGGATGGCAAAGATCAGACACAAACCTTTTAAACCCAAATACAGACACGTCGGCATCAACGTCATATTCAAACTCATACCTACTAGACCAAACACAACCATCTCAAGAACACACACAACAAAAACATGAAAAAAGAAGCAAACAGAAAACTTCAATCCACACCTATCCACACCTAATCACTATCCACACCTATTCACTACAACATATCCATACCTTAACAAATCTTTAAGTACAAATCCAAAACAACAACAAAACATAACACTGATTCAGATTATTGATTATGATTATTACTGATTATGAAAACGACATAATGGAAATAGACATAGATAACCCTCTCACTAATAAACAAACACACATCAACGAGGCAAGCGAAAAAAGCCATACAAAGTCACCAAGCTCCACTGAAGAGAAAATGATAGTCAAAAAAGGCCAAGAAAACCAAGAAAAAACTTAAAAACCTCGATATATTTGAAGTTGATACACATAAACCTAAAATAAGCACCCCAAATAACCAAAATAATGACAACAACGACACTCAGGATACAGAACAACAAGAAGACAGAAACAACATACAACCAAAAAACCAACGACCACCCCCAATACACATCTATACCGATAAGAGCGCGGTAATAATAAAAACAATGAACCAAAAATACCAGAAAAACCCAAGAAGATTTAAATTTAATAATAACTCACTAATATGTTTTCCACACAAACTAAATGAACATACAGAAATAACAACAGGCCTAAAAGACAACAAAATAGAATAAATACTATACACACAATACCAACAATGTAAAACCTATAAAAATAGTCGTCAAGTAAATACCCCTTGATATAACAAGGGAAGAGATAGAAAATGACCTACAACAAAAAACCTACCAATCATAAACATAGCTAGAGTTATGATAACTAGAAATTCACGCAAAGAACCATCCAATATACTACTTTTGACGGTCCCAAAGAAAGCAGCAAAAGATTATTATAATATCACCGAAATATGCAACCCAAAAATAATTGTAACAGACTATATAAGAAAAGATATACCACAATGCCACAACTGCCAGAAACTAGGACATTCTTCCTACTTCTGCCACCGTGAACCAATATGCGTCAGATGCGCAGATAAACATAATTCAAAACAATGCAAAGCTACAAATTATACAAATAGTTATACTATGGCAAAAAATAGACAGACCTTACGAATACACCCTAACAACCAACAAATCACAGGGCACACAAATCAAAACAGACAACAAACCACCCTACTAACCCCACTGATGGAACAACAAATACAGCAACAACCCACAGATAATGCAAACACATGGGCACAATTCAGAAAAAATAAAGATACACAACAGGAACCGGAAGAATAACCCAATGAACCCAACCCCATAAGGGACTTAATCAACATATTCAAACAATTTAATCTCTCGAAAATATGGACTATAATCCAGAATTTAGTCACACAACTAAAAACGAAAACAGATATAACAAATAAGATATGCCTAATAGCAGAAACTATACTGTAGGAGGTGAATAATTTAATCAATGCTTCAGAAAAACCAATACTTTCTAGTTTCAAAAGGAGTATGTTATGGTTAATCTGATCAAATGCTCTTTGGAAGTCCGTATAGACGACATAGAGTAGTAAATTTTACTATACAGTATGGTTTCAAAGATTTTCGAGAAATTACACAGTAGTGAAATTCCTCTATAACTTGAAACATCATTTAGATTTCCCTTTTTGGTATTGGACAAATATGTTTTTTCCAATAAGACGAGAAGGAAGAATTACGTAGGATGTAATTGAATAAGATCTGTAGTGGCTCGGCAAAAACATACGCACAGTCTCTTAGAACAAAACTGGGAATACCATCTACGCCCATTGTAAAAGTATCCTTAGATCGTTTCAGACTTTGTAAAACATCTTCATATGAGATATTCAGTAAGTCAGTAGGACTTGAAAGTTCACTGTCGTTATAGAACATTACAGAAAAACTAAATAAACGTTTATACGTATAAATAAAAAGGCTTATACAAATAAAACATTTGAGAAGGTTACATTGATGTTCCTTATTTACTGGGTTTAGAATCAACTTGTCAATTAGAGTTAGAGTACGAGTTAACTAATTTTAATAGAGTATAGAGTCGTTTTGGCTTTGCCCATCGGCCCATCTCTACTGCAATGATGCGACTCTATTGGGATATCTGTCTTATTAAAATGCGCCCTATGTTATATGTGCATTGCATTACATGCAGCATGTAAAAAGGAATATTCCATAATTATTAAATAAAGGAATATTATAAAACAAATATGACATGAATCATGAATATTTACACGAACTATCCCTAATTTTAATAAACCTAGAATATTCGCAGACATATATTTATTACCGGAATATTTTAAAAGGAATATTTCATTTAGAAGATTGACAGATTATTCCAAGAATGTCAAATGCCATCTGGGTTACCTATGCAGTTCCTAGGCCCCTCACCAAACGGGATGTAATTGAAAGCTTTGCCCTCCCTATTATTATCAGCGAATCTGTCAGGGTCAAACTTCAGGGGATCTGGCCAATGCTCGGGGTCGTGCTGCAATCCGATGGCAGAAATCAACACATGAGTGCCCTTTTCAACTGTGACGTCGCTGTTCTTGAAGGCGTAATCCTGGGTACAGACCCTGGTGAGAGTGGGGACCGGCGGCCAAAGGCGCAATGTTTCTGGAGATATATGAGGAATTTTTAAATGTTACAAAATCAGGTAAATTAAATTAAAGGAAGAGGTATTATACTAATCCGTAGTGAGTAGATCCTTATGCTAAATTTAATAAATAAAATCAAGCATTCAAAGAAAATGACTCACCCTTAACCACCTGCCCTAGGTAGCTCATCTCCGCCAACGCCCCGTAACTCAACGTCCCGTGCTTCTTCAACATCTGCAGCACCTCCGCCCTAACCTTGTCCTGCACCTCTTGATCCCTAGCGAGCTCGTACAGCGCCAGAGTGATGGTGCTAGAAGACGTCTCGAATCCGGCAGCGAAGAAGAGAAACGCCTGCGCCGTCAGCTCTTCCATGCTGAGCCGCGCGTCCGAATTCTTCAGTTCAATCAGCGTCTCTAATATATCCTTCCTATGCACGTTGTTCTTTTCCCTGTAATCGACGGTGTCCTTCATGCTGCGGAAGAAGAATTCGGACACGTCCTTCTGGATGTTCCCTATGCCCAGTTTAAGGGCTACATTGGGCATGTATATGGTGATAAAGAGTTTAATCTGATGCAGAATATTGAACTCGCTGAATAACTTCCGTCCCATCTCGCGGAAGTCTTTGCTGCCGCCCTGGAAGCTGTTGCAGTTGATGCCGAAGGCACATGTACCTGGTGATTTCAATATAGAGGTATTATGGAAACTATACTGTACAATATGAAAATTGCAGAACTCTGCAATTGTCTTAAACATGCAATGAAAGAATTAAATACAATTTTTGACACTTTTTTTCGACAATTGTCTGTCGTTTTCACCTAATGCTGCGTGTAGAGCATGGTGCCGAGTCAACAACTCCTAGACCATAAGGACGAAGTGCTCACGTTAAATACGGTGGTGACGTCACGCTCTGGGGGCTCCCAGGCAGCAGAGACTTCTTTTACACTTATTAGCGACATCATCTAGTAAACGTCTAATGTACATCATATATGCGGCTATTATTTAAAAAAAGGGAAAAGTAGTATACAGAACTTTCATATAATGACATCTTGTTATCTGAGAATGCAAAAAATCAGTTAACCATCTTGACTATAATAATTAGACACATGTAATCTTGAGTGTATTTTGAAACAGTTAACAGTTAACCATTTAAATTATTCTTTACCTATGTTTTTCATAAACTCCGATAGATTTATGTCGTAATATCTTTGTTTAGTTTGATTTATCGCCAAAACTATATTAAAACGATTTCAAGCATACCTACCTAAATAACGACATAAAGCTCGTAATAGCATAAATATCTCGTAAGGGATGGTGACGTCACGGGGCAGCACTTTGTCCTTATTAGAGGGGTATTAGAGGGGTTATTGGCCGAGTACGAAGGTAGCCGAGTGTATAAACGTCCGAAATTTAGTGTGATTCTGCGCCACACCCTACTAGTTTCTTGAAAAAAACGCTCGGACAGATCGATTCTTTATTTATAGGGGACAACTTTTTATGTCAAACTTGGCATTGACGCATCAACCCCCCAGCCCCAGCAACCCCTAAGTCAAGAATTTAAACAGGGATGTCATACCGATAATACTGTAACTGTACCTATTACATCCGTTGTAAAACAACTTGCTACCTCCAACAAATCAACATCACTGCTATTTTTATACGACTCTTCTAATGCTCGTTCCATTCCCTTAGTACACGCCACCACTATATCGAACATCATCCTCATTTTCGCCAAAGAAAACAAACCTGTAAATTTAACCTGCGGACGGAATATATATATATATATATATATATATATATATATATATATATATATATATATATATATATATATATATATATATATATATATATATATATATATATATATATATATATACCCACTTACTCTTGCAGGTTTCCATTCCTTAGCTGGTTGGGAGAAAATATTAACACTAATAGGGTCGCTCTCATTCTGGTAAATCCCTCGGTCCATGAAGTAGTGAAAGTCCGTGGTGAATATGTCTTTTATATACTCTACATCTGTGACGACTAGTTTTGGTTGGATCCCAAAGTACACCCCTAGAGAAATACATTCAAATTATATCGCGCGAAAGCGACAGGGTATATGACCAATTAATGAGTGGCCGTGTTGCCTACTCCGGCAACTACTATCACCTTAAAAAAAAGCCTACGCCCATGAGTAACACTTTGTATATTTATTTAGCCGGTCAGTGCACTTTGTATATTTATTAGAACTAGAAGCAACTCAGACCTCAGAAATCCAAGCCGTAGTCCATCTACTCGGACACAGATGGCGCGGCGCACATAGATGTGCTGATTATTTTTAAAGCGCATTTCGTATTTCTATTTAAAATTCGTGTACATACGAACCTGAAAAATTAAAAAAAAAAAAGATTAAAAGAAATATAAATGTTTCCACAATTTTTTTCCGTCTGGCATTTCGTATTTCTATTTAAAATTCGTGTACATTTGAACCTGAAAAATGCCGGACAATTTGACTTGACTGAAAAAACAAAAAAAAACGAAAAAATACATGGGAAAAATTAAAAAAAAAAAAAAATTCGGATTCGTTTTTTCGTTTCTTTGTATTTTCTGAGACCATTTATCATAGTAATGTATTTTTTTATACCATCAGAAAGTAGAGAATTCAACGAACAAAAAGCCCACCGACTTTTTTAAAAAAGCAGATATTTTGACGCGAGAATTTTCGAGTGAAAATTAGGGTGCTTTTTCGATATTAAGTCAAAATAAGGTGAAAAAATAAAAATTTTAAATAAAAAAAAAATTACAGTTTGGGACATAAAAAGGTGTTTTCACCAAACTTCTTAAAACAAAAAAAATTTGTAAAAGAAAAATAAAAAACCAAAAATTTGGTTATTTGAATTTTTCACATAAATTTTGAGGTTATGTGAAAAAAGTATATAACTGCCATTTAACTAAATTTTCCATAGGGCTTGTAGTTGTAGGACCCCCTCCACTTCCTGACCTCAGACCGCTCGTAAATTATTTTTCCTTTCATTTTTGTTATATTCTCTTTTCCAATGGATTTGAATCGAATTTTCGATCGGTGAACAAGTTAGAAACATTATTTCAAGTAGTTAGAAACATTATTTCTATATATCTATTTATGTACTTATAATAAACATTAAGGAAATTAATTAAATCCTATCCCCCTCTGGGTTCGGGGCCACAATTGTAGAATAGACCCAGGGTACCTCCTACCTGTCGTAAGAGGCGACTAAGGTGACTGAATGGGACTGCCTAGCCGCTTAGACATGACCGGTAAGATCCTCAAAGTTATGCTGGGCGGGCGTTGGTGGCACTTGGATGGGTGACCTAGGCAGGCTTGGGCCCGGACTGTGGCGTCTGCCCGAGACCTGGGAACACTCAACACATCTGCCGCGGACGCGTGGTCCCAGATAAATGGTAATGAGGACCAGAGTAATTAATCTCGGTAACTCAGAACCATACCATCATACATACAAATTGTAGAGACTTTGCCACCAGGCCACCCGTAATAAATAGGATGGTTTGAAGAAAAGTACTCAAGTAAAAAGGAGGAATGCATAAAGGGCCTAATGAGGCCTAAGTGCTGTGGTGGAATAGGAGTGTAACACTACCTTCCACTACACTCCGACCCATATACATACATACATACATACATAATTAAATCCTACCATATACTTTATATATAAATGTCAATGTATATCTACAGGTTTGCTCTAATTAGACTGCAAACATTTATATAAATGGAAAAAAATATCTTGTTTAAAATCTTGTATAAAGAGCGGCTGCACTTACTATGTACCTACTTACATTATTAGCGCTTTAAGGTCAAGATATTGGAGAGTGAGAGGCAAATAGATAGCTAGCGCCTGAAACTAATTTGAATAACAGATCTTATGTAGCTTTTTAACTAATTATAATTAACCAAAATAAATAAGGAACAAATAGAAAAGAAATAAAAGAAACCTCTACAAAATCTAAACCTCAAGGATAACTTTTTACCAAAAAAGTTAATGGTAGCAAAGTTCAGAATCATGTTAGCACCCTTGAAAACAGTATTATTAAGAAATCGTCTTACCTCCAATCTTATGTCCCATTTTCTTAAATTCATCGTAGAAAACCTTGCTGATCGTACCTACAGAAAGGAAGTAGTTCGGTATATAAGCCTGGTGAAAACTATGTGGCTGAAGACAGCAACGGATTCAGATTCGAGAATCGATTATTTACTGTGGACCAGTTCGTTATTGGAAATGAATATAGAAAATCAAAAAAAGGGACAAACAATTAAATTATGTTTAATTTAGTTATTTATCCCCTTATTCTTTCTGTTCAGCAAAAATTATATATAATCTCAGGCATTAACTGCCTCTAATAAACTAATTTGAAAATGTAGTTACCGTCAAAGTAGGATATACCTACGCATATTATCCATACGGAAAATACCCTGTGAAGAACATCGAAAAATACAGAATACACAGGGCGTGTCAATTGTTTTGTTTATAAAATAAAAAATATCGTGGAGACCGGAAAGAGGGGGTGATACGGATTTTTAAAAGGTTTTATTTAGCTTGACTTGAAACTTGGTAGTTGTATAGTGCTTCGGTGACAATATAATTAATTTTTTTTATTACAAAAAAACAAAACGGCGGATACAAAATGGTGGATTTTCCTATCCGATTTGTCTCAAACTTGAAACTTTGCGATGCTTAAGGTCACTCCTCGGGTCACTCAATACAATTTTTGACTCAAACTTAAAAAAATTAAAATGGCGGACCCAAAATGGCGGACTACCCTATTTATGAACCGATTTGTCTCAAACTTGAAACTTTGAGGTGTTTAAGGTCACTCAATAAATTTTCGGCTCTAACTTGATAAGAAAACAAAATAGAGAATCCAAAATGGCAGACTCTTCTATTTATGAACTAATTTGCCTCAAACTTGAAACTTTGCGGTGTTTAGTGTTTAAGGTCCCTTAATACAATTTTTGGCTCAAACTTGAAAAAAACAAAATGGCGGACTATCCTATTTATGAACCGATTTGTCTTAAACTTGGTACTTTGCGGCGTTTAAGGTCACTCAATACAATTTTTGACTCAATCTTAAAAAACAAAATGACGAATCCAAAATGGCGGACTATCGAATTTATGAACCGAAATCGTGAAAACCGGAAACAGGGCTGTCCCGGATTTTTTATAGCAACCATGCATTGCTATTGTCATATAGAACATATAGTGCGACGAAGAGCTTCGTAAAATTTAGAATATACGGGGTGTGACAATAGTTTCGCTACGAAAAGTTAAAAAAAACCGTGAAAACCGGAAATAGGGGTGACCCGGATTTTTTATGGCTACCTTACATGCTACTGCCATATAAATCTTACCATCAAAAATCCGGGACACCCCTGTTTCCGGTTTCCACGATTTTTTTTACTTTTCGTAGCGAAACTATTGTCACACCCCGTATATTCTAAATTTTTCGTAGCTCTTCGCACTATCTGTTCTCTATGATAGTAGCAATGCATGGTTACCATAAAAAATCCGGGACAGCCCTGTTTCCGGTTTCCACGATTTTTTTAACTTTTCGTAGCGAAACCGTTGTCACACCCAGTATATTCTAAATTTTTCGAAGCTCTTTGCACTGTATATTCTCTATGACAGTAGCAATGCATGGTTACCATAAAAAATCCGGGACAGCCCTGTTTCCGGTTTCCACGATTTTTTTAACTTTTCGTAGCGAAACCGTTGTCACACCCAGTATATTCTAAATTTTTCGAATCTCCTCGCACTGTATATTCTCTATGACAGTAGCAATGCACGGTTTCCATCAACAATCCGGGACACCCCTGTTTCCGGTTTCCACGATTTTTTTTACTTTTCGTAGCGAAACCGTTGTCACACCCAGTATATTCTAAATTTTTCGAAGCTCTTCGCACTGTATATTCTCTATGACAGTAGCAATGCATAGTTACCATAAAAAATCCGGAACACCCCTGATTCCGGTTTCCACGATTTTTTTAACTTTTCGTAGCGAAACCGTTGTCACACCCAGTATATTCTAAATTTTTCGAATCTCTTCGCACTAAATGTTCTCTATGATAGTTGCAATGCATGGTTACCATAAAAATTCCGGGACACCCCTGTTTCCGGTTTCCACGATTTTTTTAACTTTTCGTAGCGAAACCGTTGTCACACCCAGTATATTCTAAATTTTTCGAATCTCCTCGCACTGTATATTCTCTATGACAGTAGCAATGCACGGTTTCCATCAACAATCCGGGACACCCCTGTTTCCGGTTTCCACGATTTTTTTAACTTTTCGTAGCGAAACCGTTGTCACACCCAGTATATTCTAAATTCGAAGCTCTTCGCACTGTATATTCTCTATGACAGTAGCAATGCATAGTTACCATAAAAAATCCGGAACACCCCTGATTCCGGTTTCCACAATTTTTTTAACTTTTCGTAGCGAAACCGTTGTCACACCCAGTATATTCTAAATTTTTCGAAGCTCTTCGCACTGTATATTCTCTATGACAGTAGCAATACACAGTTACCTTCAAAAATCCGGGACAGCCCTGTTTCCGGTTTCCACGATTTTTTTAACTTTTCGTAGCGAAACCGTTGTCACACCCAGTATATTCTAAATTTTTCGAAGCTCTTCGCACTGTATATTCTCTATGACAGTAGCAATGCATAGTTATCATAAAAAATCCGGAACACCCCTGATTCCGGTTTCCACGATTTTTTTAACTTTTCGTAGCGAAACCGTTGTCACACCCAGTATATTCTAAATTTTTCGAATCTCTTCGCACTAAATGTTCTCTATGATAGTTGCAATGCATGGTTACCATCAAAAATCCGGGACACACCTGTTTCCGGTTTCCACGATTTTTTTTACTTTTCGTAGCGAAACCGTTGTCACACCCCGTATATTCTAAATTTTTCGAAACTTTTCGCACTATATGTTCTCTATGACAGTAGCAATCCACAGTTACCATCAAAAATCCGGGACACCCCTGTTTCCGGTTTCCACTTTTGTTTTAACTTCGTAGCGAAACTATTGTCACACCCCGAATATTCTAAATTTTTCGAAGCTCTTCGCACTGTATGTTCTCTATGACAGTTGCAATGCATGGTTAGCATCAAAAATCCGGGATACCCCTGTTTCCCTTTTTCACGATTTCGGTTCATAAATTCGATAGTCCGCCATTTTGGATTCGTCATTTTGTTTTTTAAGATCGAGTCAAAAATTGTATTGAGTGACCTTAAACGCCGCAAAGTACCAAGTTTATGACAAATCGGTTCTTAAATAGGATAGTCCGCCATTTTGTTTTTTTCAAGTCGGAGCCAAAAATTGTATTAAGGGACCTTAAACACTAAACACCGCAAAGTTTCAAGTTTGAGGCAAATTAGTTCATAAATAGAATAGTCCGTCATTTTGGATCCTCCATTTTGTTTTCTTATCAAGTTTGAGCCGAAAATTTATTGAGTGACCTTAAAACACCTCAAAGTTTCAAGTTTGAGACAAAGCGGTTCATAAATAGGGTAGTCCACCATTTTGGGTCCGCCATTTTAATTTTTTTAAGTTTGAGTCAAAAATTGTATTGAGTGACCCGAGGAGTGACCTTAAACATCGCAAAGTTTCAAGTTCGAGACAAATCGGATAGGAAAATCCACCATTTTGGATCCGCCGTTTTGTTTTTTTATAATAAAAAAAAATTAATTGTATTGTCACCGGAGCACTATACACCTACCAAGTTTCAACTCTCTATCTCATCGGGAAGTAGTTAAAAAAGCTGTTACAAAATTTGATACAAAGATATATAATCAAATATACGTCAAGCTAAATTAAACCGTTTAAAAATCCGTATTACCCCCTCTTTCCGATTTCCGCGATATTTTTTATTTCGTGAACAAAGCAATAGACACGCTCTGTGTATTCTGTATTTTTCGATGTTCTTCACAGGGTATTTTCCGTATGGATAATATGCATAGGTATATATATCCTACTTTGACGGTAACTACATTTTCAAATTAGTAGAGTTTATTAGAGACAGTTAATGCCTAAAAATATATATAATTTTTGCTGAACAGAAAGAATAAGGTGATAAATAAATAAATAAAACATAATTTAATTGTTTATGTCCATTTTTTTGATTTTCTATATTCGTTTCCAATAACGAACTGGTCCACTGTAAATAATCGATTCTCGAATCTGAATCCGTTGCTGTCTTCAGTCACATGTGAAAACTGCATCATGACAAAGCAGATGTTATACTCAAACAATTTCCTATGATTTTTCGTTAGAAATTCGACTCACCTGCTGATATACCTCTCGGCATCAGCGTAGTGTTGTTGCCCAGCGGGAACTTGGGTGGCAAAAACGGTACGTTTTTTCTCTGCCAATAACCATAACAGTATTGGACGTACAAATAACAAGATACTACGAATATGAGCAGCACTGTAAGTAGCTGTAAAATAAAACCCTCTACTTGAATACCCATTTAAACGACGACAGAGGCAATCGTAAATAACGCGACTGGACTTTACAGCTCTTCAATAAGGCGCAAGATCATGTACAGACTTACAGTAGACAAGACAAATATTTGATAGCAGCGTGAGATTCGGACAAATCGCGATGGTCATCACGGCAGGCGGACTATACGAGGCTCAGCCTATTGCATTGATTGGATTATGGAATGTATAAATGTATATACTTGCGGGCGCCTTTAATATATCAATATTAGGTAAATAGTATTTACGTAATATACACTCATCGGCAAAATAATCGATCCACTCAAAATATTGATGAAGTGTACTTATCAATAACTTAATTAATTTAAGTCCGATTTGATTAATTCTTTTTTTATTTGTTACAATAACTTTGTTTTGTTAGAGATACAAGGGTTTTAGAAAAACGTTACATTTTACATTTATTTCTATAACAATTTTAAAAATTTAACCATAAGGAAAACGGGATTTCCATGAATATATTGACGCATGCGCTGTTTCATCCCAGAAAACACTCTATGGCCCGCTGTAAAACCTGCAAATGTTGCCGACATTGGCAAGCAATGGCCCGCTGTATGTGCATTTCGTTGGCCCTGTTTTGAAATGAAACAGCGGCCAACCAATAAGGGCCAACATATTTTGAGCAGTGGCAGACACACATAATTAGGTATTAATTTGCTTTACTGCCGACGTTAGATATTCGATGATTTATGGCATTTATTCGCTATACTACCAGCAACCTGTTGTACATTAAACCATCAGCGGTTATATATATATATATATATATATATATATATATATATATATATATATATATATATATATATATATATATATATATATATATATATATATATATATATATATATTAGCTTTGAAATTCTTTGCTATTCATATTTATTTTGTGAAAAGTAATCTTGGGTTTGTAGCATTTCATTACATAGAAATAAGCAACTAGACGAATAAGAAAGAAAACACACTTACCAGTACTATATCTGGACATACATACGGAAATGCATAGTGATTCATTTCCGTATGTATGTCCAGATATAGTACTGGTAAGTGTGTTTTCTTTCTTATTCGTCTAGTTGCTTATTTCTATGTAATGAAATGCTACAAACCCAAGATTACTTTTCACAAAATATATATATATATATATATATATATATATATATATATATATATATATATATATATATATATATATATATATATATATATATATATATATATATATATATATATATATATATATATATATATATATATATATATATATATATATATATATATATATATATATATATATATATATATATATATATATATATATATATATATATATATATATATATATATATATATATATATATATATATATATATATATATATATATATATATATATATATATATATATATATATATATATATATATATATATATATATATATATATATATATATATATATATATATATATATATATATATATATATATATATATATATATATATATATATATATATATATATATACATCCTCAACCATTATTGCGTCCGTACAAAAAGAGTATATTATTGCGTCCCCTAGAAGGAATAGAGATATTCTCGCTGAGATGATGAATATTGGTTAAAATATTAATTTCCTCATCGGGGCTCTATATAGATTGAAGAAATTCTTAATTTTGAGATATACGAATTTCCATTCATTTTGTGACATTTTTGCGTCCTTACAAAAACGGGCCTTATCAACTCATTGCATCAACTATATTGCTCACACCATATGTTGTTACGTCCACGCATTGTTGCCAAATTTTAGGACGTAATAATATCTATATATTTTGTCTGTTAAAATAAAATGTGAATATTGCCTTATTAAAGAAAATTTTATTAAATTGAAACATTTTCAAATAGTAGTGATCGTGGATCGCCATCATGGCCTTCTTTCGGTGATAAAGAATATTGAGATAAGTAACTACAGATTTGGTAACATATTTATTGGGGCTCGTGATAATCGGTTTTCACTTTTTCGGTTTCAGGCTCGTTGCATGGTTAGGAAAAACACGGGAACACCAACAGTAAAGTCCGCTGAAAAAGTACGGTGACGAATATACGATTTTCAATTCGTTAATATCAGGTGGAATCCAGACTCAATATTTTTTAGAAATAGTAGTCCAGATATAATAATATACTTTAACTTATTTTTTGTATAAGACTTGTACAGTCGTTTTCAATAAATGGAATAAAATAATACAAGTCTTTGTTTTCGCAAAGGCTCAGATGCAAAATAAATTTTTAATTCAAACTTATCTAAAATTTATATAACATCAAAATAGGGTTCTGACTGACGCAATTTAGACCGATACTTCAAAATAGTTCAATTCAAATTTGAACAATTCAAACCTGATTGTTCGTTGAACATTCCCATGAGAAATTAATTTCAAAATTATCACGAATTTAACAGGCGGGAAGGTTTAGCCACCAACCAAGTTGCAGTTGAGCTAATAAATGTTGTAAAATAATGTTTTTGTACAGGGTGTCCCTCTGAGATTTCCTACCCCTGCTATCTTCACTACTTTGGAGATACAAAGAAGTTTTTGATGAAAAAGTTGTTAAACTATTTCTAAAGTTTTAGCATATGTAGTGTAATCACAACATCAATTGAACATCATTATCCATGTTGAATATTTTCACTTCAGATGAGAAGTTCTTAGTTTCTAACGAATTAGAAAATCCTCGATTGCAAAAGCAGTTTGATTTATTAAAAATATGAAAATAAGGCCATTCCAATAAAAAACGAATATTTGATGTTCCGGTCTACCTAGAAAAGATGTTTAATAGTAACAAAATAAACAAGAACAAAAAATTATGTTGTTTGGAAATTGTATATGGCCCTGGGTCCGAAATAGTGTGTTGTGATTCATACATAATATCACACCACCATCACAATTGAACGGTCTGCCTATTTGCAATGGATCACAGAATTTCTTAGTGTGCAAATTTGTGTACACTTTATAGAAATGGTGGGCAGAACTCATTAGTAAGCGGGTCTACCGCTCTCATTGGTGAGTTTTAGGCGGTTCTAAATTAAATTAAATATCATTGGTCAGAGGTAAAGATGCGAGATTTCCTTGGATATATTAACGCATTTCATGAATGTATGTTTTGGCGCGACAGTGGCGTTTCATTATGTCTTATGTATGGTTGATTCGCAATATAAATTAATTATAATATTGTGTTACACGCGAGTGTTTAGTGGTTTTTATACGATGGAAGCGACAAATGCGAGTAGTAGTGGTTCTAAAACCAATAATTTCAATCATAAGCGACTGAATTTGACAGGAGGAGAACTGAAAATGATCAAAAATGTATACGAAGGAATATTCTTAAGATAATAAAAAAACCACACAAGTACACTTAAAAACAATGTTAATAACTTGGATATTTTATTTTTTTTATTCTGCCCCCTCTAAAATGACACGCCTATGGAATTCCGTTGCCTTCGCCCCTCATCTCCCTGAGTCGTCCATATGTTGGTGATGAATCACTCCACACTATAGCTGTGCCAAAATCATTCCTTGTTCAACTTTGTTATTACTATAGAAATAAATGTAAAATGTAACGTTTTTCTAAAACTCTTGTATCTTAAACAAAAAAAAAGTTATTATAACAAATAAAAAAAAGAAAATATAAGGAATAGATGTAGCTTGATAACAAAATAAGAAATTATAAGGTGTAACAGGTTGGTCACTCCATATATTGTTTTAAAGTTAGAGTATAAAGGCACTTTTTGTGTCACCCTGTATAATATGGACATTTGCCTAGTTTTTTTAATATAAATCCTCTGTGAGATTCTCTATAAATTTAGGTACTAGATGAAAAAAAAATCAAATGGGACATAAATTAACAAAGTTATTGATAAGCAAACTTCATCAATATTTTGGGTGGATCGATTATTTTGCCGGTCAGTGTATTTGATAAATACATTTTTAAAATATACAAGTCATTCTGTTACAGATTAAAATTATTACTGATTCTATTTAAAGTTATTTAGCCCAGTTTGTTATTATAATTTTTATTAATTATTTTCGTGATAATATATTTCTACTGTTATTTACAGAGTCGAAGTAAATATACACTGGTCAACAATAATTATTGATAAGGATCAATTTAAATTTGTTTGGCAATTTTGTCTAAAATTAAAATGTTTTAAAAATTTACCCAGATATTGTCTTTGTTATAAAATTAGACTATTTGAAACAAAGCTTCATGTGTTTTCTTTTATTTTTAGCAATTTATTCAACAGTAGAACCACAAGAGTTTTTTATCGGATAGATTTCTCTTTTTAACGAAATAATTTTTCCAATCAGTGATTTTATACTGATATGAAAGATTGAGTATCGTCAATTTATCGATCAAAATTACTGATTAGCAAAATTTTGAGTTAAAAAGAAACTTATCCATATGAAAAATGTAACAATTAATTGCTAATTACTGGTGTAAAATAGCGAAATATATTAGTCAGGGAATTGTGGAATCGATGGTACATAATACATCATGTTATTAAATTTCCCAATCCGTAAATTGAGCGGCCGATAAGGTTATATAAACAGGCGATTTGCCACGCTGTGAATTTTAGAACCTTGAATCTCTGTTTGGGGTGGTATTGGTATTTGTTTTAATGGCCGCACAGACTTGGTGGTTTCAAACAATGCTACAATGACTGCTGTGAAGTATCGAGACATGGTTATTGAACCAAATATTGGTCCAATTGCTGTTGCAATTGGCGAAAATTCCATATCTGTAGATGATAATGCGCATCCGTGCTCAAATTGTCAACTAAAGGAATTTCGCGGTTTGATATAATGGAGTGGTCAGCCTATTGATCAGACATGAACTGTATATAAAATGTTTGGGCAGAAATGTCCAGATGTGTTATAAGTATACTGGCGGCCATTTGAAAGTGCACGACTCTTATACTGCCGTGTTAAGTTAAAAGGGCGTATCTGACATTTTCACACTTTTGAGAAATTGAGGATTTTGCAAATTTTCTCTTACCACACTGATAATGAAATACAAAATCAGTGATAAAATGGTGACATATGTAAAAAACTTTGCTCTATTTAACTATTATACTAAATTAGTTCTACCACACTTACAAATGTGAAATTTGATAGTTACGCCCTTTTTACTTAACACCATCTAGGTTACAAAAGAAGCTTCTGTCACTATCGCTTAAATAATTATTGTTGTCGATATTACTAAGTGGCAGATTTTCCCAGAACTTTAACCTAGATGGTGGCATAATCTCTAATAGTTTCGATATAATTGCAGTTTTGCGTTCTTGTGTAACTCCTCTAGCTTTCGAATTGCTTGTGGGCTTTTTCATATTTTGTTTTAAATATTTGGTAATTAAAAAAATTAATTCCAAAGCCTCTGCTTGTTCATAGGTGGTTTTATAAAATAGAGTTCTTTTCCCCTTGAATAATTCCGCCTGTACCATTTCACTGAGATAAGGTCTAGGGCTTATTTTTTTAATTTTGTACTGGGAGGTATAATCCTCCCAGTTGTAGAAATCGTTTACTGACAAGGTAATGACTTTAACGTTAGTCCCTGCCTTCTGTACAGCATTTGAGAAATCTTGAAAATCATAACTTTCCCCATGCGTTTAAGCGATTGTTCCACTTGATGATGAAAATGGTCAGCCGCCATAAAAGTATGGCCTGGCTCGAAGTACTTTACTGAGAGAATACTCAAACGAAACTTCAGAGGAATTCATTATATAAATAAAAAATGAGAATAAATTCCAGTTTTTGTTTTGGCTACATCAACAATTATCTAGCCATAAGGTAACAGTTTTTACATCACGAATTGACAACAAGAAAGCATAAAATGCACTTGTTATGTCTTCTTTTTTCCTTCCAGATGTAGCTTCATGTCATATTACAGCGGTTACTTGTTTTTTTACCAGTAATAACAAAACTTTCATTAAATGCTATTATCCTGGGCGTAAACAAAACTTCTTTAAATGTGTCAAATCTCGGAAGCATAATTACCTGAAACAATATTAGATAAATTGAGAATAAAATCGAAAATGAAAAAATATAGCTACCTTCTCGAGAACAGCTGACACAGCAAGATTCTTCTCATTCTGATTTTCAGCATCATATTTATAAAGTCTTCGAGCTTGCCTGTATTTCTTCCAGTGTGTATTGAACAAAACACAGTCGTCACAAGAATTATTCTCATCGATTGTATCTTTGGTATGATCCGAAATTTGTTCGTGAATTTTAAATTTTTCACAGCTCCATAACGAGCTTATCACTTGTAATGTAACCAACCTGGGTCGGTTAAACATAATAAACAGAGAAACACATGGCCGGGGTACGTGATCGTCAAAAGGGGGAAATACCTACCCTACGTTGTATTTAATTTAAATTAACCCTGTCCGAGATGCACTGGTTACTAACGAAAAGCGGGAGTTTTGAGATGAAAAAGAATAGACTAAACATTTTAATACACCTACTGCTTTATTTAAACAAGTATTAAATTTATGAACAATATAAAATAAATAAATGCCGTACTCAGCCTTGAATTCACGAGGGGAAAGAGCACGGCAGAGAAACCCTCGATCTCTATTCAAAAGAATCGCAATAATGCTGTTGGACACTTAGGTGAAAGTAAAATGAAAACTTACAAGGGTTGCCATACTTGTGTTTTAACCTACAATCATTCTCAAGATACAACACTGAAGAGTTTGTTGTTAGTTAGCCGACTTTCGTCAGAAGGTACTGAGGTCCCATACGGGAGGCAACCCAGATAGTAGTTGTAAGGTTTTGGTGCGAAAACGAGGGTCCCATACGGGAGGCAACTAGCGTGTTCGCCAAGGCACGGGAGAAAAGTGTTAATAAATTCAACAAGGCGCAAACATTCATCATCTCATACAATAAGCGGCAATTAAGTCACTGTTATAAGACAAAACCCACAAGTATGAAAAACCTACTCGTAGTCATGAATGGAACAAAAAGGTCAACAGCATTACTTAGATCGAACTGAATAAAACAAAATGAAATAATCTTAAAACAGAATGAGCTGAACACACTAAATAAACAAGTAAAATGTTGATAGTTTATGCATAACGTATCATGATTATTTGTAGTTCGAAACATAATATAACACGTATAATTTTAATAAAAAGATGGCATAAATTCTCGAGATAATAAATTTAATAATAAACATTACAAATTAAGTATATTTACTAACCTGGGAAATTTCACGTCAAACACCAACACACACCAGAGCCCAACTACCTGCTTCCCCATATGTGATCCCTCGTCTCCCTATATCCCGACTTATCTCAACTACCCCGCACCACGTCTTTCCTAGTGCCTGCTTATACCCTAACCGCTTGTTATTTAAAAATCGGTATCTCGTCTTTAAACAAAACAGAGGTCACGACATCGCAAGTTTATTAACTAAATAAGGGATAGGGTCCATTTCACACTTCTCGATAAATGTAATAGGAAAAAGAAAATTGGGGGTGCTTTGCTTTAAAATCATCATACATAGCCTGTATGGTAATATCGTTTGGAAGATAAAGACGTTTATGTGCATGTTGTCTTCTATAGTGGGATATTGTGGGATTATACGACCTGATATGCTCGATGATCAACTCTCTATTTATTTTTTTATTATTGGATTTTCTGCGAGCCGTTTTAATTGCTGTTAACGAAGAAACCGGGGCCCTCAAAACGTTTCTTAAAGTTCTATCCTGTTTTTCATTATATCCAAGAGTTCTCAGATAAAAAAACTTTGCATACTTCGTTACGTAAACCGTTTTTATCTTCCAAATAATATTTAATTGTATTCGATCGTCTTGAATTTTCCGTGGTTTTACGCTTAATTCCAGTCTTCATAGTACTAGACATCATAAAATTGTCTCTAGATGCTTTATCCATCTCCCAAAATTGTTTATTTATTTCTGTAGATCTCTCCTCGTTTATTTTGGCTGAACAGTTTTTTTTACAAGTTGCCTTACACCTGCCCTGGACTGCATGCTTTTCCTTTGTTCTCTCAATTATAGCTAATTTTCTTTCACCAGCAGTCGTATCGTATTTTTTTCTTTTTCTAGGTTCACCTTCCTTCCTTCCTTCTTTGTATAATTATTCTTCTCGATTATATCCATTGCTATATTGAAAATATTTACAATTTCATGTTTCATGTACTCATAAGATAACACAGAATCAGCATCTGAAACGTCAAGTATGTTCTTTTCATCGGTAATTGAATTATTCCCATCATCAAAACACAATTTAACAGTTTTCCTTTTCCGGGCTATAATAATAGGATCACGTACATTTATTTTATCTCTATTCTTTCTACTTTTTTCCTCTTCCGAAATATTTACAGCATTATCTACAATTTTAGTTAATAGTTCCGTTGTTATATATTCCCGTATATCATTTTCTAAATCATCAGGCAACTTATATGCAGTTGTAATTTGGGTAGATGCGGGATACAGTACTATATCAGATATCAGATATGATGTTTATTTTCTTAGACTTTTCTGCATTTAATTGAGATATACAGGGGTTGTAAGCCTCATCAATAGGATTTTCTTGTAATTTTCTCTTTCTCTTTGCAGATAATTGCATTTTAATTTCTTTCATTGTTTCAGATTGTTGTTTATTCAACGCTAATGAAATTAACCTCTTTGTACGACTCATATTGGAACACTGCAATTCAGACAAAACTAAAAATATATTTATTGGACTTAAAATAATGTGTAGAGATCATAGAAAAATCTATTCTTATTTATGAGAATAGAAAACAGGGTACTTATCCAGGGTACGTCTCAAAAATGTTCAAAATAAACTAAATTATAAAAATTAAGTAACTTAAAACTACAAAACTCCAACGCGAGTAGGTCTGTATAAAATTAATATTTCGTTCAGGCGCCATTTGAGTCTATTACACCTTGCAATCGACGTCTCATTGATGAAACAAGTGTCCTCGTGTAATCTACGTTGATATTACGATATAGTGACGGACGGCAGCATAATATTGTACAATATGCGTATGTAACTCTGTCCGGTAAGGCGCTCTCCTATCCTCCAGCAAACACCGGGACATAGGGAACTTATCCATGCCCAAACATTGATGGAAAAACGTCCACTCGGGTCGGTAGGTTTAATATACCTCTCTTCATACCTCGAATTCTGAGGTTGGTAGACGCGGATGGAACCATCATGACATGACTGAAAGACCTTTTCGTCGGAAAATATGACATTATTCCAAAAGTGGTCGGGCCTACCGACAAACTGGTTCGCAAAATTAAGACATTGTTCTTTATGCCTTGGCTCCAAAAAATACCTTCTTTGCTGCCGCATAATTTCGTAACTATGAACCCTTCACCCGCCGCCTTGCAGACCTCACAGATCCAGGAAACTCCGTTTCGAAACAGGCCGTCACTGCTGTTTTCAAAGGGAAACAGCTCGCATTTTGTCAGGTTCAGTTAACCGCGGCATTTTAAAACTTGAAAACTAATAAAGTGGTTTGTAAATTACGGAGTTAATTACTGACATTTGTTTGAAGTTTCAAATAAGTGTCAAAATGAAATATAAAAAGATCACATTACAATATCAAAAAAAATCGTGCACTTTCAAATGGCCGCCAGTGTACAACAATGTTGTATAAAACGTGAGAAATATTTTAATTGAGAAGAATGAAATATTTTTTATAAGTTTCTATGCCATTTATGAGATTTTCATTATACATGTTATATGAGAATATAACCCAAGATGTAAATAACAGAAGGAAGTAATAATTAAGACACTAGAGTTTTTAGGTTAAAAGCATTAAATAATAAAACTGTCATCTAACACTATTTAGGTACTTGCAGGAAATATTTATTTTTAAGTTTACTTAATGTAAAGGAAATGCCGTCTGGTGTCTCAAAACCTTTTCGACCATCGGAAGTCGTTCCCCTTTGGTCTTTCACCCTAATAGATAAAACTATTTCTAGAATAATATGGGAACGTCTCTTTTCTCACGTACACCATTCAGCATCTCCTATATAAATTCGAGCTTAGCTTAGCTTAGTTAGTCAGTCATAGCAATATTAAGCCTACTTTAAGTTAGTTGTAATTTTGTACCAGGCGTTTGGTACAAATAAATTATATAAGTTAAATTAAGTGTTTTATTTGGTAACAAGTAATAAAAGTTTTCAAAAAAATCAAATTATAAAACCGACATATAAAATACATGTATTGATTTTTCTCGATTTTTGGAAAAACGGTTCGGAATATCGGAAAATTTTACAAGACGTGATTTGTAGAGAATTTACGCACATTCCTTATATCTCGCATTTTCCGATACGATGCACCGCCTTCGAGATATTTTGAAATTTAGACCAAAATTATCGTCCCCCACCTACCAATTATCCGCGTCTATGACATCATGTTCTAGACACCAAAACCTTCAACTATTTTCAAAAATATCGCTGTATATAAACGTTCTCAAAAACTTTCCTATTTCTACTGGCCTATAGTATAGATTAGGAAACGTATTTTACTGGCACAAATCCAAAGAGTTAGTAACTTTTTTGTTTTGTTTTTTGAGTTACGAAGTTACGATATGTATAGTTTTTACTTGTAACATGTATTTTTATTATTTCCTTGTAATTACGAGATATTAAAAATACCTACACGTCATAATGTTTTATTTAATTTAATTTTTAATACGTTTTGTTAAACCTGTTTAATTTTGTATACCTAAATTTTTATGTGTCTTCTAAGGAGTATTTTCAGCGGAGTGTCATTTAAAAATGTCTGACAAAGTTGTCCGCACCTCGCCAAAAAAATCTTGCCCGCCCCCCTGGAAAATTTTGGAACGGCTCCCATGCTTATAGCGTACCTAGGATACTATAGTGCTTTCGTTTGATATGGAAACTAATGGAATGCATGCTCAGTGGCGCGCGATTATCCTAATATAGCAAATAAAATAAAAAAACAATAATGTTAACTCAATTTAATTTATAATATATCAAAAAAGTGAATGTGGTTTTGTAAATGATGGCCTTTCAACCTTCGAATCCAACAAAACAGGCGATTACCGTGAAGACATGAATTCCACCGTTTTCGAGGATTGGTTCAAAGGAATTCTGGACAAATTACAACCTGGATCTGTTATAGTGATGGATAATGCTTCTTATCATTCTCGTAGAACAGAACAGCTAGCTGCCCACAACTGCATGTCGAAAGGGCAAATTAAAGACTGGCTGGAAGAAAGAAACATTGGACACGATGATTCACTACTTAAAGCTGAATTGTTGACACTGGCAAGGCAACAATTTCCAGCTTTCAAGAAGTATGTAGTGGATGAAACGGCCAAAGCAAGAGGAATTGAGGTAATTCGATTGCCTCAATATCACTGCGAACTGAACCCAATTGATCTTATTTGAGGGCAAATAAAAGGGTAAGTTGCTAAGGAAATACGGCCAAGTGGTTAAAATGTATAGACCATGTGAAGAAGGTGGAATGGTGGAATCAAGAATGTGGGATCTCGATATTATGATGGATACTCACGTTAAACTAGCCATAATAAATGTAAATGAAGACAGTAGTGAAAGTGACTTATTTTCAGATAATGATAAGAATTTCTAATGTGAGATTTTGTGAAGAGTGCTACTAATAAGTGACAGTAAAAAATACCAAGTGATTACCGCTTCTATAGTAATTGGTAGGTACGGGTTTTCTTTGTAAAATGCCGCGCAATTTTTTGCCCTAGTTTGTATATCAAACGAAAACACTATAGCTCTATACATAATACAGTAATTTAATATTTGCGTCATTTTACACCCATACGCAAATAAAGGGTCCGCCAATAGGGACGCTCGATCTTTGACAGCTCATGGCGGCCATGTTGTTTGTGGTAGAGTTGGCAAACGTAGTTGTTATTATTCAGTGTATCTTCACAAATCACCATGAACCAATTCAGCCGCGAGCAACATGTGCAAATCGTTAAAACTTATTACGAAAATCATTCATCGGTTCGAGCAACGTTCCGCGCGCTCCGCCAATTTTACGGTGCAATTGATCGTCCTGCTGAGTCGACTATCCGTCGTTTGATTAACAAATTCGAGGCAACCGGTTCGGTGAACAATCAGCCAACACCGACGCGTCGTCGAAACGTCCGATCTGCCCAGAATGTCGCCGCTGTGCGCGATAGTGTGCGTGAAAATCCGCGACAGTCAATTTCACGTCGCGCACAGGAACTCCGCCTTTCGGAAACATCACTTCGCCGAATCTTGCATCTGGATTTGGGCATGCATCCGTACAAGATCCAGCTGACACAAGAGCTCAAAATAAACGACCATAGACAGCGCCGTATCTTCGCTGATTGGGCTTTAGAGCAGTTGGAAGTCGACCCCGATTTTGGTCGCAAAATCATCTTCAGCGATGAGGCACATTTTTGGTTAAATGGGAATGTCAACAAGCAGAATTGCCGTTATTGGGCCGAGAACAATCCACAGGAGGTCCACCAGGTCGCAATGCACCCAGCAAAGGTAACTGTTTGGTGTGGATTTTGGGCCGGAGGCATCATCGGGCCGTATTTCTTCGAGAACGACGATGGTGTGTCCATCACGGTAAACGGCGAACGATACAGATCCATGATAATGAACTTTTTCTGGCATGAAATCGACAATATGGATGTCGAGGATATGTGGTTTCAACAGGACGGCGCTACGAGCCACACAGCGCGCGCCACAATGGATCTTCTGCACGAGCGCTTCGGAGGAATGGTTATCTCGCGCGGAGGCGACATCAACTGGCCACCGAGATCGTGCGATTTAACCCCACTAGACTATTTCTTGTGGGGTTTTCTTAAATCACAGGTCTACGCAAACCAACCACAAAACACTGATGCCCTCAAAGTCAACATACGCCACGCCATCGATGAAATACAGCCCGATTTGTGCGCCAGAGTCATTGAAAATTGGACTTCTCGTATGCGCGCCACCCAGCGAAGCCGAGGTGGACATTTGACCGATATTATTTTCCATACATAATGCCTTCGAATACTCTTTCAAGCAAAAAATAAATTTCATTTATACCTCTCACACAACTTGCTTTATTTCATTTTAAAGATCGAGCGCGCTTATTGGCGGACCCTTTATATAATAAAAACCGTTTCGTCAATTTGGTTTTTAATTATTAATCGAAACCCGGTACTCATTTAAATCAAGCAAACAAAGCTAAATTACAAAGAATTCAAAAATACATGTTTTAGATATACTTACCTAGTATGTAAGATACGGTTTCGAGAAAATGTAACGGAAATTTCGGGAACATGTAACATATATCAATCATTTAGGTACAAGTTAAAAATTGAAATGCACTAACATTATTATATTTGTCAGCAAAACTCATTTCGCACTGCTATTTGTATTGTTCTATTTGAACATCCAAGAGACGTTATCGAAATAGCTTTATGTTTGTCTGGAAATAAAATTATTTTGATCCTATATATTACTTTTTCCGTCTCGAAGGTTCCTGCTTTTTACGATTATAATTTTATAGAGCGACAGATAAATAGATAGATTATAGAGAAATAGAAGTATTATGGTATAACTGTTAGATTTATTCGATATATAAATATGTACTGTTTGTAATATCGAAATATGAGAAATTTTTAAAGGATACCCACAATTGCCGCAATGAGAAATCGGGGTAATATAACTTTTCTTACAGCAAGCTAAAATCGTCACTATAAAGACACTTTCATTAAACAAGTTTTATGTTTTGATAGAATACTACTAACTAATCAATTTTAACAGAAAACCTATCAAAATAATACACTAAATTAAAGGATAACTTTATTACTTCTATTTCAAGAATTATTGTTAACCCCACTTTACCACAAAACGTTCGATGGTATCAGGCATCCAAATGAATGCCAATGATGTCGATGTGACACGGCCGAGGAACGTGTAAAATGGATCCGTAATATTTGAATGGAGCACATTCAATAGCGACTTAAAGTGGGCAATAAAAAGTTTGCCTGAGCTTGCTCAGTTCTTAATAAAAATAAAAATAAAATTCCCGTGGACGCCACTGACCATACGCAACTAAGTCAGTTAGTCCCCAAATTGTCCTGGGTATCGAATCTACTACTACTCTATAATTGTTGCACTTTTTAAAACACACAGGATACTTATTACTAAGTTACTGTACAAATGATCAATTTGGAAATAGTGATACACAAAAAAAGAATTCAAAATTACATACAAAACAAATTTAACAAAAGGTATTGTAACTGGAAACGTAGCAAAAAAAATATCCAAGCAGCTTATACAAAGAAACGGTTTTGTCAGAGTGCACGATGACCTTTCCGCAATACAAATAGTGAGGCAATGTCTACCCAAATATGTTGCTTAACCAGCGAGGGTAACCATTCGACCTATAAACCTATAACCTGTGTTTATAGGGTAACCTATAAACACTTTGTCAAACGTTTGCTGAGGGCTCGTAATAATTTTGGTATTTTTAAGCGTACACACGCAATAACCCCTCTAATAAGGACAAAGTGCTTACTTTAAATATCATGGTGACGTCACGCTCTGGGGGCTTAACCCAGATGGAGGCTAATATACTCTCTAAGCTAATTCAACAGGCTTGTCTAGGTCGGTCGAAGCGGCGATGCCAGAATGTGTTCCAGTGCGACGCTTCTCTGCCTAAATGTTGTACTGTATTTAGAATGTAAACAAATTATAATGCAAACAAAATAAAGTAGCTTTCTCATTAGTCAATTATCATATCAAATTGGCCGCAAAAAGTCATTAAGGAGCAAGCAACTAACAACTCTCGTGTCAATTGTAATTTGGCAACCCTGTTAACGATGTTTTGTTTTGGGTTTTAGTATAGGACGCCGCCACGGGCCAACAATAACACCTCTAGAGGGGTTATTGTTATTTGTTATTGCGCGCGCTTGCCTAGTTCCTAATCGATTCTTGATCTTTTTTAACGGTTTATTTGTTGCGGTATTATATCATAATACCCCAAAAGTGTTGTGTTCCCGGTTGTACAGGAAATTACGAAACCAGTAGAAAAGTTCGGGTGTTTCGTTTTCCCAGAGACGAAGAGTATCGCAGAAAATGGCTCACTGCAATACCACGTGAAAGTTTTGTGCCGAGTGACAATTCCCGAGTGTGTGAGTGCCACTTTGAAAAGGAAGATTTTATTTACAAAATTTCCCAACAGGATACAAAAACTGGTGAGAACGTTTCAGTTATTTTAGTTTAATCGGGGTAAAGATTGAAAGAAACTAGCGTACCAAGTAAATTTCCGAACTGTCCCAAATACTTGTCAAAAAAAAATATCGTATCGAAAAAGCAAAGATGAAAAACTTACAGAATTACATAAAATACATTTTCAGACATAAAGGGTCCGCCAATAGGGACGCTCGATCTTTGACAGCTCATGGCGGCCATGTTGTTTGTGGTAGAGTTGGCAAACGTAGTTGTTATTATTCAGTGTATCTTCACAAATCACCATGAACCAATTCAGCCGCGAGCAACATGTGCAAATCGTTAAAACTTATTACGAAAATCATTCATCGGTTCGAGCAACGTTCCGCGCGCTCCGCCAATTTTACGGTGCAATTGATCGTCCTGCTGAGTCGACTATCCGTCGTTTGATTAACAAATTCGAGGCAACCGGTTCGGTGAACAATCAGCCAACACCGACGCGTCGTCGAAACGTCCGATCTGCCCAGAATGTCGCCGCTGTGCGCGATAGTGTGCGTGAAAATCCGCGACAGTCAATTTCACGTCGCGCACAGGAACTCCGCCTTTCGGAAACATCACTTCGCCGAATCTTGCATCTGGATTTGGGCATGCATCCGTACAAGATCCAGCTGACACAAGAGCTCAAAATAAACGACCATAGACAGCGCCGTATCTTCGCTGATTGGGCTTTAGAGCAGTTGGAAGTCGACCCCGATTTTGGTCGCAAAATCATCTTCAGCGATGAGGCACATTTTTGGTTAAATGGGAATGTCAACAAGCAGAATTGCCGTTATTGGGCCGAGAACAATCCACAGGAGGTCCACCAGGTCGCAATGCACCCAGCAAAGGTAACTGTTTGGTGTGGATTTTGGGCCGGAGGCATCATCGGGCTGTATTTCTTCGAGAACGACGATGGTGTGTCCATCACGGTAAACGGCGAACGATACAGATCCATGATAACGAACTTTTTCTGGCATGAAATCGACAATATGGATGTCGAGGATATGTGGTTTCAGCAGGACGGCGCTACGAGCCACACAGCGCGCGCCACAATGGATCTTCTGCACGAGCGCTTCGGAGGAATGGTTATCTCGCGCGGAGGCGACATCAACTGGCCACCGAGATCGTGCGATTTAACCCCACTAGACTATTTCTTGTGGGGTTTTCTTAAATCACAGGTCTACGCAAACCAACCACAAAACACTGATGCCCTCAAAGTCAACATACGCCACGCCATCGATGAAATACAGCCCGATTTGTGCGCCAGAGTCATTGAAAATTGGACTTCTCGTATGCGCGCCACCCAGCGAAGCCGAGGTGGACATTTGACCGATATTATTTTCCATACATAATGCCTTCGAATACTCTTTCAAACAAAAAATAAATTTCATTTATACCTCTCACACAACTTGCTTTATTTCATTTTAAAGATCGAGCGCGCTTATTGGCGGACCCTTTACATACAGACATGTCAAAGCTTAACCATGTTTTGAACTTTATGTCCAATGTAAAAATAGAGGACGAAAATGTTTCATAAGGAATTGAATTTATTTCTGATCAACTTAAATTGCGAACAATATCAAAAGAACGTTATAGATATTCCTCTACCACTATGGTTTTTTGTTCAATTTTATATACAATTAGTCCCCACGCATATAGACATTTACGAAATCGTGGACCTATAATTTTGCCCCTTCCCGAAACAATCAAAGTAGACCTCACCACCTCACCTCACCACCTTTGGAACCACCGTTAGGACCAGCTTCCTGAAGTCCATCGACCTCTGTACCGGTGTAGAGTCACAGGAGAGATCCTCCTCACTGGAAGACTTGTCACATATCACGGATAGGCTAGTTTTAAGAATATTTTAAAATGGGACACACCCTGTGATTGACTTGATATTGCTACGCTACGTGTGTCAACAACACCTCTAAAGGCGCCGTTACACGGCGTGGGGAGTGCCACGCCTGGAGTGTGGCGTGCGATCGCGATTACACGACCTGCAGACTGACAAGTTTCTCGCCACGCGAGCGCGTGGCTTCTTTTTCATTTCAACATGTCCGTTCGTCGAAAACGGATATATACTGATATACTGATACGGAGTATATACTAATTGGAGGAATTTCGCCATTTACTCGTAAGCATACCAGTCTGGCTTAAAAACGTCATCTGCACTTGGTCCTGTCTTCATGGTTGCTTTTACTTTCGTGTTTAATTTTCGGAATTCCCATTAGTGATTCTTTCTTCTTCTTTAATTCGCTGATTGTGCAAGTAATACTAAAAGTTTGTTGGATTCGCATCCAGGAATCATGTACAGCATTTCTATCTTTGTGCTCATTGCTTCGGGTTACAAATTATTGGTTCTTGCAAATTCTGATATTGCTTCGTTTGACCACGGCATGTTGTCACTTGCTTAGCTAAATATCTACTGAATTTGACTAATTTTTAAAATTTACGGGCGAAGACTCCGCGCCGTGTAACTGTATACGCATGCCAGTCCGCTGCGCGGCTTTGAAGTGTACAAAGTTTACCGCCAATCGACGGGACCCAGCACGCCCCAGCACGCCACGCCACGCCAGCACAATTATACGGCGTGTGGCGCGACAGTTTTCACTCCAGGCGAAGCACTCCCCACGCCGTGTAACGTCGCCTTAATACAAGGACAAAGTGCTGCCTCGTGACGTCACCATCCGGAGGCCTACGAGATACTTATGTTATTACGGGCTTTATGTAGTTATTTAGGTAGGTATGTCTGAAATCGTTTTAATGCAGTTTTGGAGATCAAAAAAAAAAGATGAAACTAAACAAAGATATTACGGCATAAATCTATCGGAGTCTATGAAAAACACAGGTAAAGAATAATTTAAATGGTTAACTGTTAACTGTTTCAAAATACAGTCAAGATTATACAGTGAGCTCGTAAAGTTTGGAATAAATTCAATTAATCGTTATTGAAGGATTTTCACAGGAAATCCTCGGACACGTCAACTTTATTTTATAAAATGTCACTTTTTTCAGCCATCGATTTTTTTTTTGTTTTGTTCGTTTTTGAGCTCTGACGTCATCGACAATTTTTTTAAATGACAACCCATATTTTTTTTCACGGATTTCGATAGAGCACATTTTTCTGAGTGCGAATATGTCAAAAACATAGTACCTTTAACATTAAAGTGTTCGAGATATTCGGTTGCAAAGTTTTAAGAATGAATTATACAAGCGATGACCAAATGCTAATCATTTATCAAGAAAGCGCAGGAAAAACAACAGTTTTGACAGTTGTCACAATTTTGAAGTTTTTCCTCGCAAGTTTGTGTTTTAATCAGTTGAATAATATCATTAAGTAAGTTGATTAATCATTATTCCATCATAATTCATTTTATTTAAAAATGGTCCGTCGTTTGAGTGAAAGGGAAAGAATCGAAATTTTGATGATGATCGGTTACGGGGACAGAGCTCGCACACAAGTAGAAGTTTGCCGATTATTTAACAACAAATATCCAAACAGAGAACCAATTACACAGTCCACCGTTAGCAAAATAGAACAAAAGTTTTTAGAAGTGGGTCATACGAGAGATCGCCCTAGAACGGGTCGTCCACCAGTGCAACAAGATGTTAAATTGAATGTTCTACTAGAGCTTCAAGAAAATCCCCATTTACCCACCCGCCAAGTGGCGGCAAACAACGGAATAGTTCAAAGCTCCATCTTGAAATATTTGAAATTGAACAAATGGCATCCGTATAAAGTGGTTTTGGTCCAAGAGTTAAACGAAGATGATCCTGACCGTAGGTTACAGTTTTGCCAAACCATGTTGCAACGCCTGATTGATGACGACGGATTTTTACGCAATATTGTTTTTTCTGATGAGGCTACCTTTTATCTCGACGGCACAGTTAACCGGCAAAACTGTAGATATTGGTCTCCTGAAAATCCACACTGGAAAATGGAAACTCGTAGTCAGTTTCCACAAAAAGTTAACGTTTGGGCTGGTATTGTAGGTAATCGTATTTTGGGCCCATTTTTCTTTGAAGGCGTATTAACAGGTGAAATATATTTAGAATTTTTAAGAGACGACTTAGTCCCTGCACTTGCGGTACTTTACCCAAATGACGTAGATCCAGATCTGCCCCATCACACGATATGGTACCAACAAGACGGTGCACCACCCCATTTTGCAGTGATCGTTCGCGATTATTTAAACCATGTATTTCCTAACCATTGGATTGGTCGCAGGGGAACTATCGAATGGCCCCCTAGATCTCCAGATCTCACTCCCCTAGACTACTTTTTATGGGGCTATTTAAAGAGCAAAGTCTATTTCAATAGACCAAATACCATCGAAGAATTAAAGGACATAATTCGCAATGAAATTCGAACCATTCAACCCGATACTGTTGGTAAGGTTCTGCAGGAGTTTCAGTGGCGGATGGGATATTGCCAGGAAGTGAATGGAGGTCACTTTGAAAATTTACTCTGATTTTATTTTTTACTTTAATTATTTATCATTTATTTGTTAAAATATTTTTTTATTTGTTTAAATTGTTGTTAAAAAATTAAACAGATTACTCCCAAATCTTTCAAAATGTTCGATAAGCTACCAAAATAAATAATATTACTCCTTAATCTTTTAAAATGTAATAAGCTATAAGCTATTAGAATCAATAAGCTATTAAAAATCTTGACCCGCCCGATAGCTTATGCATGGTGCCATGGTACATTTTATAAACTTTGCAACCGAATATCTCGAAAACTTTAATGTTAAAGGTACTATGTTTTTGACATATTCGCACTCAGAAAAATGTGCTCTATCGAAATCCGTGAAAAAAAATATGGGTTGTCATTTTAAAAAAAATTGTCGATGACGTCATAGCTCAAAAACGAACAAAACAAAAAAAAAATCGATGGCTGAAAAAAGTGACATTTTATAAAATAAGGTTGACGTGTCCGAGGATTTCCTGTGAAAATCCTTCAATAACGATTAATTGAATTTATTCCAAACTTTACGAGCTCAGTGTATAGACAGAGAAGCGTCGCACTAGAACACATTCTGGCATCGCCGCTTCGACCGACCTAGACAAGCCTGTTGAATTAGCTTAGAGAGTATATTAGCCTCCATCTGGGTTAAGCCCCCAGAGCGTGACGTCACCATGATATTTAAAGTAAACACTGTCCTTATAAGAGGGGTTATTGGCTAGCGTCACAGAACTGCCAATGTTAAACTCACAAAACAATAGGACGACACAGATATGCATTATGACATTAGTGGTAATGATTTATGATAAAGAATTTATGAAACGCGCTGTGGCAATATTGATGTAATCGACTAATGAAAGTAATATATTCAGGCAATAATATAGTATAAGAAATCTGCCTGAATTTCTAAACGCATGTACAAGAGAACGAGAACACTGTTTGAAAATCAAGTGTTATCCGTCAAATATACCTACAATAAATTTCGGATTTTCAAATTGTTAACTACTAAAAGTGAACGTAACAAATCTGATGGGCGATGTATACAAAATCATTTGTTTTTCCTTAAATTCCTGGACCTCGGTTATAGTTGATAACGCTGTTAAAAATGCGGTAGCACATGTGAAGAGATCGATATAATGAGAGTTTTTTGCTCGGGTTTTTATGTCTCATATTTCGATGTTACAAACTATAATATACAAAAATTAAAACGTCTCAGTAATGATATTATTGTTTATACTTTGTGAGTGGTACCTGTGGCCTGTGCCTTTTTATCTAAAACGCTCTTTCAGGCATGGTTACATAAACAGTTCTCAAATACCACTATATACAGGGTGAGTCAGTTTTTTGTAGACAAACTTTAACAGGGAATAGAACGCACGTTTTTAAAAAGAAAAGTGCCTACAAATATATGGCCGATCTAGCTTCCTAAGGAAGATACAAGGTGTTAAAGTTTCATTTTTTTTTACATTAATGTGTAATATTTTCTGAACGGAATGATATATTCACTAAATATTTTACACATATCTTAACCTGCATAGGATCAACATGTTGTATTGTTCCTGTCGAAAATACTATAGTGGATGTTACTTTTTTCGGGTACTTCGGATATTCTGCATAACTTTTTTTTCGTACGCCACTGACATTATCTGATACATATTTCTAAAATAACGGCCCCTTAGTAACAATTTTGATCTCTTGTAATTTTGCTCTAACTACGACAGTTTTAGAGATATTGGCCGTTGTTTCTCTGACAGTGTAATGTCGTTATTATATTTTTTTTCTCGAATTTTCTTTATGACTTATAAACGAACGCTTAGATTTTTTCATGTTTGGGGGATAATGCCTATTAATTAAGGCGCATAAAACAAGCGGTAAGAATGTTCAAAAACTTGCACAGTGGCGGGGTGGAAGGGGTGCTCCACCCCTTTCGTAAACAGAACATCTACGCCAAAGACTATTTAAAAAAAAACTGTTATTTTCATTATCTACATACAGTTTAACAAAAATAATGTCTCTTCTTCTGTTTCGAAATTCCTGTGCGGTTCCTAGTTATTTTGATTTTTAGTGTTTGATGTGGTACTAAATTAAGTAATTTATTTATTAGCAATAATAATTATCGGCTAAATATTTAATTCTTTCAACGAAACCTACCTAAATATGGTGTGTTAAGGATTCTAAAAAGCCGAAATCTCTTATTCTTTATCTTTTTCCAATGTAGTAAAATAAATATTTGTTATATCAAGCCATACTCAAATACAATACTTTTGTATGTTGAAATCTGTTAAATTACAAATGTACTTACAATACAATAGATTATTGTGCAGTTGCCAAAAGTCTTAAAAATTTCCTTTAAGTTTTATTAAACTTGTGCATGTACCAATTTCTGTTTCAATTTTTGTTGTTGTTTGCTAAATAATTTCCATTTAAAACTAGCGTATTTGTAACTGTACGTAATAATTGCAACAAAATATTATACTCCTTGGAAAACAAGTAAGCATTATGTCATATTTTGAAACGACAGTTTGACGTATTACAAGTTTATCTACAAACAATTTTGCTTCATCTTGAATATTTTCACTGTTATTAATTATTATTTTTAAGATTAAAAAGTTATTTTATGTGATTTGCCAGATTTTAATTAGTGTAACATGCCGTTTACATTTACAAATAGCGAACAAGCCGACATTCATTTTATTTATGGGTTTGCAAATGGGAATTCAAGATACGCAGCTAGGGAGTATCGAAGAAGATTTCAAAATAGACGACAACCTCATCATTCCGTTTTTGTGAGTATCCACCGTCGATTTGTTAGCCAGGGTTTGAAAAATGTACCCGGGGGCCGACAGAACAACCGTGGACGAGATAGAGACCGTATATTGCGGGAATTTAATAGGAACCCAACGACAAGTACTCGACGTGCTGCTATTGCTCTTGGTATTTCCCAAAGTAAAATTTCCCGGGTTTTAAAACGGGATCACAGACGCACATATCATTTTCAACCTATTCAAGGTTTATGTCCAGGTGACGCTGAACGAAGACTTACTTATTGTAGGTGGGTTCTTAACTCCATTCAAAATAATAGGGATTTCTTATCCAATATACTGTGGACTGATGAATCTTGTTTTACTCGTCGTGGTATAGTAAATTTTCACAATCTGCATGTATGGGCACATGAAAACCCACATGCTATTCGACCACGAAGTTTTCAACATGAATTTAGTACAAATGTCTGGATTGGAATTTACGGCAACCACGTGTTTGGACCTTATTTCTTGCCACAACGTGTAAATTCAGAAAATTTCCTACAATTTTTAGAAGAACACCATGGTAATATATGGGAAGTCATTCCTTTGAATTTAAGAAGACAGTCTTGGATTCAACTTGATGGGTGCCCGGCCCATTATGGCAGAAATGTAAGAAATTGGCTAAACAATAACTATCCAGGGAGGTGGATAGGTCGTGGAGGTCCAGTGGCGTGGCCTCCCAGATCCCCCGATTTAACACCACTTGACTTTTTTGTGTGGGGATTCATTAAGGAAATAGTGTATACCACTCCGGTTAATACACTTGAGGAACTTCAAAATCGCATTAGAGATGCTTGCAATGAAATAAGGGTGCATCATTTAGTTAACTTAAGACGTTCTATGGTACGTCGCAGTGACATGTGTATTGAGAAGAACGGTTTACATTTTGAACAAAGTATCTAATTTTATGTATGTAGGTACTAGTGTTATTGTTATTAATTCTTGTAATTGTTATTTATAAATCATTATTGCTAACAATTGTTATTTATTCCACAATTATTATTGTTAATTAAATATTGCTATAAATTCAAAAATGTTTATATCTCCATAAACATTAACATCAATGTTCATCTAATGTTTTTTTTGTAATTGTAATTACTTGGAAAGAGATAAAGAGATTTCGGCTTTTTAGAATCCTTAACAAACCATATTTAGGTAGGTTTCGTTGAAAGAATTAAATATTTAGCCGATAATTATTATTGCTAATAAATAAATTACTTAATTTAGTACCACATCAAACACTAAAAATCAAAATAACTAGGAAACGCACAGGAATTTCGAAACAGAAGAAGGGACATTATTTTTGTTAAACTGTATGTAGATAATGAAAATAACAGTTTTTTTTAAATAGTCTTTGGCGTAGAAGTTCTGTTTACGAAAGGGGTGGAGCACCCCTTCCACCCCGTCACTGTGCAAGTTTTTGAACATTCTTACCGCTTGTTTTATGGGCCTTAATTAATAGGCATTATCCCCCAAACATGAAAAAATCTAAGCGTTCGTTTATAAGTCATAAAGAAAATTCGAGAAAAAAAAATTATAATAACGACATTACACTGTCAGAGAAACAACGGCCAATATCTCGAAAACTGTCATAGTTAGAGCAAAATTAAAAGAGATCAAAATTGTTACTAAGGGGCCGTTTTTTAGAAATATGTATCAGATAATGTCAGTGGCGTACGAAAAAAAAGTTCTATTATGCAGAATAGTCGAAGTACCCGAAAAAAGTAACATCCACTATAGTATTTTCGACAGGAACAATACAACATGTTGATCCTATGCAGGTTAAGATATGTGTAAAATATTTAGTGAATATATCATTCCGTTCAGAAAATATTACACATTAATGTAAAAAAAAAATTAATTTTAACACCCTGTATCTTCCTTAGGAAGCTAGATCGGCCATATCTTTATAGGCACTTTTCTTTTTAAAAACGTGCGTTCTATCCCCTGTTAAAGTTTGTCTACAAAAAACTGACTCACCCTGTATATATGAGTAGGGTACGTGACACTTCTCCTTTATTAGTTGCTGTGTTAAGACGTAATATTCAAAATGATATTTTATCATTAAATCGAGTCAACCAGTTACATTGTGTTTTATTTAAATAGACCCAAAACCCTATAATAAAAATATTTTGAATGCCCTCTCTTCATGTAGAGGGGGCATTCAAAATATTTTTTTCTTATACAAGGAGCAGAGTTCAGAGCTCTGGGAAACTCTACTTTACACCTCTAGTAGGTAGGTATATTTCTAGATAAAATTTAATGATGTATTCTTTTACGTTATTCTTGTTCTCTACAAAAATAACGTAAAATTTTAACGGTCCGTCATTTTCGTAAAACGTATTGATATATAAAATACTTGGATTATTTTCGAATATATCCTATATAAATACATAGTCATCTTATAAACTATTATTATATTCTATAGTTCAAAGACCGTTTCGATTACGCCGGAGGATATTTACCTAATTTAATATAAACAAAAACAAAATATTAGATAAAATTAAAATAGGTCCAAATATAATTAAGTTCGGCGTTCATTCATTGTTACAAAAATAGTTATTGAAATATTTACACAAAAAGGTCAACTACTGAATAGACATATTAACGTAGGGGAGAGTGGGGTATATGTGCGCACTTTCAAATTTTGCGTGTATTTTGTCCTTATAAAAATAGCTAAAGGACCAGCTTTTTTTGTGGGAATACTATCACTACCCGCTGATAATATGGAACTAATGTTAGTGTTATTGCAGCGATAAAAGAAGCAAAATATATTTTTTTAAAAAAACGTTGCACAGCGTACACTTTCTCGAACATTCCACAACATATAAACTAAACGGCCAATGTTAACTGCACGCGACGGTGCGGGAAATTGTGCAAAATTTATTCTTTTGAAATATGCAATAAAATAACGTCATTTAAAAAAGTTAATACTTTTTACCAAGATATAACATTTTAAAATGATATTCTACAAATAAAACATGCCATAAAATACTGGTGTTAACTACGAGAAAAATCTTTTCAAAATTAAAAAAAAAATACATAAATCATACACCTATTAAGTAAAACTATCATGTTTTTATGATAATTTTAGCATAACGAATGAAAGATCTATTCCTTATTGCATACGCAGATGACTTAACCATACTGCTTAATGGAAAATTCGAAGGAGCCCTTTGTCAGAGAATGCAGATGGCCCTAAGAATAATCGAAAATTGGTGTGAGGAGTTTGCCCTATCCGTCAACCCCAGGAAGACGGAAATGGTACTGTTTACAAGGAAAAGAAAACTGGAGCCAATGAGAGCACCTGTTCTCCTAAACACAGCACTAAATTTTGCACCACAGGGGAAATACTTGGGGGTAACTTTCGATGCTAAATTAAACTGGAATCTTCACCTCGAAAGACGAATAAATAAGGCCTACATATCATACGAGCATAGTCGCAGGACCGTAGGGAAAACCTGGGGAACGAAACCCAGGGTGGTCCTGTGGATTTACATAAGGCTATCATAAGGCCAATGTTGGCCTATGCAGCTGTTGTCTGGTGGCCCAAGAGTCAACAAATAACAGCAAAACTCAAGCTATGCCAGATACAAAGAGTTGCCTGTCTGAGCATAACCGGAGCCATGCGAACAACACCAACGAGAGCAATGGAGATAATGCTGTGTCTTCCACCGCTAGACCTACATCTAGAAGAAGTGGCTCTGACTACCATGACCCGTCTCAAATCCGTTGGCATACTACCAAACGCAAGCTGTGGCCAAACCAGAAGCCGCCTGTGGACTGAGGCTGTCAGAGAGATACCCCTTTTACAGGCATGTGCAGATGGTATTCCTCCTCGGCTTGGTCTTTGATAAACCTTACACCATACATACTACTGGTGAAGACGAGGCCGGCGTTGAAGGTGTAAACTATGTCTTCACGGACGAGGACAAGAAAAAGGATGGAGCAGGCTGTGGTATATATTCCAGGAATCTGCGACTCCGATGCAACTGGACTATGGATAAAAATGCCAGTGTAGTACAAACAGTCATAGCCGCACAAGAGATTACTCGCAGAGAAATAACGGGCAAGATAATAAGAATCTGCACAGATAGTAGACAATCACTACTGGCCCTGAAAAATTATAAAATAACTAAAGGATCAACATGGGAATGTCACCAAGCGCTTGTATGCTCTCACAAGTCAGATGACTAACATCTGCCTGTGCTGGGTCAAAGGACACTCACAATGCAACGGCAATATAGAAGCTGACAAACTGGCCAAGAAGGCAGCCAGCCTGAGTATCCTTGGCCTGGTCCTTCAAGTACACTACCAGTTGCAGCGAAACTCCAATTAATAAAGGAAAACACCCACAAAAAATTTTAGACGTTATGGGATGAAACAAGTAGCTGTCAGCTGGCCAAAAATCTGTTGAGATATCCCAGCGAATAGACGGCGAGGAACTATCTGGCAATGTCCAGGGGTAAACTGCGATTTGTTACAGGAATCCTAACCGGACACTGTCGGGTAAGGAAACACCTCTATAACATGAGACAAAGTGACATACCCATCTGCAGAGGATGTGAACAAGAAGATGAAACGATCGAGCATGTACTTTGCGAATGTCCCGCCGTGTCATCGACCAGAGAATCCATATTGGGGGAACGTTGGCCTTCTATGGCCAATTTGAGGGAAATGCCCCTGGGCAACATCATCCCCTTTTGTACAACATTGGGCTGGTCGATGGCCTAGGGAGATCTATTCCTTACACCGGCAAAAGTCACAAAGATAATTTTTTGCAGTGTCCCATCCAGTACACGAAGCATGTGCTCAACGGGAACAACCAGTGCATCTAAACCACACCCCAGGCAGCAGAGTGACGTCACTTGACGTCTCATTCACGTTGATTTGTAGTCTAACCTGTCATTCGTCAATTGTCCCCCAAGAGGAGACGTGTATTAAACGTCTTCTTTGACACTTATTAGCGGGGTTATCTGGGAAACGTCTAATGACGTTATTTTTACGTCGTTACAACGTTGTTACATTTGGTGATTTCGACGTAATGGATCACGTAAATATGAAGGGTAAATGACGTCACTCTGCTGCCTGGGACTTCATTTTTAATTGTAGTTTATCCGCAAACCAGACATATTCCTACAGTTTCCATCCACCAAGAGACATATTCCTGTTTCTTTGTGATTAGTTTTCCCATTTATTTTATTTATTTGGTTCTTCTGCTTGCTATTTTATGTTTTTTTATCAATTGTCACTATTTTGTATTGTATTTATAATTGTATTTATTTTATCAATTGTCTTTATTTTTTCTTAATTTTATTTTGTTCTAAATCATTTTTGTTTGGAGTTTCTGTAAGTATTTCCGACTGTTGTTTCACTGCATTTGTCGCCGTTGGTAGAGGGGACAAACACTCTGCAGTTTTATGTTCTATCCAAGTAGCTTCTACCATAGATCGGCTGGACGAAGGTAGTGAAGCATCTATCTTACTTATTGAGGGCAATGGGTTAATGATAGAGCCTAGAAGATTCACATGGATGGTTCTCTTTTTCTTCATCATTCTGATGTATAATGTTCATAAAATTAGCACCAGAAACAAAATCTTTAGAGCTGAACTTGTTTGGTTGTAAAGGAAAAATGCCCGTAGCATTGAATACTGAAATTGCTTTATCCATTGTTGCTACTCCAACGTCCCAGGCAGCATGGTGTCGTCATTATGACGTATTTATTTCGTCAGTTTTTAGGACATAAATACGTTAAAAGAACTACAAAAGAGACGTCAAAATGACGAGAAATAGTCACGGCGAAATGACGTCTAATACTAATTTGTATGTTTTTTCAAGTAATTGACAATTTTCTTCTATTCAAAAAAATGCGGAAATCGAAACTATCCCTTATTCCGTAGTGCCCTTTATGTTTTAAATTTAGAAATGTCTCGATCTTAACATGACAATTGTAGACAAATAAGTATAAGCAAAGGGAGGAAAAATGTTCGTCGAAAATATGACGTCAAGTTGACGTCAAATTCATGACGTCTTAAGGATTAATAACGTTAGATAAAGGTACGTCTGAATGACGAGAAAAAAGTGACGTTTTAAAGACGACATAGAAATGACGTCATATGTTCGTCTTCATATTGGTCACTTGTGACGTCTTAGAACTAAAAATAACCTTAAAAGAACGTAATAATGGCGTTACCATGCTGCTTGGGGTAAGCTTTATTAAATAATTCAGATAGTTCATACGTAGATAACTTCTAAAAATGTCGAAGGTAACTTTCGCACTCGTTATTGTAGGCAGGTTTTAGAGGCCCACGAGCTGTAATCTATGCGACGCATGTGGTGGCAGCATCAGTAAAATTATTAATTGAGACTTGCAAAAATTATAAACACTTCATGAGATGTGACTTGAGTGATTGTCGAGAATAAGCAGTTGATTTAATATGACACTGCGCACACTTACACGCTGCGTGCAGTTACCCCACTCTCCCCTACAGCACAACATATAAACTAAATGGCCGAAACAATATATATGTTGGATTTCAGGTTTTGCGGGTATATAATGTAGTTGACGATTTGCAATCTTCTCCCACGCATATTCTATTCTTATATTAGAACGACGTTTCGGCAGTCACATCTGCCATCCGTAAGTTCTTCTTCATAGCGGCTTGTTGCGGCTTCTAGTTCAGTATGGTTCAGGTTAGGTTGAGTAACAACTAAATTTATGATGAAAAATATATAATTGTGTGAGTTTTTTTCACTGCAATCCACAAAAGTGAGTGTTTTGCCTCCGTGGCTTCATAACAACTATTTATGATTGTTTTTTTCCGTTGCTAACAGGATACTGGTAAGTTTAACGCATCCACACTTTCTATACTCTATATTTACTACTTGTTTTAATTCATAAATTATTCTGACAAACGGCTGTCAATTTTAATCTCAAACCCGTCATCCTTTGATGTCAGTATTCAATTTCAAGGAGTTTCATATTAGATTATTAATAATATTATTGGTTTTATAACGTATTATAAATTTGAAATTTGTTGTAAAGCATTCCGCTCACTAACTGAAGTCCCTGTTTCGTAGTATTCTTAGGGCTAAAAAACCGTCGTCCTGCTGAGTTGTACATCATTTTCAATGCAATTGCCAATGGGTTTTTGCACAGTTGCTTTAGCATCCTCGTTTGTTTTTTTTTTGACAAGTGTCGCTAGTGTTTCTAAGTTAATTGTCTTAAGTGCAACTGGCGCCGCCAGAGCCATAACTTTAATACAGGAAGGGCGGTCACAGTACTATGCGGCACAAGTTCTAGGTATTTCGAGATGTAGTATTCAGAGCCGTGGAACGTGGCCGTGGTTTCGAGAAACTGGAGAATACACCAGAAGAATGGCATCAGGAAGAAAAAGATGTACAACTCAGCAGGACGACGGTTTTTTAGCCCTAAGAATACTACGAAACAAGGACTCTACTTCAGTTAGTGAGCGGAATGCTTTACAACATGTACGTGGTGTAGATATTAGTGTACGAACTGTGAGAAGAAGGCTAAATGAAGTTGGCTTAAAGGCAAGAAGACCTGCCAACGGCCCATTCCTAACTAGAGAACGTCGTAGACAGCGCCTTCGTTTCGCCCGTGAACACCAAAATTGGGGAATTGAGGAATGGGGTAAAATCCTGTTTACTGATGAATCGAGATTCTGTATGTTATCTCCAGATGGCCGTCACAGAGTATGGCGAGGAGGTGGCGAAAGGTTTGCAGAGTGCAATATTGTGCCAAGGCTCAGTTTTGGTGGTGGCTCAATTATGGCGTGGGGAGGAATTAGTTTACCGACATTTTGGAACCACATGTTGTGCCTTTTGTCACATTTATTGGAAACAATTCCATGCTAATGCATGATAATGCCCGTTGATGTTAACCGTATGGTGTGGCCTGCAAGAAGCCCAGATCTTAACCCTATCGAACATGTTTGGGACACGGTAGGAAGACGTGTTCGAGCCCAAGTTCATGCTCCTGTGAACCTGAGGGAGCTTAGTGCAGCTGTCGTACAAGCATGGGATGAATGTGACCAAGGTGTCATTCGTCATTTAATTGAGGGGATGCCAAGACGCGTGGAAGCTGTAATTCTTGCTCGGGGAGGCAATACAAGATATTAACTGTTTTTTTAAGTTTATTTTTGTTAATTTTAAAATATTGTTACATTCATTATCGAGAAATTTTGTATGTTGGTTCTTTGTTTGTGCAGTTGAAAGTTAATGTTAATTATAAATTGTAAAACTACGTCATTATTTTGATTAATCATATCTTCCCTATTAATAGAGATATTGACATGAATTTAAAAAATGAATTGTTACGACTACGCTAAAGTTCTGTATCAAAATTTTCATCTTTTTATTGCTTGCACTTACCACAGAGTGTTGCAAACTCAAAAATGCAATGTAATTGGTACACCTTGTATATGGTCAACCTAAATTACAAACCTAAATAAAAAAAAATCATGTAAATCGAACCTATAGTTAGGAAAATATTTTCAAATGATTTTTGGTAAATTTTAAATGGATCGAATATTGTGCCTCTGAGTGTATATACGAGTCTATATGTGTGTGTATATTGTATATGTATGTGTATGTATATTCATTCACGTATATGCATGTATATTCATGTATAGGTAGGTATGTATATGAATCATTCCATCCACGCACGGGTTAGTCTTAGTGGATTACCGTTTATTCATATCGTAGGTAGCTGTTATAGATCAGTTCTTATGGTTATAGTACATGTATTATTTATTTATTTATATTTATATAATTTTATATAAATATATTACTTCCAATTTTTATATCTATTAATTACAAAATATTTACGTGAATAAACTAATTATTGTATGCGTGACCAAAATCAAATATGAGTTAGTGACATAGCAATTATTATTTTCATGTAGCGATTAAAACAAACGAGCAAAATATATAATTTGCTTGTTTTCCGTGTCTATATAAGACGGTATATTATTGCAGCGTGCGAATTTTTAATCAGTTATAAATCAAAGGTCGTTCCGTAAGCAATAATTCTCATAAAAAATCTCGTGATTATATTTATTGTCATTTTTTATTAGGTACAGCCTTCAGCATTATCTTTCTCTACCGTTGGTTATCGTTTCGTTTCGATTTGAAAGTTTCGGTCCACCGGGTTCCACACATCTGAATGTCACGACGGCACTTGCATTTCAGTGCTTGTAGATCGTTTACTGTAAGTACTTAGCTGTATAAGTATTGTAGATCGAAGTATAATTTATTAGGTCTAACGTTCCAAGTCGATTTAACACCCGATGTTTAGATTTAACACAATTTGTCAATTATTGTTCTAACAAAATTCCAGAAGTTCTCAAATTGGGACATTAGGTTAGAAATACATACTAAAACTAAATCTGATTTTGAAGGTTCCGCTTGAAGGTCCGTATCATTATAAAAAAATTGAAAAAAGCAATTCGCTTGTAAACTTTTCTAAAAAAATTGCAAAAGTAGTGCAAATTGAAAGACATACCGAGTGCTTCATTGTAAATAATATCAATTTCGGGACTTAATCAGGTCGAGGGCCATAGGCAAGAAATAAGTACGTAGTAGTGAATAAAAAAGCCACAAAAATTCATAAATTTTTTAATTATTAATTATAATAGCATACGCATAATAAAACATTAATTAAACACATTAATAAATAAAGAGAAAAATCAAATGAAAATTAATGAAATATTTGAGTTTGACGCTGAGAAACAAGATGAGCAATATTGGGGTCCATATCAGTAATACATAGACGCACAGTGTTTTCTAAATTAACATCTGTAAGCCGAGTACGATGCTTTTTTTTATTAACTTTCATGATTGAAAAAGGCTGCTCACCATGCTTGAAAATGGCACCAAAGCAGATGCCGAAACGTCGAGATTTAACAAGCCTCTGACGCGATTCAACCCAAGAACTTAGAAATTTTCATATACACCGTGTTCATTTTAAAACTTACCACCCTGTAATCGAAAAACCGCAAAATATTTGAGAATTCGCAGGTATATGTCGATTTATATTTTAGGGGGGACATTTTTGACAGTCAAGGGATATTGATATGTTCATCCCCCTAACCCCTAGCAACCCCTATTTTTCAATCTTAAATGGTAAACTACCGTAAACTTACGCGTTACACATCATTGAAAGCCCTTTTCATTGCGAATATAGCAGTGCTTCCTGTTTGGAAATCGGTTGAGATTTTAAAAAATTATTCAAATTGCACAATAAAACTTATCACCCCGTAGAAAATCGTAAAATATTTGTCGCCGGGACACGTCGATTTTTATTTAAGAGGGGGGACATTTATTTAAGAGGGGATTTTAAAATGTTTAATGGAACTACCCCACGTGTTACATTTGAAAGCCCCTTTCATGGCCTTTTGGAAATTGGTTGAGATTTTACAAAATTATTTAAAAACATTTTAAAAAAATAAAAATTAATAGCAATAACTGGCTAATAAATTTATGTTACTTTATTAAGTGTTCAAATGTTTACAATTTCTTTCCTTACAATAGTAGAGACGTTGCTGAAATTCCTCGCACACATTTCCAAAAGTTTCTTGCCACTTAAAGCAAGTTATTTTATAGACAAACTAAAATAGTAATACTATCGTGCACAATTTATAATAATTAACTTGGATATTATCGATCAATTACTTATTTTTCTTCACAAGGAAAAATAAACGTGGCGACCACTTTAAGTGCCTTTTATTAACTGATGCTGCATTATTCTCTACAGTTAAGGAAATACCTCCCTCAGAGACAAAGGTATTTCCTTAGTTACCAGTTTTTTCTATATATTGTAGTTATATCAACAATCACATTGTTTTATGATTTACACTTTTTATAATTTCATAATGGATTACTAAACTATCGGACATAAAAAGTGGCACACCTAGATTTTGTCCCAAATTTGATGTTCAATAACATTTAAACCAACCTATCGATTTTGATAATTTTTTTTTGTTTGAAAGGGCGATTCTTGCGGATGATTATTTTGTAATTGGCTTTCCATAAAAAAAGTATTTTTTAATATGTACAGCCTTTAAAAACCGATTATGATTTTGACACGAAATGTGAATGTCGCTGTGGAGTGAAATTTTATTTGTATTGAATTCTTAGGTTGGTCACGGTGTTTACCATTCTTTTTTCAATATTCTCTTTTTTGAATCACCTCTCTAGCCCCTTCAGCAACGAAGATGCGACATTTTAGATGAAACGGTGTTATTAAGTTTGATATTTAACAAGGAGGCTATGGTAACGGTTAACACTGAAACGTCAAAAGATTCAGTTGAAATTATCGTGAAAGAAAAATAATTCAGTTAACGTTCTAAAAGAAAATGCCAGTGCAAATTAGTCTAATTCAAGTAGCTAGAGTTGTGGCTTTGGTAGAAGATGGAAGGAGTCAAAGATATGTAGCTCATTGTTGGTCTACGAGAAACAACTGTCCGAAGAGCGATCCAGCGCTACCGTCCAGGTTCGGGTAGTTCCAGGATTATGCAAAATATTGACGATCGATTTATTGGTCTGCAAATATCGAGGAATCCCTATCAAACAGCTGTGATCACAAACCGAAATTTAAGAAACGCACGAGGAACAGTTGTGTCAGATCGAACAATTTGTCGGAGATTCAGGAGTCTCGGTTTTATCGCAAGAAGACCTGCTATTGGAATGCTATTAATTCGACGACATCGAGTAGCTCGTTAGGATTTTGCTCGAATTCATCTTGTTTGGAATGAGTTGCATTGGTCTCAAGTTGTATTCACTGACAAATCAAGATTCATGTTGAGATCAGTAGACGGGCGTCGGAGGGTTTGGAGAAGGCGTGGGGAAAGATACGAGGATGGTATGTTCAGTGAAAGGGAGAGTTTTGGCGGTGGTTCACTAATGGTATGGGGTCGAATTACCAGCGATGTCCGTACAGAATTATTTGTGTTTCCACCACGGCAATCTCTAAATGCAGTTAGATACATAGAGATCTTGAATGAACATGTCCCATTTGCACCTTACATTGGCGAAGAATTCCTCTTAATGCAAGATAATGCACGACCGCATACAGCAGTGATGATAACACAATTTTTAAACGATGTCGGAATTAACCGTGCCGTGGCCCGCTAAAAGCCCTGATATGAATCCCATTGAGCATTAATGGGATGAATTGGGACAACGTGTTAGTAGACGCAACCCAGAGAATCTGGATGAATTGAGGATTGCTCTTACAGAAGAATGGGACAATATCCCTCAAATCACCATCACAAATTTGATTGAAAGCATGCCTATGCGCATGGAAGCTGTTATAGCAGCCAGAGGAGGAAATACTCGTTATTAGTTAGTTTGTTGTTCAGTTATTTTTTAAGTTTATTGTTTTAATCATTAATAATTACAGTCGTTTTACTAAAATGTCGAATAATTCTTTGTTTGTTATTTCTTTTTGATGTTGTTTGTACTTGTAAGTAACAATTATTTCAGCGTCCGTAATCGAAAACGCTAAATATTTCTTAAACGATGAACTTTTTAGACATTTTTAGCTCCATGGCCTCCTTGTTGAATATCAAACTTAATAACACCGTTTCATCTAATATGTCGCATCTTCGTTGCTGAAGGGGATAGAGAGGTGATTCAAAAAAGAGAATATTGAAAAAAGAATGGTAAACACCGTGACCAACCTAAGAATTCATTACAAATAAAATTTCACTCCACAGCGACAATCAAATTTCGTGTCAAAATCATAATCGGTTTTTAAAGGCTGTACATATTAAAAAATACATTTTTTATGGAAAGCCAATTACAAAATAGTCATCCGCAAGAATCGCCCTTTCAATAAAAAAAAATTATCAAAATCGATAGGCTGGTTTAAAAGTTATTGAACATCAAATTTGGGACAAAATCTAGGTGCGCCACTTTTTATGTCCGTCAGTGTATTTTAAACACATCACATATCAATTTTACTATATTTGAGCTATTACTTACATTTTGTTCTCACTATTGACGTTTAATACTATTTTGTACGTTCAACCCATGATACTAAGAGTACAAGATATGATCACTTGGGAAACGCGTTTTGAACAAACTTGCGCATGACGTCACCCCGTGACAAAAATGTATGGCGATATATGGAGACGAAAGCTTTTAACATGGTTTTATTATAAAGTTTCGTTATGATTCGACTCGATATAACTATTTTGGACATTGTTTAAGTATACAGGGTGTTTACGAACTTGAGAAACATTTTAGTGTGGGATTCTGCACACCATAGCACTATTTTAAACATCTCAAACTACTTTTAAACATTAAATTTTATGAATTTTAGCCCACATAAAACCAGCTAGCTGTTGATTACCACTCTATCACTGTTAAACTCACTGCATTATTCTGTGTCTCTACCGGACTTCTTTCCGGTTAAACAAATGCATTTCCTCCTGTAATCAAGCTTCTTGTTTTAACTTTGTTGACAACTCTGGCCAATCACATCAATGCTATTTTTATAAATTAATTAGGTTTACCTTTAAATGCCATGATTTATCATACACCCACTTTAAATTTAACTTCTAAGCAATAGACAATAATCACATTTACCGTAATGTAATTTCAATATTCACAATACAGCCGTCATGTCTTTCTTTTATCTGCTTCTAGATTACAGTTCTCGAGGCCCCATTTTCACGTGACGCTCACGCAATTTTCTTTCTTAATACACATAGTTTATGTGGATGTTATATTACATAAATTTTGTTGAGACTTGTCTATTACGATTATGCGAGTTTTAGATTTTTGCGCCGATAAATAACTTTGATATTAATATAAATAGACATTGACCAATCAGATTCATCGTTGCCGGTTGACGTTTGTATTGCTCTTGAAACCCATAGAGATGCGTGCGTGAGCAATGTTGGGACTTTTTATTGAACATACAATTTACATTATTTCATGGTTTAATGTGTTTATAATGTTTTAACCTTTGATTTGGGCTCTAAATATTCGTATATATCTCAATATATACCGGGTACATCACGGTGAGTGGCCTATTAGACGTTTCTGGGAAACCACATATATTTTGGAACTTAAAATATATGTATATTTTGCACTTATATTTTACACATAAATATATGTATATTTTGCACTTATATTTTGCACACAGGGGTTTTCAGGGGTGCTCTATTCAATGAAAATATTTCCGTGTATGTGCCACTTCCGGTTATACCGGAAGTCGACAACAACTTCCTTATTTTATTTGGCATGCTATATTTTTTATGCCAGATTCGAATTCTACTCGTTATTTTCAGGTAACTTTCAATACTATTCCCTATCCCTAAAACCAATAGTTTTCGAGATATTTCGATTTTAATAAAATCTTATGCGAAAACAACCCGTACATTAGAAATTAATAACTTTCGCTATGGTAACTTTCAAGAACCAATTTTTATTCCACATACTAAAAAGATATGGAGCTTATCTATGTATAAACTATAAATGCTCCAAAATACACAGGGTGTCCAATAACTGATGTCAAACTTTGACTACTTCGACCTTCAATAAGTGTCTTATTTTAAATGGGACATACTGTATTTTATAATCCAGTTCGCTTCCTTTTTTGATTACCTTTTGACCCATATGTAGTAAAAGCTGTATAAAAAATAATTATATGGAAATAACGATGATTACTAATTAAGAGTGGCCCAAAAAATTATGCGCAGCAAAATAATGATGCGATTTTTGGTTGGAAACTCATCCTGCAAAAACCAGCTATTCAGCCCTTTGTTTCAATATTTCCTGAACCAAAATAAATAAATATGATGAATGTTATCCCATATAATGGGCGCTGAAACTTCAGATACCAAAGTTTTAGAGAGTTGTAGTTATTATGTAAAAGCTGTTGGATACCCCGAAAAAATCAGTTTGCCGGGACAAATTTGTGAGCATCACCTATAGAGAATGTCTTTTACTGTACTAATAATATTCTCTAAGTTTGCCATAACTAATTAATAGTATTACAAACGAATCTTTCAGCAAACAACAGCAAACTATGGCTCTACTCACGGACAGAATCATCTTGGACTTTCTAATTATCCTAACAACATCACTAGCAGCGATTTACGCATACTTCCAATACGCCTACACCTATTGGGAAAGAAAAAGAGTTCCATTTTTGCAGCCTAAATTCCCGCTAGGCAACAGCCGCACATTGTTTAGCAAAACCTCGTCGTTCGGCACTGAAACCGGCCGATATTACGTCGATTTGAAGAAAATGGGGCATAAATTTGGTGGCGTATACTTGATAACAAACCCCGTGTTTGTTCTTGTTGACCCCGACTATATAAGAGATGTTATGGCAAAGGTCAGTTGCTAATAAAATATTGTACTTACATGATAATCCTTCATAAAAAATGTAATAGTAAATAAGTTTGTCATATATATTAATTATATTTACTATATTACCATATATATTACTTTATCATATATATTACTTTATATTTTTGCCTGTCTAAGGACTTCCAGTATTTCATAGACCGAGGCCACTACCACAATGAAAAAGACGATCCTATTTCGGCCCACTTATTTGCTCTCGACGACTCTAAATGGAAGAACATGAGAATGAAACTTACGCCCACCTTCACCAGTGGGAAGATGAAGATGATGTTCCACTCTATATTAGATATTAGCCAGTATATGATAGACGCAATCGAAAGGTGCGCTTTGGACAAGAAAGATATTGATATCCAAGAGGTAATAGTTATTTTTATTTAAACGTCATATACAACTTATGTGACGTTACTCAATAAATTAGACAGTATGCATCAGACAAAGACTAAACGACATGCTTAGCATAACAAAGACGGAGCATATCACCGCGTGATCAAACTAGGTAACTACTAGATCTCATTGGTAAAGCAGTATTATAATCATAACATAATTAAAAATCAAATCAATCAGAGGGGGGCTAGAACCTTAATCTAGAAGCAAAGTACATAGGTCGAACTAAAATATAGTTTTTAACGTCAATAGTGAGAATAAAAAGTAAATAACAACTCAAAGTAAATAGATTTAATATGTGATGTGTTTAAAATAGTAATCCATAGTGAAATTATAAAAAGTGTAAACCATAAAACAATTTGATTGGTTGACATGTATTTACAATATGTCGGAGACACTAGTAACTAAGGAAATACCTATTTGTATTTCCTTAACTACAGATAACGGTGCAAAAAAGTTTAGCCAATGCGCTCAAAGGAGTAACCACGCAATAACGTCGTTTCTTAAAAGAAAAACTAATTTAATTGCTTCGAATTTATGTTAAATATGCGTACATGTGTCTACATACGATTCTTCACTTGTATGACTTTTAAATTAAGTGTTTTTGTGTGTTAAACCACTATTGGACGAAGCTAGACAGTATTCTAGTAGAACCAAGCTGGAATTTGTGTAATCGTATCAAAGAGAAGATCGACTAATCAAAGTGATTTCAACAAATATCTGAAATCTTCAAAGTTTTATCCAATGCTATGAATTGTACGTAGTGGAAGGCGGGATAATACAGAGTTCCGGCTTTCAGCATTTCCAGTTCAGCTCAGCATAGCGCCGCTAGATGTCATCATTCCAGTGGTGTAGTGAGAGCGTAGTGTGTTTAAAATAGTAATCCATAGTGAAATTATAGAAAAGTGCAAATAATAAAACAATTTGATCGGTTGACATGTATTTACAATATGTCGGAGACACTAAGGAAATACCTTTGTCTCTGAGAGAGGTATTTCCTTAACTTCAGATAACGATGCAAAAAAGTTCAGCCAATGTACTCAAAGGAGTAGCCACGCAACGTCGTTTATTAAAAGAAAATATGGGTTTAATAAGTTAAAATTTCCTGAATAATTAATTTAATTGCTTCTAATTTATGTTAAATGGCGTACATGTGTCTACATATGATTCTTCACTTGTATGGCTTTCAAATTAAGTGTTTTTGTGTGTTAAATCACTATTGGACGAAGCTAGATAGTATTCTAGTAGATCCAAGCTGAGATTTGTGTAATCGTATCAAGGAGAAGATCGACTAAGCAAAGTGAAATCAACAAATATATGTGCTACGATGAATTGTACGTCGTGGAAGGCGGGATAATACAGAGTTCAGACTTTCAGCAGTTCCAGTCCAGCTCAGCATAGCGCCGCTAGATGTCATCATTCCAGTGGTGTAGTGATAGTGTAGAATGACAAGTGTCTCGGGATTAACTCTTAACTAAAAAAGGTAATAACGACCCTATATAAATACTTCGCTTTCGAATAATTCTCTATAATCATTTCTATAGATAAGGAATATTGTTCCTAGAGGATTGAATATCCTATGCCATTAATTTAAGGTAGGTTATCGCAGGACATATATTAAGATTTATAAAATTTATGGATGCAACATTAATAGTTGTAATAAATCCATGTCACATGTAATGAAAACCAATCTTATTACTTTTATTTAAAATGCTAAAATTCACTAAAAATTCATATTTGCTACACTGTGAAAAATCACCTAACTGACCTACTCATTTGAAAAAATCATTTGTGAAAACTACTTTTCTATTTGCTATAAATTTTAAAAAAAATAGCGTAAAAGATAGTACTAATTGGCATAAGTAAAATCATTCGCGTAAAAGAACACACTTGCTGCTACTGGACTGTGTATTTATCATAAATCAAAAAATTAATTAATACCGAGTGCAAGTGATTTTAGGTAGTTACTATTAAAGCACGAGTTGTCGTGACTTTGGGCATTTAAAGCAACTGCTCCGTTATTTTATTCCAGCATCCTCTACTTTCAGCCAACTAACAGAGCTAGTTGCCACAGTTTACCCAGAGCTTGCAATAAACACTTTTCGTTTGATATTACAAGCTTCGGCCATCTTCGGCTTTTCCCGGTCGGCATGATTAAATCAACCCTACTGCCATGTGTCTCATTGGGATCGCCCCAATGAACACAATGTTCATTGAACACACTGTTCATCTAACATACCGAGCACACTCGTCGAACGGCCATCGGACGTCCGGCGCATTTTCGGCTATATTTTGCGCGAAGTGGTCCGAAGTGGACGTTCAAAGCAGAAACGTGCAGAAAATTTAAAAAGAACAGAGAAGAGTGTATTGTTATTGTTGGCAATCACGTAGGTAGGTAGGTACCTACCTATAGTAGGTATAGGCACCTAGGGGAGACTTGGTTGAGATGGCATACTTTTTTTTCGACGACATTTTTTCTGGCAAAACTGATTACTACAAAAGAAAAAAATTTATATGTTGTAATGGTTACTACATATTTTGTTTGTATAATAGCAATAATTGAAAATGTGCGCCACAAGACCAGAAAATTATTTTTTTTTAATTCTATTAGGTATGCCATCTCGCCTATATAACTTAAGGTGAGATGGTATACTATGCCATCTCACCCATAATGTGAGGTGGGATATTAGATAAGTAGGTACCTATAATATGCAGACACTTTTGTTTTACGTGTGTATTAAGAAAATATAAAAGTGATATGAACAAAACTTATTTAAACTTATAATTAACATTGTTTTAGTGGCACAATTCGCAAACAAAAACTTTTTGCTTCCTATTGACTCCGGCACAATCAGTGTGGCACCATTTCGAACACACCTGACACTTTATCCAAATATCTTGAGATTTAGATAAAGAATATAGTTCAGTGCAGTACAGACAGCTTACATCGTCATCGTCATCGCTGTTCTGATAAGGATCGGCCTCGATGCCGTCATCATCATCCGCATCCTCATTCAGATACATCTTCTTTTTGGGAGACACAGAAGATTTTCGTGTTGGTTGAATTTTTTTTGGTTGACATGATGAACTAGGGACGTCAGATTTTGCAAAACTTCTTTTAATTGCTGCAGCTGCTTTGCGGTTGATTGTGGCTTGCTTTTGGCTAATTTTGGCTTTTGCTTCTTGTAATGCAGGCGATGAATTTATTATTCCCACTATACCTTTTTTCCCGCTACGTCGATTAACTTTAACTGTTATTTTAGGAAGTGGTGACTTAACACCACTTCCACTGTTACATTCAACGAAGGTGCGTCAGATTGTGCAACCTCCACGTTCAGCTCACGAACATCTGCTTCGAATGGAGGATCAATCACTGTTTCGGTTAGAGTATTCACCTCAGCTTCAATCGGATAATCGAATTGAGATTCATTTGGGGCATTAATCTGAGATTCAGATGAAATGTCAATATCAGCATCAGCAGCGTGATCAGCCTGAACATCATGAACATCATGTGGGAGATCCGTGACATCAGATGGTGCAAGCATCCATTCTTCAAACACATTATCATTGAAGGGGTGAATGTTCTGTTTTTTTAAACCCATTTACTGCATTGGAAATGGTTGCAGTTTTAAAATAGGCCTCCTTAAATAATCCGGCTACTTGAAAATGAGTTACAGTTCTTCCAGGATTTTGGTGTAGCCATTTTCGTACTTCTTGATCATAATATGTGTTTAGTGGTCCATAAAAGCTGACGTCTAGTGGCTGCACTCTGTGGGTACAGTGTGGTGGCAAGCAAAATAAAATAACTCCATTGCTTTTTGCATAGTCCAAAACTTCAACGTTTTTGTGACTACTATGCCCGTCTACTAAAAGGAGTACTTTATTTTCTTGACTACATTTAACATGTTTTACAAAATGTTTCATCCATTTAAGGCATACGTCTCCCGTCATCCAACCAGATTCTTGAGGAAACGCAATCGCATTGTCCATTAGCTCATTTTTCATATTTTTTCGTGGGAATATCATGGTTGGTGGTAAAAATACCCCAGAAGCATTCATACAACATACAATTGTTAAATGTTGTCCACGTTCAGCACTGGTGAGGGCGCCCACCTGCTTCCTGCCTTTCGTAGCATAAATTTTCTGTGTTCTCCTTTGAACGGTCGACAAACCCGACTCATCCATGTTCCATATTTGATTTGAGGCAAAATTATTATCTTCAACAACTTTACCTAATGCTACGAAATATTTTTTTATTTGAGGTTTGTTAAAAGTTCGGGCTCGGGCTGCACTCGTTGCTTCAGGAGACCGCAAACTTATAGAGGGGATTTCGAGAGGTAAAGCCATGTAACCAGGCTCAACCTGCCATTTTTTTTCTCGTGAGAAGTTATGTTTTATGCCATTTTGTTACGCGAGTTCAAAGGGTAATTTCCGCACGTCAGTGGTTGTTAATCCAAAAAATCTAATTTCCAACTCACGCATTCTACTAACAATTTGAGCCTCCAATTCGGAATTAAATGTGGGCAACTGTCCGCCCAAGTAACCTTTCGTTGCTCCTTTGTTTTGAGCTGTGCGTCGTCTTAAGGTAGTGGGTGGAACCCGGAAAGTTTTTGCAGCGAGATGCCATCCCATTCGCCTGGTTTGCACTGCAGTTATAGCTTCAGCCATTGAGGCCTCACTCCAACTTTGCCGTTGACTCTTCCTTACGTACTTAACCATTTCTATGAAATAAAATAAAATTGCAGGATTTGTTTACCAACTAAGTAGTTGGGCGAGACGGCATACATGTCATCTCGACCTCACCACACATATGCCGTCTCGCCCAAAACGCTATTCCCAGAAATACGATCACCTTTTCTAGCTACGCGTGAATATAACCTAACACTTTTGACATGAATCAATGTCAAATTGCATGCGACTTGCATATATGGGTTCAAATCTAACTAACATACAAGTATCTTTGAAAAATACTTACCGCTGTACCTGTATACGAAAAATTTTCACTTCCGATAATTCACATAACTTTAAACCCTTCCACGATTAAGCATGCAGACGGTTTCACACTTACACAGACGGTATTTGATGAAGATGCCCACAGATGGCACTGTAATACGCGAGGAGATTTTGGCTGTGTTCAGAAATATCCATAGTATGCCATCTCGGTTGAATATGCCATCTCAACCAAGTCTCCCCTACCTACCTGCTATTAGAACATTTAGAACGCATCACGCATATTTTTATTTTTAGGACAGAATTTTCGAAATAAACATAGGTAGGTATCTTTTTAGGTAAGTCACATTCAGAAAATCATTCATTTCTTCTTCAATTACCTACTTATAGATATAAATAAAATGTGTACAAACAATCATTATTAGGTAGGCATTAGTAGGAGTAGGTATCAATCTACATAATATATCTACATAATATTCTACATAATATATCTACATAATATGTCTATATCATAATATGTCTATCTATATCTTGTTTGTGTATAATTCTAGACATGTTTATTAAACAGAAATGTAAGGATTCAGATTCTCTATATTAAATTTATTGTTCTTTATGCCTCGGACGTTATGTTCAATGCAGTGTGCTATTTACAGAGTGTGTTCGTTGCACAGGGGCTCTATTCTCAATCACTCGCGTTACTAGAAACCCTTCGCAAATGACGTCAGAGGCGATTTTTAGGATTCTTAACTCCTCGCGCCTAGGCGTATGCGCGTTGGGACAAGCAAGAACCCTTCGCGTTGCCGCGGGCGGTGTAAACCATTCGCTTTCTTGGCAATTGAGGTTACGTCGCACAGTGGGGCAAAACACGCTTAAAGTTGGCATAAATTCTTACAACCCATATTTACAAAATATTTTACATTTTTCGGTTATATAAGGAGTAAAATAAGCTATTTGGCTATAATTATATGTTATTTTATTGGTTAGAGTAACAAAAAAAAAAAGAACATATTTATAAGTAACATTCGTCTTCAGATTCTGATAGAGACGTGTCTTCACTGTCACTGATAATTATTGATTCTTCTAAATGAGGCTCCAAAGAAATTTCCAACAAATCCAATGCTTCTTGTGGCATTTTTTTAATTGGTTTTTTAGGCAAACGTCTTTTGCTTGTTATTACAGGATCTGAGCTAATCAGGAATAAATTTAAAATATCTTGATTCGATTTTTCACGGCTACATTTTCTTGAACAATGTTCCCGGTACATTTTAAAATCTTTGTTTCTGGCTTCTTGAGCTTCTTCTGTTAATTGGCCAATAGGCAACAAGGCGGAAGATATTATTTCAGGGCCATGAATTAAAAATTTATGTATGGTGGGAGGCATACGGTACCAAGGATATTTCTCTACAAAATATCTGGCTGTACTTCGAGCAAATTCTCTAAACCGATTTATGTTAATCTGGTGGCCACTTGCTACTACCATTAATATGATATGCATTTTTCTTATTAACTCAACATCAATTTTTGTAATTTCTGCCGACAATTCAGGATTTGCAAAAAATCTTCTTGCTGTGTTGCCGTCATTGGAGTTTCCCAATCCGGGTTTTGGCTTATCCACTATTAAACCGGTTTTTTCTCTAAACATTTTTTGTATTTGATTTTTTGTCTCTGCAACAATCTCTTTGTCCTTTCCTCTAGCTTGCCACTTCTTAATAGGAAGCTTATATGCCAAATGTAATAAACATTCAAAAAATCGTATCCATCCATGGAGTACTGATAATCCAAAGTTCAAGTTTTCTGTATTTATATCTCGGGAAATCATTTTGTCTATGTCATTAAAGTGCTTCGAAGATGCACCACAGATGTAGCACTGTTGGGTAGATGTTGTTTCTGTAAGTGCATTGCAAACTTTACCATCGATCATTGAATAAGAGCGAAGTGAAAGTGTTTTGGTGTTTGTGGAAACTACTCCGAGTGTTACAGTTACATCAAAGGTTCCAGCCCTATCCAGTAATCGATCATTGCAAAAATTAATTTGTGACTTACTGTAACTAGTCTTGTATTGCATGTGACAATTGTATTGTGTAAATTTTGTATTTCACCATCAACTTTATTTTTTTGTGTGATTGATACTTCAGTTGATTCTTTTATAAATGCTATATGTAACGGCCTGCAGTATCTAGGGGAAGATGGACGAGGATTTTGCCAAATTATTTTCGAGTTGCTTATACATTCTAGACGAACCGGTACAATAGATGTAATAAATACAGCAGCATCACTGGCTTCGGCTCCATAAAATGCCTGTTTATACGCACTATGACCGGAGCTGCCATCGAAACCCCACTTTGTATATAAACAAAGTTTGTCCCGTTCGTTATCATCCAATGAATTTATCACAATTCTTGCACATCAATTAAACGTTGCACAGTGTGGTCCAAGAGTGCTTGTAGCTGAACTTCTGCAGAGATCGCGGTTATTTTAATAAAATCTTTTTTCGGATAACACGACTTCTTTGCTTGCTGGACGACTTTATAGGATGGAAATCTGTCTGCGTCAGTCCTTCGTATAACTTCGTACTGATGTCTTGATAATTTAGCCTCCACCATGACAGCCAAGGCTTCTTCAGCTGACATCAAGCGGTGTTGGTCCATCATTTTCTGATAGGCGTTTCGGTATTTGCTAGCTCGTTTTGGTGTGGTGGCAGTTACTTCGTGTACTACTTTTGACGCCTCAGTTTTTCCTGAGGCTCTAAGACTCATTTTTGTTGCATAAGATAATTCTCCAACTGATGCAGTACTTCGCAATATTTCTGTTTTTTGTCTTTTGGCTCGTTCGCCACTATCTTCAAATAGTTTTTTTGGGCGCCCTCTCTCTCTAGTGGATGAAGATGAAGACCTGTTGCGAGGAAAACTAATGGAAGTATCCAACCATATACGGTTATCTTCTAAAAATCGGGTCTCAGTCCTTTTTGCCTTGTCCCAGCGAGACTTAAAGTTTGATTTAAAATAAGAAAGTTTATGAATTAGATCCTTTAAATTTGCTTCTGAACAGTTTGTTCTTCTTCCGACTTCATCTCTTAACGAGGCAAACTGCTGGTCTATATTTTTGTAGCCAGAACTTCTCAATATATTAAAAAGTTCTCGCCGCGATATAAATATGGCGTTAGCTCCTGCAAAAAAAACACAGCCTTGTAGAAAAAGAAAAAATCTTAAATAAGTTAAGTAATATACATTTAAGGAATTTTAACTTGAGAGGAAAACTGTTTTATTTTTTTTATCAAGTTTCGAACACCCTGACTACAAACAAATGGTACTCTTGTAACAAGTCTCTAAAGCTTGCCCTTTCTGAGAAAAAAAGACGATTAAAATAATTATATGTCGATTGCATGTAAAAACATAATCAAAATACCATGTTATGTTTCAAAAAAATACGTTTTAAAAAAACAGGGGCAAGTATGGGCAAAAAACACAAGTAAAGCCAAGTTCTACAATAAATTTTGACTACAATAAAGTAAAAATTATTATTCGGATAGCCTCGGAACAAAACTATTTACTTAGATATACTTCAGATCTTACTATTTTAATTAACGTAAAACACCGATTTTTAAAAAAACTTATAAATAACAAATATTTTTTAATTTACTGTAAACAGACTATTTAGACACTAGTACATGCCTGAGGTTGAAGGCTCCATAACACAAATGATTTAGTAAGGAAAGTTTTTGTAAAAACACAACACTAAGAGTACACTATAATATAATTATTCGTTCACTTGCTACAGCTTATTGTCTATGACTGAGTTTGTAGGAGGCGTGTCGTCGCCCCGTTTGGTAAGAGGGCCAAACTACCTGCGTCATTAGATGGGCCTGTGTGTGGGTTGCATGAATGCTACAAAAATTCATGTAAAAACGACCCTTAATTTTTTGAATTTATGCCAACTTCAACGGTATTTTGCCCCACTGTGCGTCGTATGTTTTGAGATTCCAACAATCATTATTTTAACATTTTTTTCTTTGCATTTATGTTTCTTTGTAAAATATGGATGACTTAGTGTATTTCAAATTGTTGGAAAACTTGAAAAATGCAATGGTAGATCATTTAGAAGCAAAAGTTGACGTATATACCAATATATACTGCAATCCTTTAATAGAATTGAGCAATGAGCAATTCAGAAAAATATTTATATTGACTAGAAGACCTTTTTAGATTTTAGATATTTGGTTGAGTTATTACAACCATATATACAAGTGGGAATGACAACAGTTTCAGATTTTAGATAGGTACTTACTATTATATACCTACCTAATATGTAAGGTATTTTATATAAAAATGGTAAAACAAAATAATAATCATTGTAGATTCTAATTGCTTTAAATTTTTATGCAACTGGAAGTTATCAATTAATTTCATTTCATCCATTCAATTGAATTTCATCCAATCAATTCATTTCATTCATTCAATTCATTTTCTTTGCTTTATATTTATAGCAAATCAACAAAGAAATATACGACACGAACTTCCAAATTTATTTATTCTTTTGACAACTTCTTTTAACCACAAAAATACATCTTAGGTGACTGAGACTGATAACTAACACAAAATGAGAATAAAAAGAAATAAATGTGAACAAATACGTTAAATTAACAAAACAACAATTTTATAATTTACCACTGGGTAACATCACCTTTATTTTTTATTACAGCCGAAATTCGTTGGGGCATAGTAATAACCAAGCCTTGGCATAATTCTGGTGTAAAAGAATCCCATATTTCCTGAAGCCTTTGCTTCAGTTCAGGGATTGTTCGAGCAGGGTATTTCCGTAGCACCTTTTTCATCTCGTGCCACAAAGTTTCAATGGGTGATAGATCCGGATAAACTTCGTTTTGAGGTGTGGCATGCTGCGCCGTCCTGCTGAAACATAAATTCTTGGCCTGATGTCAAACACTCTTCCATGACCGGTAAAAGTGATTTTTCTAAAATGGCCAAATATTTGTTTGTATCCACGTTTCCGACAATAAAATGGAGTTTTCCTACTCCTTTTGATGACATGCTTCCCCACACCATGACGGATGCAGGAAATTTTACTTTTCTCTTAAGACAGTCAGCATGGAATGCTTCATTTTTTTTTGCGAATAACTCTACTTCGACTATCTCCAACACGAACTTCGAATCGGGCCTCATCGCTCCATTGTATTGCACGCCATTGCTGAGATGTCCAATCCTTATGTTCTTTTGCCCATCTTACCCTATTTTTTTTCTGCCGTGGTGTTAAAAGTGGCTTTTCTTTGGCCTAATGCAAAATTGTCACTTTTAATTTTTCTAGTTCATTTTTTTATTGAAAAACTTACCTTGTAAGTCCCAAATCCTAATTTGTGAGCCTCTCTGTGAGTTGTTGATCTTGAAATACGTCTTCCAACGGCATCACTCCACAGAACACTTAACTCGAGGTAATTGGCACGTCTGTTTTTCTGGATAATTCTTCTTAACGCTCTTCTATCACAATCTGTAATCTTGCTTGCTTTTTTTACATATCGGGGCTTTGCAGCGACTGAACTCGTCATTTTATATCTTCTAACTATATTTCTTACACTATACCGCGATAATTCTAATAAATTTGCAATTTCCGAGTTTGACTTCCCACAATTGAAAAATTTAATAATAAGTGTCATCCATAACCTTTCCTCTGCCCACTTTTAAAGAACACAACTACTTTGAAGCTGTATCAAATGAATTCTGACAGCTATGAGTAGCAATAATTGTTTAATTGTTGTGGCGTCTGTTTTCCAAGGCCACCTTCGAATTGTAGGCTTACTTAGTAATGAATAAAAAATCGGGTTGATCGCCGTACTTGCAACATTTTGCTTCTTTGTTACACATTTGAGTGAAGACCAATAAAGTTGGGTGTTTTCTACTGCATAAGATTAAATATGCCCTAATTACTAAACACAGCTTGTAGTATTTATTATGTTTTGATGCTGACCAAAAAACTAAGATTTCAATGGGTACATTCATCATGCTTTTAATATAAGCATGACATTGTCATTGGCCATTTTTATATATATAATTTTATTATATTTAGTGTGGCAATATAAGTAGGTACCTTATATGTATATAAACATTACATAATAAATTTAAAATCCGGGAAAATTATAATTTGACAATCACTAATTTCTTTATGTATTTTGACGTTAAAAACTGTAATAAAAATAACTTGTGATAATTCAGCCTAATTTGAACTTCCTCTGAAGTAAGCGAGATTAATGCTCAAATATATTTTCTAATATATATTTTAAAAACAAAATATTCTAAAAAATATTTTACGGAAATCAAAGTATAATTGTTATGAGAAAAATACAGGTCTTATCATAACTATCTATACAAAACTTTAGATTGTTCGTAAGAACTGGCGCCCATTTAAAGGTGAATCTCCAGGACTATAAGTTATCAAAAGTAAGTATCTACAAATGATCTCCTAAATTAATATCTCTCAATTCATCTCCTTCATTAACCAATATATCTCTATTGTTTAGCCGAACTTATTAAAAAGCCATAATAATATTATTACAAATTAATAATATTTTTATAAATCGTAATTATAAAAACTTCGCTTCACAAAACAAATAAATTGCAGAGCTACTAATGGTTACCGAGGCTTCAGTGAAAAAAGTCAATTGAAAAAAATAGTTACAAGTTTTTATTTTTGAATATAAAAAAATTGTAAAGATGAAAGTTCAGTTTATAAGTCGCAATTTTATGCTGCAATGTTTATATAGATTAACCGTGGAAATGTTCTATTTGTTTCTCAATTTCAAGAAGCCACCCATTCCAATATTTAGTTGGCTGTGGCACATTCGTTCGCGGTCGCGTTTACTCAGACGTGACGAATATCTAATTACGACCAGTGATGTCGCTGATCACATCACTGGAACATATCGTACCGGAAACAATAGGAATTTAATTGTTTTGGTGATGGACTATAGGTATCCATGTAACCAGCTCTGTATATTCATGTTAAAAATATTCCTTCATATTTATCTAGTTCCTCGCGTGCTTCACGACTGACGTAATAGGGTCATGCGCCTTCGGCATCGAGTGCAACAGCTTCAAAGATCCAGAAGCGGAGTTCAGACGGATGGGAAGCAAAATGTTCGACATCAGCGGCATTAGGAAGTACACTCTAATCATCATGAACAAATTGCCAGAGTTAGCGTTGAAACTCGGTAAGAATTTTCCCTGAAAACCAACTCAATTGATATTGATTGAAAGTTATCCTGCAGGGCTGACAGGGACGCGCCCAGAGGTCGCCAAATTCTTCCATGAAGTCACCGAAAAAACCGTCACTTACCGAGAGCAAAACAACCTGTCAAGGCCAGACTTTCTCCAGCTACTGATAGATTTAAAGAACACCTCTAAGGACAGTGCTAATCCATTCACCATAGAACAATTGGTTGGTATTTATAACCAATTCCCTATTTATTAAAAATGCTATTATTACTATATAAAATTGTTCCAGGTGGCTCAGGTATTCCTTTTCTTCATCGCGGGCTTCGATACCTCCTCCACCACAATAAATTTCGCTATATATGAGCTATGTAGGAACCCGGACGTCCAGGAACAAGTCCGGGATGAAATCAACAAAGTCCTGGAAGAGCACGACGGAAAAATCACCTACGAAAGCTTAGGAGAGATGAAGTACCTCCAACAGGTCATTGACGGTAAACCAACAAAGATTTTCTCTTCCTCACTATTAATATTTACACTTTTACAGAGTCTCAAAGGTTGTACCCGCCTGTAACAACACTAACAAGGAAATGTGTGAAAGACTACAGATTGAGAGACACAGATATTACCATAGAAAAAGGGACACAAGTGATAATCCCGCTCTACGCTCTACAAAGAGACGAAGATCATTACCCGAACCCGGACAGATTTGACCCTGATAGATTCAGCAGTGAAAACAGGAAGTCTCGGCATCCGTTTGTGCACTTACCTTTCGGAGAGGGACCCAGAAATTGCATAGGTAGGTGTCAAAGTGCATGAGACTACAATGCAAATGCACAACCTAATCTAAGGTAGCTGTGCTGAGAAAAAGGCAACAGCGTATTACGCGCGACAACGGCTATATGTGTTGATTTACGAATACATTTCTCAATGACTAACTGATAAAATATCATCAAAGTTTAACTAATTATTAAATAGATCCTCCTTTTAGCGGAGCGGATCTACGAAAAAAAGGGGTCTAAACGGAAGTGTCTTTTTTGAAAACAAAATTTTTCCAACTTGTCCATAATATTCCCCCTTACCCCCCGGTAATTTTTTGCGGTAATTGTTGTCGACCAGGGGGCGCGCGCAGCCCTTCAAATATTGTATAAACAGTTTTTTTTAGATTACGCGTAATCGAAGAGACGGGTAGAAAAATGTTTGGAACAAGAAAAATAGGTCTCCTCGATACGCGTAATCTGGTTTTGGACCCGTCAAAATCGGTCTATTAGAACCGAAGACACAGCAGTTTTAAGATTTTTGTTTTTTAAGGGGGGGGGGGGGCAAGAAAAAGGGAGTGAGCAATGGGGGTGTTGCGGGAAAGGAGGTGGGATTGGGAGGCTATTTCTTTTCTCTTGTAGGCAATGGTTATCGGAAGCCCAGGCCGATTTTTTTTTGAGATTGCTCAATTAGGGAAGGGATGGGAGGAGAGAGGGTGGAAAAGGGTTAAACGGGTGTATCTCCGGCCCTGATCAACCGATTTAAAAAAATAAAGATGGATTTTTTTGTTTTTTTATAAGGAATCGAGGACAGCTTGAAAAAAAAAACAAAACTCAAAAAACACGGGCGTGGGGGGGGGTGAAAATAAAAACGTTATTGTTTTGTTTATTTTTTTGTTATGGGAAGGAGGTGGGAGGAGCGCCTATCATATTGAAAAAGTTGGGCAATTGTATAAACTTTACTGAAAAAAAAATGTTACCGATTTCGTTCATTAGGGATGTCAGGGCGTCGAATCTAGGTTAAAGCCCTGTAGAAGTGCGAGGAGATGTCCTACGCCCTTAAGCCAGGGCTTATTCTCAAGGTGAAGGTTTCGACTATTAATTAAAAAAAAATTCCGATCGCACCAATAGTTTTCATATGCGCACGAGTTTTCGTAGGCGCCCCTCCCACCTCCTTCCCATAGCAAAAAAATAACGTTTTTATTTTCACCCCCCACGCCCGTGTTTTTGAGTTTTGTTTTTTTTTCAAGCTGTCCTCGATTCCTTATAAAAGAACAAAAAAAATCCATTTTTATTTTTTTAAATCGGTTCATCAGGGCCGGAGATACACGCGTTTAACCCTTTTCCACCCTATCCTCTCCCAACCCTTCCATAATTGAGAAATCTCAAAACAATTTCGGCTTCCGATAACCATTACCTACAAGATAAATAAAAATCAGCTTCCCAGTCCCACCCCCTTTCCCGCAACACCCCCATTGCTCACTCCCTTTTCTTGTCCCCCCTGGGAAACAAAAACCTTAAAACCGCTGTAGCTCCGGTTCTAATAGACCGATTTTGACGGGTCAAAAACCAGATTACACGTATCGAGGAGACCTATTTGTCTTGTTCAAAATATTTTTCTACCCGTCTCCTCGATTACGCGTAATCTAAAAAAAACCTGTTTTTACAATATTTGAAGGGCCGCGCGCGCCCCCTGGTGGACAACAATTACCGGAAAAAGTTACCAGGGGGTAGGGGGGAATATTATTAACAAGTTGGAAAAAAAAAATTTTCAAAAAAGTCACTTCCGTTTGCAAACTTAGAATCGCTCCACTATTTATGTGTGAATTTTTTGAAAATCTTCTAGATTTTCTTTGCGAAGCCGTATTTACCAATTTTTGCGGGTCACTCATTGTGGGTGAACGGAGCCACTCCTTTCTTTTATTAAATATTATACCCCGCGAGCCCCCACTTGGCCGCTGCAGCAGAAAACTTGCTTGAGACCAAGCAGTTGAGTTTTGGCAATTGAAGGAGTAACGTCGGCACGTTGGCCCGCTTAGCAGTTTTGTATTTAGTTTTACCGTTCAATACAGTCCATTGAAAAATAGAAGTGTGTTTTTAATTAACTAGGGATTATTAACAAAAAACCAAAATATCGGACAAACACCGAACAGTGGGTTTACACTTTTTTGTGGAAAAAGAACCGTCTGAAACTTTTCGTCGGGACGGTACACTGGCGAAAAACTAGTTTACCCCCCCTAACTACGTTGCCACGTTTCTCTGAACACTGATTTCTCTGTATAAAGGAGGCTATGGCAAATGTAACGTTATAACTTAGGCAGGCATTTCCAACAACGCCTTTTTTACACACGTTCGCATTTTATTGATTTTTTTACGTTTATTATTTAGTAATACATGACAATTACAATAAATTAATGTTTGGAACAATGGTGTTAGGTACTACATTTCAACAATAATATTGTCAAACTGCATATCGATATCATCATCTATATCTTTAGTACCTAATGTCGTCTTTTGCAATATCAGCTTCTTGTATATTGTCACAACTAATCCCCATGCATTCTTTACAAAAAATTGAACAATATTCATTTTTCTGCAACCACAGTTACCATGGCAACCTGTAGTGTAAGCACAAGCAACTTTTTTAAAGCAAAATCTGCCGTTGTGCGAATCGAAATTAACCCGTACTTAGATATTTTCCAACCGCAACTCAGAGGGTCCAAGATATTTCCTTTCCACCGCTGCATTTGACGATAAGTCCTCAAGCCATGCTCTGTGATGGCATCACGTGTTGGTGGTAATTGCGTCAGAGAAAACTTGGCATTTTTCGACAGCTTACAAAACTTCAGAAACCGGCGGTTGCTCAGACTCATACCTAAACGATACTTTAAAATAGTATCGTTTGAATATTGATAATTAAAATAAATATTTGTTGTAATTGTCATGTATTACGAAATAATAAAGGTAAAAAAACTTTTATAATTGAGGAAAACAATAATTTTTTCAATAAAATGCGAACGAAAACAATATTCGTACAAGAGGGATATCTTAAAAATATTGCGCAGTGTCTCAGTAAAGATATTCACGGTCAAACACCTGAATGGAGGGCATAAAGTAAACGTATTCACTAAAGAAGAGTACTACAGACTGAAAGAGGCACTCAAAGAAAATAATATAGAATACTTTACATATGAGGATAAAAATAACAGCCCTATAAAAGTAATGGCTAGAGGAATTGACCCGACATGCACCGATCAAATGATTATGGAGCATCTCGCAGAAAGAGGGTTTGATATTGAAGGAGCAATTAATATTCAAAAACGCGAAAGAAATGGAGAAGAAGTCACCAGAAAACGTGTTCCCTTATTCATGCTAGTCTTTAATCAAAGTGAAGACATCAAAAAAATATTTGATATTCAACACATACTGGGACTCAAGGTAAAAATCGAACCATTGCGGAAACCATCCAATCTGATCCCCCAGTGCAAGAAATGTCAAGGATTCGGACACACGCAAAACAATTGCTTTAAAGAGCCAAGATGTGTCAAATGCTCTGGAAGACACCTCACCAGCGCATGCGCAAAACCGAAAAACCAAAAAGCTAAATGCGCCAACTGCAATGAAGCACACCCGGCCAACTATCGTGGATGCATGGTAGCCAAGGAGCTACAAAAAATAAGGAACGACACAGTTCGCAAACAACATATGAATAGGAAAAGTCCACAGGTACCAAAACCTAAAACACAAATTGAGCGTACACAGGAGCGAGATTACTTAACGTGCAAAGAAACAACTGAAAAAATAACCGCACCAGCGAAGGGAAAAGATATAAAAACAACAAAACCAGACGTAACAAGTGAAATATTGCAACAAATTATGATCAAACTCGATCAACAGGAAAATACGAATAAAATGATTCTTGAAAGAATAATCAAAATAGAAAACAGCAACAAAAAAGCTGCAAATAAAAATAAAAATGGTTACTAACGCTGTCAGAATAGTAGCCTGGAATGCCAATGGGCTAATAAAACGAGCCCATGAACTAGAAGCGTTCTTATGGAACGATAAAATCGATGTAGCCTTAATCTCTGAGACTCACATGACCAGAACAAATTATTGCAAAATAAGAGGTTACAAGGTTTATCACACTGCTCTCGACCAGACCTTCCCGGAAAGGGAGGAGCAGCGCTGATAATCAAAGAAAACTTAAAACACTACGAGGATGCCAAATACGAAACTGCAGAAATCCAAGCGACAGCAGTGATAATACAAATGAAATCCTACGACATCACAATTGCCACAATATATTGCCCAGCAGGAAACGCGCAAAAAGAAGAACACTACAGTCGCTTCTTTCGATCATTAGGAGATCGGTTCATTATTGGAGGCGACTTTAATGCCAAACACACCTATTGGGGTTCTGCTAATATAACGCCGAAAGGAAGACAAATATACACTGCTGCAAAGGCAATGTCTTGTCACTTCCAATCAACCGGCAAACCAACGTACTGGCCTACAGATAGAGAAAAAACGCCAAGCTTAGTCGACTTTTTTGTGTTACGCAATATTGCATCCGCTTATGCCAACATTGAAGAACGCTTTGACCTAGCTTCTGACCATTCAGCAATTCTACTCTCATTGAGTGAACATGTAATAACCAAACAGCAACCCGCATATCTCGTTAACGGGAAAACTGATTGGGACGGATTTCGAGCAGAGCTTGAACAGAGACTTGAACTAAGAGTACCCTTGAAAAAGAAAGAACAGTTAGACCATGAAGTTGAAAAGCTTATGGTTGACTTGCAGCAATCTGCGTGGAACAACACCCCCACACTGAAGCCAAGAACACCAGGTTTGAACTACATCAAAGAAATTCGAGACTTGGTTAACCAAAAAAGGAAAGCCAGAAAAAAATGGCAACAAACTCGTTCGCCAGGAGACAAACGAGTGCTAAATAATCTATGCGAACAGCTCAAAAATGAAATTGAAGCCATCAAGAATGATCACTTTGAAAATTTCCTTAGGGAGTTATCGGCTGACGAAATCACCGACTACTCCCTCTGGAAGGCAACTAAATTCTTGAATAGGCCAAAGAATCATGACCCTCCCATTCGAAAAGATGATGGCAACTGGGCTCGACGAGATGAAGAGAAGGCAGAAATATTTGCTGATCACTTGGCAAATAGATTTCAGCCACATAAGCCTACTGGCATAGAAGAGATACCACAAATTACTAACAGAGATGGCACGATAATTAAGCCAATAACACCTGCTGAGATCACCAACACTATCAGAAACAATCTCAGTACAAAGAAAGCTCCAGGTTATGATCTAATAACTGCACAAATACTTAAGGAGTTGCCCCGCAAAGGCATCATGAATCTGACGCATCTCTTCAATGCAGCACTACGACTCCGATACGTGCCGGTAGAAGATTGCTGAAGTAATAATGATTCCCAAACCTGGCAAACCTCCTGAAAATAGAACATCATACCGACCAATTTCGTTACTGCCGATTATATCCAAACTGTTAGAAAAGCTCCTTTTGCAGAGACTTAAACCAATCATCGACGAAAAGCAGCTTATTCCGTCTCACCAGTTTGGATTCCGTAATAAGCATTCAACTATGGATCAAGTGCATCGAATTACCGATGTAATTGAGAGAGCACTAGAAGAGAAAAAGATCTGCGCAACGATATTCCTAGATGTGGCCCAAGCATTCGACCGAGTGTGGCATCAGGGCCTGGAATATAAACTAGAAAAATATTTGCCACGACAAATGAGCCAAATTCTTCAGTCATACATTACTGAACGCCACTTCAGAGTTAAATATGGAGAAGAATATTCTGACCTTAAGAAGATTTGTGCTGGAGTACCTCAGGGCAGTGTCCTTGGACCTGTTCTCTACCTGCTGTACACCAACGACATCCCACAAAGCGACGGAGTAGTCACGGCAACATTCGCCGACGACACTGCTCTGCTTGCTACTGACCAAGACATACAGTCAGCCACGAACAGACTCCAAATAGCTGTCAACAATGTCACCACTTGGACAAAGAAATGGCGCATCAAACTAAATGAGGCGAAATCGATTCACGTCAATTTCACCGAAGCAAAGTATCTAGGCATGACCCTAGATGCAAAACTTCGATGGAAAACACATGTGAAGAAGAAACGTGAGCAATTAAACCTCAAATTCAGACAAATGTATTGGCTCCTTGGACGTCACTCTGAGTTGTCAATACACAACAAACTGATTATCTACAAGCAAATTCTGAAGCCCGTATGGACTTATGGCATCCAACTCTGGGGATGCACTAAGAAATCCAACATCAAATTAATTCAAACGTTCCAGAATAAAGTACTTCGAAGCATCGTCAAAGCACCGTGGTACATTCGCAATGAAGACATCCATCGTGACCTGAATATGCCTATGGTTGAAGATGAGATTAAGAGGTTTGCAGGCAAACATCAGAAGAGGCTAGAAAACCACGAAAACGTCAAAGTGATATCACTACTCGACAACAACGGACTTGTCCGACGGCTAAAGAGACTAAAACCGTTCGAATTAGTGTAGTGACAGTGAAAGTGCCTAGATTTCTAAGCATGATATGTCTATCACATGAACCAAGTGATTAGTGTTATGTGGAGTGTGTCACTGGATACTTATCTACTGAACAGCTAAAGTCTAGTTATTAGGAAAAAATTTGTTAGATAGATTTAATCTAGTTACAATGTTCAACGTCCCTAGGGCGTTTTCTATTAAAAAAAAAACAAGAGGGATGAAATGCAAAAAAAGCCAGGTTCAAGTGGCCATATCTCCGTCAATTTTCATTCAAAAAAATTGTTCCGCCCACCATTTTAAAGGAAATTGAAATGTCTATACCTAATCTAAGCCCAAAAATAGTCGAAAAAGCAAAAAAAATCAAAAAATTAAGTTTCGCTTTTTTTCAAGTTTGTTTCGACTGTTTCGGCATGAAACATATTTTAATATTCAGAAAATGCTATTCTGATGGGAAATTCGATTCTCTACAAAGTTCAAATAATCCGGTAAGTACCTACCTACCTAGATACCGGATTATTATTTATATGGACATTTTTGTTATGCAAGGTTTTTCATTAATTAACTAAACAGATACCGCACAGCAAACTTGATGATACTAATGGTAAAGGCTTAGAAAAACAATGGTATTGTGCTTTATACCTTTCCATTGAATATATATGTTCTGCACTTAGTAATTCTTATCCTATCATATATCATATGCATCCTCTGTTCTGTTCAGGTCGTGGCAACCAACAACAAGATACATCAGTTGATCCTGATACTGAATAATGTGCTTTTAATAAATTTAAGTAGTCATCAAACTGAATAGATTTTAAGTGACCAGAGCCTACGTTACGCATATTCTGGCCACGTTGAAAACATCTTAAATCGTCTAGGAAAAAATCACTTATGGTTCCGAGTTTGATTAGGCGGGTACCTATTCAATTTTCACCCATTTTCTAACCAACACTCAAAATCAATTATTTGCAATGGGAAAAAATAGATGTTTGTGATCAAAAACTGCAAACCGTGAAATAGGTAAATCAAAATAAAATGAGATTAGAAGTTGCCTACCTAGAACACGAATATTAATACAAATTTAGCGATGTTGCCACAAATATTGCTGTTATTAAATAAGTTAATCCAAAACCTTATAATACCTCTCAAGTTTTCATTTTTTTCTTGTTATTTTAATTAATAGATATCATAATTATTAAAATATTTTTTTATCTAAATTCTACAATCCTGTATAATAACTGTCATAACTTACCGTCCAACAACATCGCAAAATTCAAGGACCATGTCAAACCCCTTCCACTCTGAACAATTGGATCAAGCAACAACATACGTTTTTTATACAAACATGGTTGATTGAAGATTCGTAATATTTTTATTTTAATACTGTTTAATCAATTTTTGAACAGTCTCTCAGTCAACTAACATATCAGGAAATTTATTTATTCGACTTATTTCACTTCAACAGACACCCTACCAAACCTGCCAACTTACAGACGGAATACCCGGGAATACCCTAAAAATAACTACATTTGCCGCACTATTTGTATTTGCGCTTAGTGACGTCATATGATTTGATAAATTTTTTTTACAGCTTGTTTTAGAACTAAACAAAAAAATAAAAAATATGGATATCTTCTTTTTCCATTTACTTTCTGCTCCCATTGTTAAAAAAATTGCGAAAATACCCCATTATTATATACCTAACTAATATGGTCACAATCAATGATCAGCATCACTTTCTGCTTGACTCCACTCAATATAATTTTCGGCCAGGTTTTTGCAGAGAGGTTAATTAACCTATTTTTATTTTTGCTGTTTCCTAATCATTTCTCTATAGCTGTATTTAAAGGCATGTCTTCCTCAAATAAATAATAAATTGAAGTATATCCTATATATCTGCGATTTCTTTCGAATGCTTTAGTTCCATCATTATTATATCCATCAAATACAACTTTAACATTAGTGCCATAGTTATTAGGCGTATATCTAATGTATAAATTTAATTATAAATTAAATCGGACCTGTTCTTGAGAACTTCTCAAGAGAGATGAAAAGGATTGATAGACGCGACTGTAATCAGTATTTTCAATATATGAAGTACCTGTTTGCGTCGTTTGCGAACATGTATATGTCACGGGACCTGGGAAATATTATAACACAATAAAAATAAACAAACGTCTGACGTATGATTCTATTATTTTAGCTGCTGTAATTTTATATGAACACTTTCGAAACACTCGCAGTTAAATTGTTGTTGAAAATATTATTTCAGGTCTGCGTTTTGGTTTGATGCAATCAAAAATCGGTCTGATTACAATTCTAAGAAGATTCAGGCTGAGGATCAGTCCTACTACTTCTATGCCACTACGTCTGGATGACACAATGTTACTCTTAAAATCCATCAATAAGCTGTATATTCAAGCCGAGAAGGTTTAGATTCATGTACAAAATTTTAAAATATGTGAGTGTTAGGTAGATATTTTTAACTGTAATTATTATACTTGTACGAGAATAAAAATATGTTAATTAAAATTAAAGTTCTTGAAAATATGCCGTAAGAGGGGGAATCCGAAATCGAGATACTTGTGTATACAAATGGGTACAATGCAAACTTTAGACAAACATTTTTGACATATATGGAAAGCATCCGGTAGAGGAAAGAAGCTAGTAATGATTATAACTAAAGTCTTTTCGATGGACAGCATGGCAAGCGCCGTCAATCTTTCTTCCATCATTGTATTCCTTAGAAATGTCTTTCTCAGTTTTAAAGTAGAACATACACTATTAAATTAAAGTACGTAAGCAACCGGTCACGTTTTCGCTTTCTTCTATTATTTCCGGCCGTGAACAAAATATTGTCATTTTAAATTTCAGTGCATGTCTTCTGAAGGTAGTTTTTTCTATAATGTGCATAATTTTACCGGCGCGTGTACGATTTGAGTGGTGGATTACGAATATACGAATTACTGTGGGCGAGGGGCGACCAATGGCTCATGTCTAGGTAGCCCGCAATCCGGTTAAAACGTATGATAGAAGAGTGCCGTTTCCATGGCAACCGACTATTTGTTACCTGCTACGAGAAGCTTGGTAGGGCGGTCAATGAGTGCCCACCAGCGCAGCGCGGCCAACGTGCCAGCACAGAAGGTTTCTATGGTGCCAGCTGTTCACCGTTCAGCCTCGATACTCGCCCGGCAGGTGTACATTTTACTCCCTAGCCGGTGTATGCAGGCGCTGAACGCAAATGCAAATAAGATAGTAAATATAGGTATGTTTATGTTATGTATATTTATGTTATATGTAGATGTTAATCTACGTATAAACATGAACCAATTATTAATAACACTCCTTCACCAGCCGCCGCTGATGGAAAGATATAGGCCTAGGGAAGAAATTAAATAAATTTGTCATGTCTACATATAGATATACCAGAACACATCCCGCTAACCACACTGAAAACTAAATTACAAAACTCTGTGCTCATCATAATCTCCCGTTTCATATAATATATGAGATAAAGGCCCGGGAGGCCTTTATCTCATTTACGCCCTACATTTTCTGTACAATTTTGTTGTTCTAATTTTGCTAGTTGTCGATCTAGATAAGGAACTGGATTGATGCTTCATAATTATTTTAGAAGAACTTGTACTCTGTTTGCGTTCTGTTCGATATATATATATATATATATATATATATATATAATATATATATATATATATATATATATATATATTATATATATATATATATATATATATATATAATATATATATATATATATATATATATATATATATATATATATATATATAATATATATATATATATATATATATATATATATATATATATATATATATATATATATATATATATATATATATATATATATATATATATATATATATATATATATATATATATATATATATATATATATATATATATATATATATATATATATATATATATATATATATATATATATATATATATATATATATATATATATATATATATATATATATATATATATATATATATATATATATATATATATATATATATATATATATATATATATATATATATATATATATATATATATATATATATATATATATATATATATATATATATATATATATATATATATATATATATATATATATATATATATATATATATATATATATATATATATATATATATATATATATATATATATATAGATATATATATACACCGGGTGACACAGGAGACATGTAACGCTCTGTAACTTTACTATTTAAAAAGTTAAAATTTTCAACTTTGGGAGAGTTGTATATTACATAATTGTCCTTTTTTTGAGCATATCAAACATTTTTTTAAGCTTCCGGTTTAAGCGGAAGTGACGCAAACTTTGTTATTTTAAATGGTACCCTGTATTTTTTTTTTGCCCATCTGATTCGTCTTTAAATTCTCTTTTCAACCATGTATCGCACCATGGCATTTGTTTTTAAACTGACAGTTAATAATCATTTTATTGTATTAAGCATAGGTGGCCATGATATGAACCTTGGCAGATATTGATGCTTAGTGTGCCGTGATACTGAAAGACTTCTGGTACGCAACTTCATGTCGCATATTTTTTTGGGCATAATCAGTAGCTGAACAGACTAACTAGATCTTTCTTATTTAAAAGAAAAAATCTCTAAACACCTAACGATATTATAAAAACTAAGATAGGAACTCTTGACCTACTTAAGAAATACTTATTTATCTTTTATTTTCGGCCATTACAATTGCTGTACCCGAGGGGTCAACCACTGTCGGCAATACGTGTACAAATTTTAGGCAGTCAATCTGCAGTCTAGGTAGTATGCCGGCAATATCAGAAATCATTAGGCAGTCTTGATAAAATCCGGCAGTATTGAGCAGTCGATCGGCAGTCATAAGCAGTCGATGAGCAGTCATAAACAGTCTATGGGCAGTCATAAGCAGTCAGTCGGCAGTATGCGACAGTCAGACGGCATTTATTGTCAGTTTGATGTGCAACTACATTTTGCAGTGCAAGTGTCTCAAGCGAGGTCTCAAGACAAGACCTCTGTAGTGAAAAAAGTGAGATAAGGGTACATTAGGTAGAAGTTAAATTCTAGGAAGTACGTAAACCACTAGTACATTAATATTACAGCTGTTTAAGGTACTTAATAGATCTCTGCGTTATCACTAAGTTTGTAATAGTCTGTATTCTAGATAAAATGTATTGTACCTTGAGCGTAAAAAAATAATGAAATAATAAAATACCTATATGAAAAGTTTATGTTTCTGTCTCAGTTTCTGTACTCCAAGCTGTAGGCCCTATGAAAATGTATGTAAAATACGATGGATTAACTTATTATCTGACCTTTGATTAGTATTATAAACACTTTCAAGAAGAACATTAGAGAACATTTATTTTTTTGTTATTTATTAGTTTGTTAAAAGACGTATATATATATATATATATATATATATATATATATATATATATATATATATATATATATATATATATATATATATATATATATATATATATATATATATATATATATATATATATATATATATATATATTATTATTATATTATTCGATTATTATATGAGATTATTATATGAGACTTTGCATCGAAATCTAACAGGTTCATTGCCCTCTCTTAGCACCATAAACAGAACTTTAGATGAATGTCCTAAAATCAAAGAAAGTCAACTTAGATTTGCAGAATTGAAACAATTTTTATCAAACCGAAATCTACCATTTAGAGTATTCATCAGTGAAGATCAAACAGCAATTTTAAAACGTATAACAAAAAGACAGGATTTCCTGAAACTGAAAAGTACGTCGTCAACTCGCTCAAAGATATAGAAAAGGCATTTGCAGAAGATAATTTAACTAATAATGCGTATGTATTCATGGCTCAGCCAATCACAGATAAGGCACCGGCTTTTTTCTTATCAATTTTTGGATCTGACAACAAATTTACCCACGAAGAAGTATCTAAACGGTGGGCACATTTGGATTTCGAGGCTAAACGATATGGAATAGAGATTGCCGGGTTTTCGTCAGATGGAGATACGAGATCTTTCTAAACTTGGTTCTAAAGGAAACTTTCCATTGAGTCAAAATTCATCGGATGACTCTGAGATGTTTCACCAAGAAATTACCAATGAAAGTTCCCATAATCACTCTCAGCAGTACATACTTCAATAAATTATTATACGTATTATTTGGCAAATTGTTACAGACTAGTCGTAGAAAAAAATTGAACTGAGAAAAATTTTTACGTCATACAATCAGCAACGTTTTGATATGATGGGGATGAATATAACATGTACTATCGCGAGCAAAATTAATAAGACTGTCTTAGTCACGTTTAGAAATGCTGAGTCTCACTTAGTCGTGGCAGACATGAAATGGCAATACAACGGTAGTATTGTGTCAAAGGTATCGAATGCATATTTGGTGGTACTAAAAATGTCACAGAGGCTGTCTCATTATCTAAAAATATCCCATAGGTTGTCTCATTAATTTTGCTCGCGATAGTAAATTGTACGGGGTGTTTGGAGATAACATTAAATTCTATTTCATTTACGTTATTTACATTTAGATTATTTACGTCACATCACTGACAAACCACCCGTCACCTGGCTAATATTATTTTCCTTGAAAAATAGCAATAGCCATTCTAATGTCAATTTAATTTACTAAGCTTTTCAACATCTGTCATACTTATTGTTAATTTAATGTAATGTTTTTGCATTAAATAAAAAGAAAAATAAAGTTCAATCCATAAGAAATACAGTCCACTCATTCCCTAACAGTATTGACTGTTTAAGGTTCTATATTAATTGCATTAGAAAACACAGTCCGGATTAGGAAAGATTCTTCAAGGATAAGTATTCAGTAAACGTCAATACCTACGTAGAGGTTATATCAAGGTTTAAGGTAACCCCATGTAAGATTCATCCTCAAAGGCGGGCAAGGTTCAAGGTTCTCCAAAGCGAGGCATTTACGCAGATTAACAAACACGGAAGAAAAAGGAATTCATGCAGCTTAGGTAGATGTAAGGCTACACATACGACACAAAGGACATAAGGTTAGATCTTTCAAGTTATTCATTAACTGGAACTTTATTTCGTTATATAAATATAACTACTGACATTTTGTAATTTATATTATACTAAATAATAACTAATTGTAATTTGTACTAAATTGTAAAATTGCACATTGTAAATGATGGAAGGCTTAGTAAGAAAACGAGGTCGGGCTAAGGCAAAAATTACACGCATTGAAAATTACATCTTGGAAATTCAAGATGAGTCCAACATTGATATAAATGATATTTCAATTAGGGAAACGCTGTTGATAAAGGCGTTTGATGAATACAATTTAATACAAGAACAATTAGAAGATATAGACGAAAGTCAAGATATTGACAGAGTCGATGTAGAACAAAGGTACATTGCAATACATAGCAAGATTAAAACTATCGTTCAAGATAAGATTAAGTCTGCGTCGATGGGGTTAGGAGTCAGTGACGTGGTGAATACGTCGGTTAATAATCAAAGCTTACGAACAACTTCCTCTTTTCATAAGATGAATTTAAACATACCAACTTTTTCTGGTAATTATAAGGACTGGCCGTCATTTTATGACATATTTACGTCATTTATTGACAAGGATGATACATTAGCAGATTCTGAAAAACTGATGTATTTAAAAACTGTTTTAAATGACGAGCCGCTTTCAATAATAAATGAATTGAAAATAACGAATGATAATTACAAGGCAGCATTAGAATTACTTAAAGAGAGATACGACAAAGGCATGAATATAATTAATTCACACATTTCGGCTCTTGTAGAGTTGCACACAATCACAATAGGAAATTGTAAGGCATTAAGGGATTTTATTACTAAAATTAAACAACATATTAAAGCTCTTCAAAATCTTAATACAACAGTAGATTCTTGGGATTTAATTCTAATTAATATTTTTTCTAATAAATTAGATTTTCAAACACGTAACGCTTTCGAGTTAAGCAGAGATGAAAGTAAAACTCCTACTCTCACGGAATTTCTCAAGTTTTTAGAAAAAAGATGTACTTCTTTTGAATCGGCAACTAACAATAGTAAACAAGAAATAAAACAAAGAGTATCTTATGCTACCACAACCCAGTCAGTAGCGAGTACAAGTAAAACACGCATAAAACAGTTTGAAAATATGGAATGTTTATTTTGTAAACTAAAAAAGCACACAATTTACAAATGTTTCAAATTTAGTAAGTTACCAATGAAGGAAAAGAGAGAATTTATTGTAAAAAATAAACTCTGTTACAATTGCTTAGGTTCAAATCATACAGTAACTCAATGCAATTCAGCAAGGTGCAGACAATGTGGAGGCAATCACCATACATTGTTGCATAATACACATGAAAATAATCAAGAAAGATGTAACTCTGAACTCAATACTTTTAATACTCAAACGAACAATGAAGATCTAGCAAGCACAACAGCTGGTCAAACGGTTTTAGTATCACACGGGTCACATTATCAAATATTACTACCAACTGCAATTGTCGTTTTACGCACTGCTCAAGGAAAAACAGTGCGAGCTAAAGCGTTATTAGATTCCGCATCTCAAACGTCATTCATTACTACAAATTTGCACAAAATGTTAAATTTAAATACTTACAAGAATGATTTAAAAATATCGGGCATTTCAAATAATGAAACTCGAGTTGAATTTGTTGCTGATGTAATTATAGAATCAAACATAGATAGATAGCAACATAAAAATAAAGACATCGTGTTATATTTTAGATAAAATAACGCATAATCTTCCTCACACAGTAGTAGACAAGCGCAATTTAAAAATACCGGAATACATAAAAATGGCAGATCCATATTTTGTGTCACCATCTCAAATAGATATGCTGCTTAGTGCAGATATTTATTTTGACATATTAAAACCAGGACTAATACGATTAGGATCTAACTTGCCTGTGTTACAAAATACTTCACTAGGTTGGGTAATTGCAGGTCCGGTTCCTACTGTAAATTGCGTTAGTAACTTAAGCGTAACATTATTGACTCAGTCAGATGACGTCAATGAACTAATTCCAAAATTCTGGCAATTAGAAGAACTATCTTCAAAACGTTTTTTGTCACAAGAAAATAAAACGTGCGAACAAATATTTTCTGATACTACAAGGCGAGTTCAAAACGGGTCATTTTAAGTCAAGTAAATTTGCCTTTACGAACACAAAACGAATTTTTAAGGTTAGGTAATTCTTACAATTTAGCAGCACAAAGGTTTTTCTCTCTAGAAAGGAGATTCACTAAGGACGAAAGGTTATACACACAGTATAAACAATTCATTGATGAATATATTGCAATGGGTCATGGGAAATATGTAAACATAAACGAAGGTCTAAATGATAATGAAACTAACAAATGTTTTTTACCGCATCATTGCGTTATACGCGAATCGAGTGCAACAACTCGGTTAAGGGTTGTATTTGACGCGTCTATGAAAACCACTTCTGGAGTGTCTTTAAACGACATAATGTACACGGGATTTGTAGTACAACTTGACATACTTTGTAGATTTAGGTTATATGAGTATGTATTAACTGCAGATATTCAAAAAATGTATCGCATGATTGAAATAAATCCTAATCAACGTTTCTTACAAAACATTTTATGGAGAGATAAGGCAAATGAACCGCTAAAATGTATTCAACTTCAAACTGTCACTTATGGTACAAATTCAGCTCCTTATTTAGCAACGCGCTGTTTAAAACAATTGGCAGAAGATGAGTATCAAAATTATCCACTCGCTTCAACCGCAATACTACATCAATGCTATGTAGACGATATTATATGCGGTGCAAACTCTAAAAATGAATTACGGGAATTAAAGGAACAACTTATCGACATGTTAAGCTCAGCAAATTTCATACTTCACAAATGGTGTTTCAATGATAAAACTTTCATAAAACAACTCACACAAGGTCATCAGGAGGTAAAAATTGAGGATGAAAGTATATCAAATAAGATTTTAGGTATCTCATGGAATCCAATTAGTGATCAATTTAAAATTACAATTCCTAAGTTAGACATTTCTCATGCTTACACTAAACGTAGCGTTCTGTCCAGCATAGCTCAAATGTTCGATCCATTAGGATTAATAGGTCCAGTCATTGTAATTGGAAAAATTTTAATGCAACAAATTTGGGCTAGAAAAATAGATTGGGATGAAATTTTACCACCAGATATAGTCAAAAATTGGCAAACATTTATACAAGGAATCCCGATTTTATCAACCCTATCTATTCCTAGATATCTATTTTATAATAATAATCTTCAAATTGAAATACACGGATTCTCAGATGCTTCTTTAACCGCTTACGGTGCATGCATTTTTGTAAGAGGTATCTACGCTGACAAAACGGCTTCTATTAATCTATTATGTTCAAAATCAAGAATCGCACCGCTAAAAACCATATCGCTACCACGTCTTGAATTATGTGGCGCACTTTTACTTTCAAGGTTGGTGCATAAAATCATGTCAATAATATTCCAAAAGGTTAGTAAGGTCATACTATGGACTGATTCAAAAATAGTTTTGGCTTGGCTAAATTCATCACCTTCAAGACGGACTACTAGCTCACTACAAATTATGAATGGTATCACATACGTTCAAGCGACAATCCAGCAGATTATCTTTCTCGAGGTTTAAGTCCATCCGAAATCATCTCAAAAGAACAGTGGTGGAAAGGACCGTCTTTTCTACTTAAATACGAATTTAATCGTCCAAAAAATTTAAATGAAACTTCTACTACAGTCAATGTTCCAGAAGAAAGAAAGGTTGTACACACTCATATTGTTACTGAACCTATCTTTCCTTGGTCTAGGTTCTCAAACTTCTCCAGACTTCAGCGATCATTGGCATATTGTTTGCGATTTGCAAACAATATAAGAAAGAACACAAATATATTATCCGGGACTTTATCAGTTTCTGAATTACAAAACGCACTGTTTAGAATTATTATATGTATTCAAAAAGAAAGTTTTACTAAGGAATTTAAGGAATTAAGAACAAATAAAGCACTTACAAGCAGTACAATTACGTCCCTAAATCCATTCATTGATGGCGAAAATATATTACGGATATCGGGAAGGCTTACTAACGCTAACATTAACTATAATCAAAAACATCCCATTATTTTACCTTCAAAAAATTACGTTGTCAGATTATTAATCAAAAAGGAACATATTAACCTTTTTCATGCAGGAGCACATTCTGTGCTAGCAAATTTAAGACTAAAGTATTGGATAATTCATGGACTAAGGGAAGTAAAAGCTGTACTGCAATCTTGCACAATTTGTCATCGCTTTAAAGCACAGTCAGCTCAACAACTAATGGGTTCCTTACCCAAGGATAGAATTTCCATTTCAAGGCCATTCATAAAGGTTGGCATTGATTTCGGTGGTCCTATAATGATTAAACAATCACGATTACGTCGATCGATTATGACAAAAGGTTATTTTGCTTTGTTTGTGTGCATGGTAACAAAAGCTATACACATAGAAGTAGTATCTAATTTATCGACAGAAGCATTCATGCTTACATTAAAACGGTTTATCGCGAGACGAGGAAATCCTACTTCGATCTATAGCGACAATGCAACCAACTTTCATGGTGCAACCAATAAACTTATAGAACTTTACGCGTTTTTTAAGTCAAAGGAAAATCTAAGTTCAATTTATAATTTTCTTTCAATGAGAGAAATACAGTGGAAATTCATTCCATCAAATAGCCCACATTGGGGAGGATTATGGGAAGCAGGCATTAAATCCACGAAGTATCATCTTCGTAGAATAATAGGCAATGCGTCTTTAACCTTTGAAGAACTTACAACGGTTATGACACAAATAGAAGCTATTTTAAATTCTCGCCCTCTTTGTTCTTTATCTGCAGATCCTTCAGATATAACATGTTTAACTCCATCTCACTTTCTAATAGGTGAACCGCTAACATCTTATCCTGAAAAAGATATTACGAGCGTTCCTGAAAATAGATTGTCATTTTGGCAACGAGTTTCTAAAATCCAACAACATTTTTGGCAGCGTTGGTCAATAGAATACCTTAACACATTACAGAATAGACCTAAATGGTTTAAATCTTGTGAAAACATAAAAGAAAACATGATTGTACTTATAAAGGAGGATAATATGCCGCCATTAAAATGGTTGCTTGCACGAGTAATAGAAATATTACCTGGTCGTGATAAGAAGGTTCGAGGGTTGTGAAATTAAAAACGCAAGATGGCATATTCACGCGTCCAATAACAAAGTTATGTCCATTACCACAAGAAGCTGGTTAAAAATTACTTTTTAACGCGGGGGAGGATGTTTGGAGATAACATTAAATTCTATTTCATTTACGTTATTTACATTTAGATTATTTACGTCACATCACTGACAAACCACCCGTCACCTGGCTAATATTATTTTCCTTGAAAAATAGCAATAGCCATTCTAATGTCAATTTAATTTACTAAGCTTCTCAACATCTGTCATACTTATTGTTAATTTAATGTAATGTTTTTGCATTAAATAAAAAGAAAAATAAAGTTCAATCCATAAGAAATACAGTCCACTCATTCCCTAAAAGTATTGACTGTTTAAGGTTCTATATTAATTGCATTCCAAAAACCGGAAGCAAACACGGGGAATCATCTACTTTTAATTTTATCAAAAGGCAAAGTACCATTAAATAGGGGAGGCAGTCCTATAATAATGTAGGTAGTCTTTATGCAGTCTCGTCAGTCTCTATGCAGTCTAGACAGTATTCTAAGAAAATAAGGAAATCTTGTGCAATGTCGGCAGTCTTAGCAGTACCTCGACAATCTTAGAAATCTTGAGCAGTAACAGCAATTTCGGCAATACGTGGACAACATTTTATCCACTGGTTGACCCCTCGGCTGTACCTATCCCATTTTGCTTTCTTCATTAAAATTAGTATCGATAATTATTGCATAGTAATGAACATTGTTACTACTTACTGTAACAAAAATATTTAGTTAGGTAGGCCATGGAAACAAAATAAAATGAAAAAGACGCGTCATTTTGGTTTGACAATTAAGAATTGTTTACTTGACAACGATTTAAGTATTTATTGTTAAATTATACCTAAGTTAGCGCGTTTTAAATAGTATTTTTATCATGTATTCAAGAAATGAAAAAGTAGATATGCTATTAATCTATGGCGAATGTAAAAAAATAGCAGACAGGCTGCTCAGTTATATGAAGAAAGATTTCCCGAAAGAAATCATCCACCGTAAAACTATTTTGGAAGAGTTGAACAGCAATTCAGAAGAGAACCAAATGTACCTGGAAATAATTTTATTATCGATGAAGAATCGGAAATCAATGTATTAGCAATTGTCGAGGCACATCCCACAATTCCGATAAGACATATTGAGGACCAAACCGGTGGAAATCGGGAATCAGCTCGACGCATTTTGAGGAAACATAAATTTAAATCATACAAGTACCAAATACACCAGCATTTATACGAAAATGATTTTCAAAGAAGATTGGACTATTGTAATTGGTTTTTCAACAGACACAATGTGGACAATAATTTTCATAAACAAATTTTATTTTCCGACGAATGCAGGTTTCCTAATTTGGGATTATTCAATCGTAACAACACTCGTTATTGGGCACAGGGAAATCCCAGAATTATGAAAGAAAGTGCATATCAGGAGCGATTTAGTTTTAATGTATGGTTGGGGATAATTGGTAGAAGAATTATTGGGCCAATAATTTTTGACGGACCATTAAATGGAGAAAGATATTTGGAATTTTTGCAAAACCAGATCGAAGATTTTTTGGAAGAACTGCCACTTAATGTTGACCCAATAATGTTTCAACAGGATGGGGCTCCACTACATAACTGCAGAGTAGTGGTGAATGACCTAAATGAAAGGTTTGGAGATAACTGGATGGGACCAAATGGACCCGTAAGATGGCCTGCAAGGTCACCGGACCTTACGCCGCTCGATTTTTTCATATGGGGCCACCTCAAGGAAAAAGTTTATAGGACTCCACCAACAAACCGAGAAGACATGGAAATGAGAGTCAGAAGAGCTATTTATGGGATTACTGAATTACAGTTAGATAACATGCTTAGAGTCACAAAAACTCGATTGTGCAAAGATAATAACGGACAACATTTTGAGCACCTAGAGTAAAAAATATTTTTTGTATTTAGTGTTTCAGTAAATCTTTTATTTTAATTTCATTCCTTCGATATAAAAATGTATTCCTTAGTGTAATGGTTTTTCATTATTGTTTTCAAATGTTTTTTATTTATTAAATAATTCCTTTTACCTTCTTTTATTTTGTTTTCACCGCCTGCATAACTAAATATTTTTGTTACAGTAGGTAGTAACAATGTTCATTGCTATGCAATAATTATCGATACTAATTTTAATGAAGAAAGAAAAATGGGATAGGTACAGCAATTGTAATGGCCGAAAATAAAAGATAAATAAGTATTTCTTAAGTAGGTCAAGAGTTCCTATCTTAGTTTTTATAATATCGTTAGTTGTTTAGAGATTTTTTCTTTTAAATAAGAAAGATCTAGTTAGTCTGTTCAGCTACTGATTATGCCCAAAAAAATATGCGACACAAAGTTGCGTACCAGAAGTCTTTCGGTATCACGGCACACTAAGCATCAATATCTGCCGAGGTTCATATCATGGCCACCTATGCTTAATACAATAAAATGATTATTAACTGTCAGTTTAAAAACAAATGCCATGGTGCGATACATGGTTGAAAAGAGAATTTAAAGACGAATCAGATGGGCAAAAAAAATATACAGGGTACCATTTAAAATAACAAAGTTTGCGTCACTTCCGCTTAAACCGGAAGTTTAAGGAAATGTTTGATATGCTCAAAAAAAGGACAATTATGTAATATACAACTCTCCCAAAGTTGAAAATTTTAACTTTTTAAATAGTAAAGTTACAGAGCGTTACATGTCTCCTGTGTCACCCGGTATATATACGAGCCCCTTCCCATATCAGTTGGCCCACCCATTGAAATCTTAGTTTTTTGGTCAGCATCAAAACACAATAAATACTACAAGCTGTGTTTAGGTCTCAAAGTAATTAATAGGGCATATTTAATCTTATGCAGTAGAAAACACCCAACTTTATTGGTCTTCACTCAAATGTGTAACAAAGAAGCAAAATGTTGCAAGTACGGCGATCAACTCGTTTTTTCATTCATTACAAAGTAAGCCTACAATTCGAAGGTGGCCGTGGAAAACAGACGCCACAACAATTAAACAATTATTGCTAATACTCATAGCTGTCAGAATTCATTTGATACAGTTTCAAAGTAGTTGTGTTCTTTAAAAATGAGCAGAGGAAAGGTTATGGATGACAAAATTCGTTCACTTATTATTAAATTTTTCAATTGTGGGAAGTCAAACTCGGAAATTGCAAATTTATTAGAATTATCGCGGTATAGTGTAAGAAATATAGTTAGAAGATATAAAATGACGAGTTCAGTCGCTGCAAAGCCCCGATATGTAAAAAAAAGCAAGATTACAGATTGTGATAGAAGAGCGTTAAGAAGAATTATCCAGAAAAACAGACGTGCCAATTACCTCGAGTTAAGTGTTCTGTGGAGTGATGCCGTTGGAAGACGTATTTCAAGATCAACAACTCACAGAGAGGCTCACAAATTAGGATTTGGGACTTACAAGGTAAGTTTTTTAATAAAAAAAATGAACTAGAAAAATTAAAAGTGACAATTTTGCATTAGGCCAAAGAAAAGCCAGTTTTAACACCACGGCAGAAAAAAAATAGGGTAAGATGGGCAAAAGAACATAAGGATTGGACATCTCAGCAATGGCGTGCAATACAATGGAGCGATGAGGCCCGATTCGAAGTTTGTGTCGGAGATGGTCGAAGTAGAGTTATTCGCAAAAAAAATGAAGCATTCCATGCTGACTGTCTTAAAAGAAAAGTAAAATTTCCTGCATCCGTCATGGTGTGGGGAAGCATGTCATCAAAAGGAGTAGGAAAACTCCATGTTATTGTCGGAAACGTGGATACAAACAAATATTTGGCCATTTTAGAAAAATCACTTTTACCGGTCATGGAAGAGTGTTTGACATCAGGCCAAGAATTTATGTTTCAGCAGGACGGCGCAGCATGCCACACCTCAAAACGAAGTTTAAAATGGATGGAGGACTATGGTATACCACTTTTGGAATGGGTTTCTAGTAGTCCGGATCTATCACCCATTGAAACTTTGTGGCACGAGATGAAAAAGGTGCTACGGAAATACCCTGCTCGAACAATCCCTGAACTGAAGCAAAGGCTTCAGGAAATATGGGATTCTTTTACACCAGAATTATGCCAAGGCTTGGTTATTACTATGCCCCAACGAATTTCGGCTGTAATAAAAAATAAAGGTGATGTTACCCAGTGGTAAATTATAAAATTGTTGTTTTGTTAATTTAACGTATTTCTTCACATTTATTTCTTTTTATTCTCATTTTGTGTTAGTTATCAGTCTCAGTCACCTAAGATGTATTTTTGTGGTTAAAAGAAGTGGTCAAAATATATATATATATATATATATATATATATATATATATATATATATATATATATATATATATATATATATATATATATATATATATATATATATATATATATATGTATATATATATATATATATATATATATATATATATATATATATATATATATATATATATATATATATATATATATATATATATATATATATATTATATATATATATATATATATATATATATATATATATATATATATATATATATATAAATTTCTGTATTTTAATGCCCTCTTTGAATGCTTCAGAACTCTATTGTATATATAATTCAATATTTTCCCGCATATAGTTGGAAAAAGTAGTTGTTTTTCAATAGGTTCAACAAGATTTTATGCATTTTAAAGTTTAACATCTTCTGGATAACTGTATGCCTAATGCTTTTATATATAATATGTTCAAATAGAACAAATATAAATAGTAGACTAGGTTTGTGTATTCTAAGAATGAGTTCCGTCAAAAACTAATGTCATAAAACGTCACTGCAAGTGTTGGTGTATTGGTAATTTAAATTCAAGTATGAATGATCAATGAAATAAATCGTATACTGCTCTGAAGATCCTCAAGAAAGGTGAAAGAACTTGTACAACTTCTAAGTGGTTCGTTTTCATATGCATAGTGATTCATTTCCGTATGTGTGTCCAGATATAGTACTGGTAAGTGTGTTTTCTTTCTTATTCGTCTAGTTGCTTATTTCTATGTAATGAAATGCTACAAACCCAAGATTACTTTTCACAAAATAAATATGAATAGCAAAGAATTTCAAAGCTAATATATATATATATATATATATATATATATATATATATATATATATATATATATATATATATATATATATATATATATATATATATATATATATATATATATATATATATATATATATATATATATATATATATATATATATATATATATATATATATATATATATATATATATGAGCCCCTTCCCATTTCAGTTGGCCCACCTAGGGATTAGTCATAAATTTCATCTTATGGAGCAAAAGTTGAAGAAGAAATATACGACACGAACTTCCAAATTTATTTATTCTTTATAATATATATATATATATATATATATATATATATATATATATATATATATATATATATATATATACACTGCGCAACTTATTTAACGCACAACCAAAAAGTTAACTCAAATTTGACGTTATGTATTTTCGACAATTTTTGTTCGTTCTGGTCGATTTTTTTTTCAAATTGTAGGTTTTTCTCTTAGGAATATCACTGTCTTAGTTGTTTTGGTAAAACGAATGATTTTGATATTATACCAGGTGCTATAAAAATGTTATGTTTTTTTCCGAAATTTCAAAACGTCCTGTGGGCTATACAAGGTATTGCAAGTTATTGCAATTATAGCCAATTTAAAGCGTCATGTTTTTTCTACATTTTCTTTTTTTATTCATTTGTTTATCTCTGTTACTTCATGAAATACACCGTTTTGAAACACCATATGCTTTTATTCACATGAAATGCATTTATCGGACAACTCAAACAGCTAGCAAGCTATGGAAATCGAAGATTACACGTCATAAACTGACAACTGTGTCATTAGTTTTTTGTTGACAGTCCAGCAATAATTAGTGAATAATGGAACGCCAAACCAGAAATTTAACTCGTGATGAATGTGTTGAGGCAGCTACATTACAAGGTGAAGAGTGGAGTTACAACCGCATAGCTGGAAGGTTGGGAGTGTCTCACACAACTATAGCGAGAGCAATTCAGGTACGCGGAAACAGGAGATTTGTGTGAAACTATCCACACATTTTTGTCCACGGTTTTCAACCCAGGGAAAACGTATGTCGTAGTATGGATCATCGCACAACTCGGCTGCTCTCGGATGTAAGAGTTTGCACGGGCACCTACAGAAATCATTTACGCATGCGCAGTGGTTTCAGGTACTCCAGAAACTACTGTGCATACGTAACTAATACTTAATAGTACTTATAATAATAATAATAATTTATTAGTGTGTTATACACGAAGTATTTACAAAATACATGGGAAAATATGAGTATACGTATATAAATAAAAAATGGCATTAATACTACATTAAATGATCTAAGAAATATGACTAGATAAATATAAAACATAAATTAAGTTTAAAATAAATAAATAAACCTAAAATTAAGTAAGCGGTAAGTAAAATTAATCATCACGTAAATATACATGTGCATTTTCTCTATAATTCACCATTATGCTTTAATAACGGCGGAATTTGGCATAATGGGTAACATTCCCCACACCAATTCACATCTGTCAAAAAATATCCGTGAGGGTACATGTCCCAGTTGCCGAGTTATGTGGAATAAATTCAAAAAATATCCGTGAGGGTACATGTCCCAGTTGCCGAGTTATGTGGAATAAATAGTAATTTTTATGATTTTGGGGGTGTGCTTCCGCTCCTACGGCGTGGCAATCAATTTGGCATAGTGGGTAACATTCCCCACACCAATTCACATCTGTCAAGAAATATCCGTGAGGGTACATGTCCCAGTTGCCGAGTTATGTGGAATAAATAGTAATTTTTATGATTTTGGGGGTGTGCTTCCGCTCCTACGGCGTGGCAATCAATTTGGCATAGTGGGTAACATTCCCCACACCAATTCACATCTGTCAAGAAATATCCGTGAGGGTACATGTCCCAGTTGCCGAGTTATGTGGAATAAATAGTAATTTTTATGATTTTGGGGGTGTGCTTCCTCTCCTACGGCGTGGCAATCAATTTGGCATAGTGGGTAACATTCCCCACACCAATTCACATCTGTCAAGAAATATCCGTGAGGGTACATGTCCCAGTTGCCGAGTTATGTGGAATAAATAGTAATTTTTATGATTTTGGGGGTGTGCTTCCTCTCCTACGGCGTGGCAATGAATTTGGCATAGTGGGTAACATTCCCCACACCAATTCATATCTGTCAAAAAATATCCGTGAGGGTACATGTCCCAGTTGCCGAGTGTGTGGAATAAATAGTAATTTTTATGATTTTGGGGGTGTGCGTTCTCTCCTATGGCGTGGCAATGAATTTGGCATAGTGGGTAACATTTCCCACACCAATTCACATCTGTCAAGAAATATCCGTGAGGGTACATGTCCCAGTTGCCGAGTTATGTGGAATAAATAGTAATTTTTATGATTTTGGGGGTGTGCTTCCTCTCCTACGGCACATTTATTCCACATAACTCGGCAACTGGGACATGTACCCTCACGGATATTTCTTGACAGATGTGAATTGGTGTGGGGAATGTTACCCACTATGCCAAATTCATTGCCACGCCGTAGGAGAGGAAGCACACCCCCAAAATAATAAAAAATACTATTTATTCCACATAACTCGGCAACTGGGACATGTACCCTCACGGATATTTCTTGACAGATGTGAATTGGTGTGGGGAATGTTACCCACTATGCCAAATTCATTGCCACGCCGTAGGAGAGGAAGCACACCCCCAAAATAAAAAAAATTACTATTTTTCCACATAACTCGGCAACTGGGACATGTACCCTCACGGATATTTTTTGACAGATGTGAATTTGTATGGGGAAAGCTACCCACTATGCCAAATTCATTGCCACGCCGTAGGAGAGGAAGCACACCCCCAAAATCATAAAAACCACTAATTATTCCACATAACTCGGCAACTGGGACATGTACCCTCACGGATATTTTTTGACAGATGGGAATTGGTGTGGGGAATGTTGCCCACTATGCCAAATTCATTGCCACGCCGTAGGAGAGGAAGCACACCCCCAAAATAATAAAAATTACTATTTATTCCAAATAACTCGGCAACTGGGACATGTACCCTCACGGATATTTCTTGACAGATGTGAATTGGTGTGGGGAATGTTACCCACTATGCCAAATTCATTGCCACGCCGTAGGAGAGGAAGCACACCCCCAAAATAATAAAAATTACTATTTATTCCACATAACTCGGCAACTGGGACATGTACCCTCACGGATATTTTTTGACAGATGGGAATTGGTGTGGGGAATGTTGCCCACTATGCCAAATTCATTGCCACGCCGTAGGAGAGGAAGCACAACCCCAAAATCATAAAAATTACTATTTATTCCACATAACTCGGCAACTGGGACATGTACCCTCACGGATATTTTTTGAATTTATTCCACATAACTCGGCAACTGGGACATGTACCCTCACGGATATTTTTTGACAGATGTGAATTGGTGTGGGGAATGTTACCCATTATGCCAAATTCCGCCGTTATTAAAGCATAATGGTGAATTATAGAGAAAATGCACATGTATATTTACGTGATGATTAATTTTACTTACCGCTTACTTAATTTTAGGTTTATTTATTTATTTTAAACTTAATTTATGTTTTATATTTATCTAGTCATATTTCTTAGATCATTTAATGTAGTATTAATGCCATTTTTTATTTATATACGTATACTCATATTTTCCCATGTATTTTGTAAATACTTCGTGTATAACACACTAATAAATTATTATTATTATTATAAGTACTATTAAGTATTAGTTACGTATGCACAGTAGTTTCTGGAGTACCTGAAACCACTGCGCATGCGTAAATGATTTCTGTAGGTGCCCGTGCAAACTCTTACATCCGAGAGCAGCCGAGTTGTGCGATGATCCATACTACGACATACGTTTTCCCTGGGTTGAAAACCGTGGACAAAAATGTGTGGATAGTTTCACACAAATAAACAGGAGAACATTCCAGACGGGCCGGTCAAGGTAGATCTCGTGTTACCTCTGCTATCCAGGATCGCTTTTTAAGAGTAAATGCTGTAAGACAACGATTTATGACTGCAACACATTTAAGAGCAACTTCAAGACGCAGGTGGTCCACTCATACGCGTTCAAACTGTACGCCGACGACTGAGGGAGGCAAATTTAAGACCCAGGATTGCTGCTCGAGGACCCGCATTAACAGTAGATCATCGAAGAGCCAGATTGAATTTTGCCAATGAGCATGTTAAGTGGATGGAAGCAGATTGGGAACATATTCTTTGGACTAATGAGTCAAGGTTTAGTTTGTATAATTGTGACAGACGTAATCGCGTCTACCGAAGACCCGATGAGCGATACAGTCAATGCAATTTTTTGCACACAACTTTATATGGAGGTGGATCCGTCATGGTGTGGGGCGGAATATCTTTGACTGGGCGAACGGACTTGGTAACTGTGAATGGAAATCTCAATTCTGACAGATACATCACAGACATTCTTGAAGCACATGTATTGCCTTATGCCCCCTATATAGGACCCAATTTTTTACTTATGCAAGACAATGCGCGTCCCCACACGAGTCTTATCGTGAGAAATTGAAGAAGTAGGAATCTTGAAGAAGTAGGAATTGATCACATAGACTGGCCAGCCCGTAGCCCCGACCTTAACCCCATTGAACATGTTTGGGATTTTATCGGTCGGCGGTTACGAAGTGAGGGACGACAACCCCAAAATTTACAAGAATTGGAAGGACGCCTAGTCGAATTATGGAATGGCCTAGATCAGAACCTAATCAGAACTTTGCTTTTAAGTATGAACCAAAGATGTCGGGAGGTCATTCGCGGAAGGGGTGGAAACACCAGATACTAATTCTCTATTTACTTTTGTTTTGTTTCCTGTTATTCGTTGTTTTATTGATTAAAGCAATCCATTTTTCTAGGTATGTTTTTTGAGTTTTTGTCCTTTTAAGACCTTTTTCTCTAATAAAACACCTTGCATCTCTCAATAAATTATAAGATATCAAGGAAAACAGAACGCAAAATGAGGCATTGAACATACTCATTGAATAATGACTAATAAATAATGAGCACTTGACAAAAAAGAAAGTTAATAAATTTAATAAAAATCACGTCAACTCAAAAATTGGATATTTTATGAAGTAACAGAGATAAACAAATGAATAAAAAAAAGAAAATGTAGAAAAAACATGAGGCTTTAAATTGGCTATAATTGCAATAACTTGCAATACCTTGTATAGCCCACAGGACGTTTTGAAATTTCGGAAAAAAACATTTTTATAGCACCTGGTATAATATCAAAATCATTCGTTTTACCAAAACAACTAAGACAGTGATATTCCTAAGAGAAAAACCTACAATTTGAAAAAAAAATTGACCAAAACGAACAAAAATTGTCGAAAAAACATACCGTCAGATTTTAGTTAACTTTTTGGTTGTGCGTTAAATAAGCTGCGCAGTACATATCTATCACATTACAGCCATTGAGATAATTTTTATGTATTTATCGCACCAAGAAATATGATTAACGAATAACCTTTTGTCACACTACGTCTTAGCTCGCTGAGCTATCGTGCCATTATGATAATGTACACGATATTGATATCTATTACACCTACACAAAAATATACTTGGGTAACTAATACATAATAAGAAAATATAAATATTGATGGTACCTACTATATAGAAAATTAATAGATAAAAAAACCAACAGTTTCCTATTTTTTCCTATATTATCCTATTTATTTTTAACCGTTATTCCAGATATTTCGATTTATTCAAATAACATTCCCAGCAGAATAAAACGTTAAACATAACCTCACTATTTAGCTTTAATGAACTGTTCCTTTTTTTTAAATAAAGTACGAGTAAACTCGAGAGGAAACTTATAAATAATAAATCATCCCATCCCATTACACACTCATATATATGAGTGTGCTAACAGTAACAGCTATGTTACACATCTACAATATTTCACGATTTCTTTTCGCGTTCCAAATAAACAAAATTTGTGATAGAACCTATCGAACTATTTGCGGTCTAAACTAGGCTAGGCATCTTTCGAATTCATTTAATTTGATTTCCTGAAAGGTGCCCGCCAAATTCGCGCATGCGCTATTGAGAGGGCCTGGTGCGTGATTTAGCTTAGTCTGTAAATGAGTAGTGTAAGTACAAAAATGCGTTCCGTAACTGCGTTCCTGAACTCGGCACTGTATTATCGTCATCTGAATGCCCGTAATCGTATTGCTATTTCTTTTTCCCCGCACGCTTTCATAACGCCGCTTTTTGCTTAACTCGCTGCCATTTTGGGTCCCCGTAGTGACTAGGGCCATTATAGGTCCCTAAGACCGTATTTTCGCGTGCCGATATGCTACTCATCACGCTTACACACGCCGTTTAACCACGCTTGACTGTATTCAAACTGAATCACCTGCATCTGATCTGTATATAATCTGTATAGAAACCTGTCGTAGGGATCTACAGAAGCACAGCGGTTCTCTCAATGAAGACTTTAGCCCAACAAATGTTTCAACATTGTTGGAGAACTGCTCCAGGCATGAGACAGGCTAAAGAACTCATATCTGGTCCCGACGCTGGGAGGACCAGACAGCTGCTGAAATTAAGCAGATGTAACTTAAGAACAGTGACAGGCCTACTGACCGGTCACTGCCACCTAAGACGACACCTTTACATAATGGGTCTTGTGGAAGACCCTGAGTGTAGGGGATGCTTGGAAGATGAGGAGACAGCAGGGCATGTTCTGATGAATTGCCCCGCTTTCCTGCATACACGTATGCAATACCTGGGACAACTGATGCTGATGCCCAGGGACTTTAGAGAGCTATGTCCCAGCCGCCTCGTTGGCTTTATTAAGGCAACTGGACTGGTATAGCTCTCGAAAGGCGGGACGTGACGGGCCCATACTGAGGCCTATACGTCAAAGGGCAGAGCCCCCGCCAATCTCAAATCAATCAATCAAACCTGTCGGACCTAGATTGAGAATAAACCTGTTGTAACCGTCCATCTGTGTATTCTTTAAGATAGGGTAATCGAAGGCCTATCTGTAGAACACGTGGCCCCTGGATTTCCGCACCGTCTCCACTACTCCACTCAGCTATTGAAGGCCATGTTCCATGCAAGACTGCAAAGAATATGACCAACTACCATCTCCATTCCGTATAATACTTTGAAAATGTGCCATTAAAATAAAGGCATCTTATACTGGTGTAAACGGAATTTTAAAACACTAAAAATTTAACAAATAAATAAACGTAACCCTAATTTTGTACGTTGAACTTACGTAAAAAAAATGAAGGAATTTTCCCAATTCTAAAAAGAACTATTGTTTATTAGAAGAAGATTAATTCGCAGATTAAAACAAATCTGGTAAAACCCTAGTAAAATAAACTGATCGCGTGGGTTTCGGGATTAAATGAAAGCCCTGTATGCTGTATGTAATAACTATTTTATTGCTAAAATCCATTTATGGGTATTTATGCTTGATTATTACTGTTTCGTATGAACACGAAACGGTTTCGGAAACAGAAATTAGGTTGTGAATGAATCCTCAAACGTAATATTAGTTTTATCGTATTAGCTACATTTTAACCGCCCCATTTTAACTAATTCTCAGGGCAACATATCTAAAAGACGACGCATTTGGTCGTCCCACTGCCGGATCCACGAACCTACCTTTTTCGAGTAGTTAATAGTTTCTGATTGCGATTGATCGAATGTCTGATTGCGATTATAATGTATTATTACCTACAATATAAATTCCAAGAGTAAAAAGTACAAAGTACCTACAATCACTCATCCTCTATTTCACCTTTGCACTCGCAAATATCCGCGCTATTCTCTACTTGAGACGCTGCGCCGTTCGTAGATAAGTACCTACCTATTAAAGGGAAACTATACTTAAACATATCACACTCGTTAATATCAAGTAATAGCTTCGCGTATGAGTACATACTACATGCTTATGGGTATTAAGGGATTTAATAATACGGTTTTAAAATTCTATCGTGCATAGACAAAATAGTAGAAGTAACAATTAGTTAGTCACATGCGTTGATTTAGGTAATCCTTCAATCAACGTCACAAGGTAGCAGCAACAAGTTATATAAGTGGGAATATTTAATTCAGCCGAACTAGGGTAAGTAACAATAAAATTCTTCATACAGTCTTTCCAAAAAGTATGTGTAGTTGACTGACCGCGTATCGGAAAAACGCAGTTGCCACATGTAATTCTCAAATTTCTCAATATTCAATCAAAATATCAAGTTCCACAATACTACTTCGTAAACATTTATTTGTATAGTTAAAAGCGACAAAGCCGCTCTATTGTAGACCCAAGGCCGGATATGCCAGCAGTATATCTCTTTTTAACTTTTTGGAATAAGGCGCCGCACAGTGGGGTATTTTATAATCATTTCTGTTCGAAATTGTTTTTTAATCAGATATTTCTTAAAAACGTTTTAAATTAAAAGCGGATCATATACTAAGTAAAAATTTTATATCTTGAAGGATGAACTGCATTATGATCTGCATTATACAGGGCTGCAATTTTTTATGTATGTATGTATTTTTTATGTATTGTTTCGCGCTGATCCCCTCGTAATTTATGATATTTTATTTAACCCCTATCATAAATGAGAACAGGCGAACTATGATGTATGGATCTAGAATTTAATAACTAAGTTGGAAAAATGATAAAAAAGTTTTGAAAAAATATCGATGATTAAGGGCGCCACCAGCGGAATTGCAGGCCGCTGGACCTGGTAGCTACGACGGAGAGCTTTAACTCTTATCCCACGCGAGTTCGTGGGGCTTCGGAGTGATGCTGGATCAGTTATAAAGTATGGACGTTGATTCTTACCTAGATTTATCCTTGGTGGACTGCAGGTTGGCTCGTACTCACCGTTGAGGGCGAAATCAGAGGGTAGGGAAATTGAGGTAGGTATCGTAGTACTGTTATATATATTATATATAAATAAAACAAATAATTTATTTTTTAAAAGATAACGAAAAAATATTTCGATAAACTGCTGTAATAAAAATGTAATTAACATGAGATTCGTGAATGATAAGGCGTAGGAAAGTATATGAACTAAAATATTTATTTTTAATTAATAAAACGAAAATGAACTGTGATTTGTAAATGAAATTAAAATGCTAAAACGTACGTAATGAATGTAATGCGATATGGTATGATAATGAGTGATATGAATGGCGATATGAAACGTAAGTAGGTACGATGAACGGTATGAGGTAGGATATGAGAGATGTTTATGATAAACAGGAATTGGTTAACGCGGATGATGAGTGATGATGAATGTGGATGTCACTAATGATTTATGAATGATGATTATATGATTTACGCGATGAATGTATGATGAAGCACTAATGATGGTTCAGACAAGTTTGGACTTGTCTGATGAATGTAAACAATGAAAATGAGTTGAATGAATATGGTGATGTTATGGAGCTGAATGCAATGTTGAGCTCTAAACAATACTGCGCTGCTGGTGGTTGCACAGTATATCCCTTTTCAGGATTTTTGGCTTCTACCCTCCTTTTGGGTACTTTAGCCGGTTTTTGCTCATTGTTTGTTCCGCGTGCTCCTTTTGGCTATCCGTTTTTATGATTATTGTTAATCTAGCTTTGTATGACGTATGTACGGTATTGGGTATTGGGATATGCATGTTAATTACTCGTTTGTTATTTTTATTAGTAGTTATTGGTTAGTTTACAAATATATAAAGCGGCTGTAAAAGCATGGATACAAATCTCTAGTCTACGTTAGTATGTTATAGTTGGTCTTTCTTGTTGTGCTCATTTTTTGTTTTATTTTATTTTTTATGTCGTTTTCAGTTATATTTTTTCCTTTATTATTTTTTCTATTTTTCCCTTATTTTGTATTTTTTATTATTATTACATAGTTTTTATATTTTTTGGGTTGTTTGTTTTTTGGTTTTTTCTGTATGTGTTTTATTTGCTATCTATATATTGTTTTTTCTATTTTTTGAATTTTTTATTTTTTCTATATACATTTCTGTTAGTGGCGGGGGCTAGGGGGTGAATGTGTAATTGTGAGATGGGTACTTTGGTGGTCTTAGAAATTTCGATCTCATTGTCTGTATGATTGTTGGGTTGAGATGTGTGTCTAATTTATGGATGAAGTTTGGCATGATTTTATCTGCAATAAAGTTATCTAAATATGGTGTGCCGGTTATTTGGTGTATTGTTGTTGTTTCTATTTTTAGGTTGGTGTTTTTGTGTTTTTGTGTAATTATCCTTAGACATTTATTTTGAAGTACTTGTAGCTGATTTTTCCTGGTTTGAATAAAATTGGCTTAGGAACGGGTACCATACCGGGCTTGCATATGTCAGTAGAGGTCTGACATATGCCTTGTATAGTATTGTGCCCGTTCTTAAGCTAGCATTCTTTAATATTGGGAATATCTGATTAATCCTGTCCCTGGTTTTATTTATCACAGTTTCTGAATGTTTAATGAATGATAGTTTTCTATCGAGTTTTACGCCTAGGTATTTTATTATAGGTATTGTCTTTACTGTTGTTTCATTTAACTTTATTCGTATGTCAGGTACGTCTCTCTTTCTGGTGAAAACTGTCATTTCTGTCTTTGTCTCGTTAATGTATAGTCCCCAGTCTGTGTAATATTGTACTATTTGTGTAGTCTGCTGTTGCATTAGTCTGTTTAGTAATGGTGCACTTGTCGTCGTCGCTATGGTTGCCGTATCGTCTGCGTATAATGCAACAGTTGTCCTGTGATCTGTTGGTCTAGGGATGTCGTGGGTATATAGGTTAAATAGGGTGGGTCCTAGGGATGATCCTTGTGGGACACCAGATGTTACCGGGCGCGGTTGTGAGCTTTCCTCATAGACTGTTACTACGAATATGCGATTTGAAATGTATGATTGTATAATCTTAATTATACGAATCGGAAAATTCGCGACGTGTAGCTTATGCAACAGTCCAGGATGCCAGACCTTATCAAATGCTTTTTCGAGGTCTAGGGAGACAACCCCTGTGTATCGACCTCGATTAAGATTGGTGGTAATGGCTTCACAGATACGGAACAGCTGTTGGTCAGTGGAGTGATAGGGTTGGAAACCGTATTGGAACTCGCTCACTACGTTATTTGCAAGAGCGAATTCCATTACTTTCCTTTGTATGAGTAGGTCTAAAATCTTGCTAATTGAGGGTAGTAGGTTTATGGGGCGATAGCAAGATGGATCGGTAAAGGATTTATTTGGCTTATGGATAGGAATGACCTTGGCTGTTTTCCAGAATTGGGGATAATGTGTAAGGGTTAAACAGGAATTAAATAGGTTTGTTAGGAACATGATTGCAAGGTAGGGTAGTTTTTTGAGGGCATAGTTGAGAATCTGGTGAAGGCCGGGTGCTTTTCTATTGTTTGTCGCTTTGATTGCCTCGTATACTTCTTTAGGTGTGAAGTATACGGGACAGTCAGTGGTTCTGAGTTTTAAGTTATTTTAATATTGTACTGTTTGATTTGCGTTTATTCTATTTTGGATTCCTATTTCATTTGGTGTGAATTGTTGTGCGAATTGTTCTGAGAAGCACTCGGCCTTCTCCGTATCCGTTTGCGCATTTCCACGGGCTGTGATAAGGGTTGGAATTTTGGGTCTTGACTTTGTAAATCGTCTGGGTAGATAATAGGGATCTTCGGCATGTGATTCTATGGTTTCGCATAATTTTAGGTCTCTGAATATTCGTATTTCTTTTCTAATGTTTCTAGTGAGTTTGTTTATTATTTGATTATATTTGGGGTCTTTAGTTCTATAATATGCTTTTCTTACTAATTTTCTTTCATTTATTATGTCTAAAATTTTGCGAGGGAGAGGATTGGATATTAGGTTTTTTCCCGATACCGTCTGGCTGGATTTTAGGGCTGTTTGTATCGTCTTTGTAATGTGTCTTGCTGCCTGCTCGATGTCATGTGTATTTTGGCACCTCGGGCTTCCCGTAATTTTGTTGTTTATTTTTTCCCTGAATATTTCCCAGTTGTAATCTTTTTCTCTTGGTTTTCTAATTGTTTTAATCTGTTCAAATTTTAGATTTATTGTTGCCTGAATGGCTAAATGGTCGCTGGCTATTTCTATAATTTCTCTAAGTTCATTATGTTTGTTTATGTTGCATGTTATTATGATGTCTAGTATATTATTTGATATCGGTCTTGTGGGCCATATCGGGGCTATTATTCTCATATTTTGTTTATTTTGTATGTATTTGTATAATTTTTCCCCCCATCATTAGTTGTGCCATTTGTTATGTTCCATGACTCGTGCAGGCAGTTTAGGTCTCCGATTATTAAATGTTTGTCGTTTACTTGTCTGATAGTATCTAAGTCATTTGTATTTAGGGTTGTCCGTGGGGGTTTGTATGCAGATACTATCAATATGTCTTCGTTGTTGGGAGTTTTTAGGGTTACGCCCGTTGCCTCTAATGAGACAACGGGGGCTATGGAGATTTGTTTGTATGGTATGTCTTGTCTTATGAGTATTGCTGTGCCACCACCATTACCTGTTGTTCTGTCGTTTCTTATGACTTTGAAATTTGGGATGTTAAATGTATGTTTTGGTTTTAAGTTCGTCTCTGAGAGACAGCATATTTCTATTTTATTTTTTTCTATGCGCTGCTGGTGCTTGTTTCCCGTGATATTTATACGTATCTAGGGCGGAGAGTTAGGCTCCGCCCACGGCGCGTGCAAGGTTATGCCATGCGTAATTGGCCGCGGTCCTAATCCGAGCGCTGGGGGTTCTGGATATACTCGTTGACTCTACTATTTTCCGACATTCCTATGCCCCTACATTCATGGATCACAACAGTATGTATGTTTTTATAGATGTATGTTGACCGATTTCAGTTTCATAGTGGTCATATTTCAGTAACTGGAGCAGTTGTTTTCTATTTTGGCCAAAAGGAGCAAAAAGTAGCAGCCAGTTTTTTTACCATCAAAAAGCTAGATGTTTACTGAGTAATAAGTATATAGAAACTTAGCTGAATTCAGGAAAATAATTAACTATACCTCTCTGTTCACGTCATACGTTGTGTTTTTTACATGATTTTTGTTTGAACCCTCTTATATTAAATTTAAAAGACTATTACCTATTATCTACTTATAAAGATCGCTTTTTGAAAATTAATATAATATGTTAAAATACACACCTGCAAGTTGCTCATCCATCTTAAAGCGGGGCCCAGTTTGCATGTAAAAATGATAAGGTATCGAATCTAAATGATGAATTTACATATAAAAATTCAGGATTTATTTAAGATTTGCTCTAAGTCTTATCTTTGACGTAAAACGACAGCCAAATAATCCAGATAAACAAATGTTTGACAACGCAGAGTAAACAAGTATTGTATCGACTTGTCATTTATGAGTATTTCTAAAAACCAGCGCAGACTTGATATTTTGATTTTTGATCAGTTTTATATTGTTAATACCCCAGTGTGCGCCGTCTGTGTTTAGTTAAAACAGTCGCAAACGTTGGCCTCTCTTACAGTGGCAGGTTTGCGGGAATGGCGCTCGTATTCTGTAATCTGTAACCGTCATTCGCGAAGAGTGGTGCGTTAGTTGAGATAATCGCATATATACATTCAATTCCAAAACAGCGCCTAATTTTGGTTGCAACTTTGAAACCTTGTTATTTCTGAACGAATGGACCTATATTTAATTTCTTTTTTTTTTGGTTGGATGGTAGGTAATTATCTTTCAAAAAAAAAATAAAGAGGTGAAAATTTTTCAAAGCCTCCTAGATGGTAGTGGAAAACCTCAAACCATGTTTTTTTCTTAGTTTTTAACTCACTCTGTGTGTTAATCAAGTAATGGTATCGGAAATGGTTACACGCTATATGAAAGGCGCCTCTTTTACGAGCATTTTGTTTTTTTATTTACTGATCTATCTCTAAAACTGTCCAATTTACAGCTTCTTCGCCGAAACCTTTCGTTTATCCCACACCTTATTTATTGTATCACATTGTCTATGAAAAAACAGTTACCGTTGTCATAGCAATTACTCACTATTTCGCGCTTTTGTTATGTCATTAAGGGTCAGTAAAAAAGTTATAGAGACTGTTACGTAAAATGCCTCAAATAAACTCTGAACAAGTAGCAAGATTAGTTGCATTAGTAAACGATGGACGTAGTAAACGTTACGCCGCTCGTGGAGTGGGAGTTCATGAAGCGACTGCTCGTAGAGCGATCCGCATGTACGAACAAACAGAAAGCACTGCTCGGAGGGTGGGGATTTTACGAAATCGATCAAATACTGCGGTAAATGTTCAGCAAGATCTTCGCCAAATTCGTGGTGCTGCAGTAAGTTAATTTAAAACTGTTAGAAGTTAATTTAAAAGCTAGGAGACCTGCAAGAGGCCCTAAATTATTGCCTATACATCGCGCTGCTAGAAGAAATTTCGTTGAAAATTATGGACAATGGAATATTCATGAATGGTCGAATGTATTGTTTACAGATGAATCAAGGTTTTGTCTTAACATGGTTGATGGAAGAAAAAGAGTGTGGAGAAGGACTGCTGAAAGGTTTAGTCAGAGCTTAATAACAGAATGCGTAAGTTTTAATGGTGGTTATGGTGTGGGGAGGAATTTCAACAAATGAAAAGACACCCCTTCATGTTTTTCTACCGAGACAGTCAATGACAGCCCGAATCTACATTGACATATTACAGCAGTATATCTTACCTCATGCACAGTTGGTGGGCAATAATTTTATATTAATGCAGGATAATGCCCGACCACATACCGCGGCAATATTCCAAATTTTTTAGAAGCTACGGGTTATCACTACATTACAATGGCCTGCGAGAAGCCCCGATATGAACCCTATAGAACATTTGTGGGATGAATTAGGGAAGAGGGCCTCCGGAAAGTCTTGTTGAAATGGCACGTTAATTAGTGGAAGAATGGGATCGTATACCAATGGAAACGATAAGAAACCTAATTTCCAGTATGCCGCGTAGACTAGAAGCTCCCAGAGTTGCCAGGGGTAGCAATACACGGTATTAAGCAGTTAACCCAGTTTAAAATTTTGTGTGTGTGTGTGTGTGTGTGTGTGTGTGTGTGTTCAAAGTTGCAACCAAAATTAGGTGAGTCACTTTTTTGGAAATAGTGCTGTTCTAATGTGATTGTGATACGATATAATATCGGCGGACAATGGAAAATATTCCTAAACGTAGGCACTACCGATCGGTAGGTGAGAAATTTGGAAAATGGGAATTTTACGTATGGAAAAGTAGACAGAAAGAGTATTCTCATAGAAATATATGAAATAGTTACTTGCGGATGGATTATCTTCGAAAAATAAAAGTTACGAAACGAAGGGCGGGAAATTTATTACACTGACGAAGCATGGGTCAACCAAGGACATACTGTGAAGAGAGTCTGGCAGGATAGAAACGTGTAAAATGCACGGCAAGCTGCGATTGAATGCTGGATAATTGACGCATAGAGCTACATTGCTGATATTACCTCCTTATCACTGCGAATTAAACCCCATTGAATTGATCTGGGCGCAAGTAAACGGGGAACTGGCGAGAGTGAATCGGACTTTTAAATTAGCTGACGTAGGAGACATCTTCGAGGAGCGCTGGAAACAGCAGAAAATTGGCAGAAGTGTATTAATCACGTGATGAAAGAGGAACAGATAATGTGGGATGTGGATTTGGAGATTGATCAAGCCATAAAACCAATTGTGATTAATTTTGGAGAGGTGATAGCGACAGTGAAGATGAAGTGAAAAGTGATTGAAAATAGTGATATTAGTGACTATAATATTATTAAATAGTGACATAACATAATGGTATTAATTACACGTTGTTAAGGAAAGTATTAAGGTGTAAGGTATTAATGTATTTTTATTTTTTGTTGAGATTTTTTTGCTTTATTTTTGGATATAGGTGATTTATTTTATTTGTCTTATTGTTTTATTTCTTGTTTTATTTCTTGTTGGGATATAGGTATATTTATATTATTGTTTTTATTTTTTGTAGAGAATTTTTTGCTCTATTTTGGAATATATATGTATTTATTTTATTGTACTATTTTTTATTGGGAATTTTTTGCTCTATTTTGGAATATATATTTATTTTATTTCGGTTATTTAAGTCGGTTCTGTTCCATAAACTGCAATGCATCTCCCATTAGGAAAAATTTCAATTTGTGAATATTTATTGTGTTTTCGGACCTGAAAGTTACGTGCGAAATTAGTCAAGAGGCAAAATGAGTGACAATTATTACAATTTTATGTAATCATAACCTAACATTTTCGAAGTTAGTTGTTTTGTGATGGAAATTTACATAAATTTTGTTGGTTTGTAAACATTGTGGTAATGGCGTCATTGTATATTTTGAATCGTATTATTAAAGTGTTGGTATATATAATAAATAATGAGTGAAAGCGAAGAGAATAAACTATTGAATGAGATTAAACTACTGAATGCAGAGAAAAGTTATCGAAAATAAAGATACCAATAAAGTAACAAATGGGCAGTAGGTAATATTCTTGTGAATATGAAGTTTTATTTTTATTTTTTGATAAGGCTGGGGGGCGAAATCAACACAATTATGTTTTATAGTTTTCTTTCTTACTTTCTGAGGATGAACTTGAACTAGAATCCAGTAACTGATACATTGTACAAACACACCACTATTTCCCAGACCACAAACAGTTTTATAAATAACAATGAAAGCAGACTGGCAGTCTATGATGACAGTAAAAAATTAATTTGTAGGTTAGATTTATAGTAAAGTCGACTTTTTCTCCTCAAAAGGGCCAAAATTGAGACTTTACCAAAAAGGAAGCTTTTTAGTAAAAGTGGCTTTAAAATTCGATTATAGAACACGCTTTAGAACTTAAAGGAGACTTTTAATATTAAAGGAAGGTTTAAGTCGATTATGGAACTGACTGTTAGATGTTTTGTACATATTTATTTTTGTTACTTGTGGGAAATATGGCTACTGGCGAACCACCCACTAAAAATGGTAACGCGCTGAAAGCAATACTTCATGAGTGGTGTGGAAACTTGGATTCAATATCGGCTGAGACGAGACCTCCATAAGACAGGCCGGGGACAAGAATTTGTGACGTCACGAGACTAGTCTGGTCACGGCATAACGTAATATATAATATAGAGGTTTTTATGAGTAAAACAGAATATATTTCAAAACGAACTGTTTCTTATAATAAAATAACTTGAAACGAGGTTTCCACATCACTATAGAGGTACCCTAATAGACGCGTTGACTCTTATCTCCACTAAAACCACCAGTATATATAAAATAAAATTAACAGACGCCTTTATGTAATTGCGATAAGTTGTCTATTGGTGACATTAACCATTGGTTATTTGCCTGTCAATATAATACCAATGCAACTAATTATTTAATGAGCAATTTAATCCTAAAAAGAATACCACTACCACTAAACGATACTAGTCTTCTGAAATTAGTTATCGATAACTATCATTTACAAATTATATTTTTTCATTTTATTATATTATGTAAATCTAAAATATAAAAATGATATTTTAGGATTTAGTTTAGCTTTGAAACCTTCTGTCTGACCTTTTGTATATTTACCCTCCTAACCGAGATACATCCTGTGTTGTCATGATAAGTCGTTAAGATATATCCCTTAACGTGAAACGAGTGTCCCAGTCTAATCCCGCTTGTGCGGGGGTTTACATGGTTTTATTTGAGCAATAGATCAGGTTAGTTTAGGTTCTTAATATTTTGTAGTGGCTGAATGAGCGTTGCTCAAGGCCAAGATAGAGAAAAAAAACACCAGTAGCCCTATCTCCACTAAAACCGATTGCAAAACGAAGATCTAACAATGAAATTTCATTAATTTTCTGTTTGATCTATCCTTATTTTGACTGTCAATTTAATTGTTGATTATTTTTGAATAATTATTAAGGAATTATTTATATATATATATATATATATATATATATATATATATATATATATATATATATATATATATATATATATATATATATATATATATATATATATATATATATATATATATATATATATATATATATATATATATATATATATATATATATATATATATATATATATATATATATATATATATATATATATATATATATATATATATATATATATATATATATATATATATATATATATATATATATATATATATATATATATATATATATATATATATATATATATATATATATATATTATAAGGAATATTTTAACTTTGTTACAACTTTGATAGAGCTTTTCACTAAGGAAAAACTGCGAAAAACCTACAACGTTTTATATCGAGAAACACGTAGGGAATAATTATTAGAATCCAGAGGTACGTCATAGATGACTTGATGTAATATAGTGTAAAATCACCAGACCGGTCTTGTGACGTCATTGTGTCGTCATATTTGATTTTCCCGGCCTCTACCTCGCGGAGGTTTCAGCTGTGGTGTTGAAAATATGCATATAAAAACCTTCTACTTTCAACCCCCTAAAAAAATGTCGACACCCATGAGAATTTGAGAAACATTGTGTAGGCCATGGCTGCCTGTCGTTGAACTACATATACTTATTAGAAAGACTTTAGCCTCAAATAAAATGCACACAATATAATTTAAAGGTAACATTTCGAAGCGAATCACAGGAGGCGTCCATGTGCCTTTTACTGTAGTCTATGTTGCGTGGACCACCCTGTGTGGTTGCGTACATTTATCTACCTATAATAAACGGTCACTATTTTTCTGCTCCCTTCCAGAACACCGATATAACAATGGCCCTAATAGTGGACAACCTCCTCTTGGACTTGCTAATTATCGTAACAACATCGCTAGCAGCAATTTATGCCTACTTCCAGTATGCCTACACCTACTGGCAAAGAAGAGGCGTGCCCTTTTTGCAGCCCAAGTTCCCACTAGGAAACAGCTTCAGGGTTTTGGCACAGGGGACTGCGTACGGCGCTGAATTCAGCCGGTACTACGTCGACATCAAGAAACAAGGGTACAAATTCGGGGGTATCTATTTGGTAACACATCCCGTGTTCATTCCTGTAGACCCTGACTACATCAAAGACATATTGGCGAAGGTAAATTTTGAACAACAATTAGGGGTAACGCTTTTGACAAATCCACGTATATCTAGTCTTGAAAAATCTTGAATGGATATAGTCCAGTCGGCTTAGCATATATTATGATCTTGTAAAAATCCGGTCAGTAATTTTATTGCTGTAAATTTGGGGGGGGGGGGCACTAGAAGTCTAAATTCAAAATGGCGACCTAAGCGGATTATTTTACGTGAGGAGAGCATTTAAATAAATCTAAAAGTTTTTTTGGCGGCAATATTTAGTGTCAAAGATAAAAATTGCGAAAAATAAAGATACGATAAAATATAGGAATAATTTTTCAGAATTCGTTGCGTTACGATTGAAAAGTTTTAGTATGGCGACCTATTGTAGTTGAATTTTCGGAACGCTCCAAATTACAATCGTTAAATTGTTCGGAAGGAAAAAATTAAATTTTTAGTAACGAAAACCCCCTAAGGACCGCAGTTTTGTCAATTATCAACTTAGAGATGTGCAACAAACTGAATTCGATTGCGCTGAGTTTTATATGAATTAAAAAAATATATTATAAATTGGGTTGGGATTATAAACTGTTATAATTTTAAATATCATAGTATTACTTATGGTTGTGATAACAGAGATAATACCAGTGATCGCACAGTAAAAAAATACCTGATAATAGAACAGGATAATTACGTTATTTCTTCCCTAATGCTTCCTTCCTAAGGGCGCCAGTTCTTAGAACATTTTTTTTAAAGGAAGGTTCACTGTTGAGCATGACTCTATAATCTGGTAGGGGAGGTTCAATTAGATTGCTATATTTTGTACGTTGATTATCTTAGAAAGTTGAAATTATTTGATTGGTAAAAGAATCTAAGCTACTATACCGTGTGGTTTTCCAAAGCCGCACCAGGCCGTAACGTTTTTCCTATTGCATCTTAAGTTTTGAAATTTTTATGAGACATTTAAAACTATTCTCTGCATCTTTTCACCTATCGGAGACCTGATTGCACTGCCGGAAGTAACCGGAAGTACTGTCAATTTTTGATTTTTAAATGGGATACCCTATATATTTTTTGATATTTGAATAGAGACTTTGTATGCGAATACAACCATGTCTTTAAAAGCTTTTTATGACAAAAATTAACGATGTTATATCAGTTTGAAATAAAATTGATCAATAAAACAACTCGAACAATAAAATTAAAATGATTTGCTCAAGGTGGCCGTGATCAAATGAAATGTCTGTCGTATCAAGTTGATTTATGTCAAAAACATACCTCTTATCAGTTTAGCTTTTGGCAAAGAAAAAAGGAGAAGCAAACATAATACTTCATAAGAGCGACCTCGAGAGCGACTCAGAAGATATTTAAGAATAATTTATTTATAAACTAAAATATTGTTTAATATTCTCTACAAATAAGGTTTAATTCATTTTAATTAATTAATTAAGGTTAAATAGTTTATTTACAAACTAAAATATTGTTCGATATTTTTTACAACAGGACCTAATTCAGCTTCCTGATTAAATTGTAGTTCCCGTTGTTTATGTCGTATAATTGAACCAGTTTTTCTAAATCTCCTTTCGAAAAACTGGTTCAAGCTTAATAAAGCTCAACCATCTCCGTCAAATGCACATTTTCCATTGCGAACAATAGTTAATTATTGTACACTTACTTTCAACTTTGTGCGAATTTAACTGATAACGCTTTTTGACATGAACAACGAACAAGCCTCAAACGTCAAATATTTCATTTGATCACGGCCACCTTGAGCAAATCATTTTAATTTTATTGTTCGAATTGTTTTATTGTTCGATTTTATTTCAAACTGCTATAAAATCGTTAATTTTCATCGTAGAAAGCTTTAAAAGGGATGGTTGTATTCGCAAAATATACAGGGTCTCCCATTTAAAAATCAAAAGTTGACGTTACATCCGGTTACTTCCGGAAGTGCAATCAGGTCTCCGATAGGTGAGATATTGCAAAAAGTAGTTTTAAATGTCTCATAAAAATTTCAAAACTAAAGATGCAATAGGAAAAAAGTTACGGCCTGGTGCGGTTTCGGAAAACCACACGGTATATGGGTGATTGAAGTTTAATGTTCTATTCAATTATTTAAAATGATAATAATGATAATGCATGATAACTACATATATATGTTTGATTTTATTAAATATAAAATATGAAGTGTATTGTCCAAAATACGAGCAAACGGAAAGCACAAAGGAGAAATCTATAATTTGCAAATTATATTGCAAAGCAGAAGTGTTTGTATTAACATATACAAATTAAGAAGCAGTAGGTATATGGTAACACAAATTTTAACACGAACTAATAACCTACGCTAAAAATACTTAACTTAAAATTAATACATGGGCAATGGGCCTCTAGAACAATGGTGTCCTTATAACTAAAATGTTTGAAATTGGTGATTACCTTTTTAATTAAATATTAATTAACCGCACTTAAATTGTTGATTTATCTGTGGGCTGGAACCTGCTACTACCGCCCTCTCTCGGAATCCTTTCGCACTTTATGATGCTGTTGCCTTCCTCGGCACACCTGCTGCCATCTATCGGTGTTACACCGCATTCTAGATATCGGCTACTCGAGGCGAAGTTTGTTTACGTTTTAGGCTGAATTCTTGTTCTATTTTCAATCTTTGATTCTCTACTCACTGTGTATTCATGTGGGAAATATTTACTGATATATCTACTACTCCTACAATCCTCTTCTACACCATAGATAAATAAGATTCTACACCTCGTAGACTCTGCCTGGGGACGCCACACTTGAAAAGTCGTAATTTCGACCCAAATTACACTTAAAACTTTGTTAAATCTTCTCTGAATTACTTTTCACTATTGTTTTACAATCGTAGCACAGTTATGTTAGCTTAAACTTATTTTTTTAATTATTAAATTTTACAATTTTCTACATACACTAGCTTACAAGCTTTAGCTGTCTCTCCTCGGGACGCTATCGCCAAACTCCTCGCATTGTCGTCCTTTCATCCGAATTTAAACAATTGAACTTCCCTTAACTGCGAGCTTCTTGTTACACCATTTCACACGATCTAGCCAATCACATCACAGCTAATCTAATATTTTAATTACTTTGGTTTGCATTTAATTTCTATAATTTATGGTTTAATTTGGCATTTTAAATAGTATTCACTCATCACATTTACCGTTCGTAATGTAGTTTCAACATTCCAAAATCGACTTTAATCCCGAAACCCTTTTTTCTTGCTATGCTTCTACATTTTTCTGTTTATATAAACATAGTTTATGTGGATGTGATATTATATAAATTACGTTGGGACTTGTCTATTACTATGATGCAAAATTTAGATTTTTGCGCTTATAAATAACCAAATAACTATGATGTTAACACAATTAAATATTGACCAATCAGAAGCTTTGCCGGTTTGACGTTTAGCTTAGTTCATGAAATCTGTAGAGATGCGTGCGTGAGTAATGTTACTAGAGTTGGGATCTATAGTAATTCATTATTTAGTGTGTTTATTATACTTTAACAGTTTATTTAGGCTATAGATACTCGTTTATATATATAAACGAAAATAGAGAGCAATTCAATATCAAATTATAAATTAAAATTCAATTAGTGATCAATATCTATCGTACCGACTATATATACCTAGTACAAGTGCAAGCACGCACGTATCACTTGTACCAACGCATTGGTCAGAACGTAATTTCATTATATCTAAGTTATTAATCGGCACAAAAATCTGTATCTAGCATAATCACAAGAGACAAGTCCCAAAATAATTATAGCATATCGAGCACGAATAAACTATGTCCAGATTAAAAGATTAATGCGAAAGCCACATGGTAGAAAAGGGATTCGAGAGTCTATAATCGTGAAGCAAAACGCAATGTAGATATATGACGCCTAAAACATACATCGAAGTTATGCAACAGAAAGTGAATCTGATTATATTATAATGTTTAGAATTTAAAATTAGATCAAGGGAAGTTTAAACTGTAAGAGTTGCACGTAGATTTACATAAATTAAATAATAGGCATTAATCTGATCGGTCAGATCGTATCATAATAATAACAAGAAGGAATGGTAACCAGGAAATGCAAATGTTTTCCTATATGGCATATCCATGGCTACATATAACAATGCAAAAGAGTCCAGCTATAGCGTTCGAGGAGAGAACAGCTCCGCTAATTATTTTTATAAAATTTTGCTAAAATTAATAGTTAAACTTTAAATAAAATTAATTAAAACAGTGAGAAATAAGTAGAACACCAGTGGGAAAGATTTTCAAGCAGAAATAACTGCATATTGTGTTTTCGGCGAAACTAAGTAGTGAGAAATAGAGGCTTGGTAGCGTCCCCAGCTGCAGAAGACTTTGGTGAGCAGTGAAAGGAAAAGGAAATCAATTTATAAGAAATTCCAAGTATAAAGAAGCAGTAAAAGTGCATAATCTGAAAATTCGCAGATTGAGGGTAAATATATTATATATATATATATATATATATATATATATATATATATATATATATATATATATATATATATATATATATATATATATATATATATATATATATTGTGCTTCGCAATTAAAAAGGATTAACATAAAACTTCTAAGGTAACAACCATTTCAAACTTTGGCTTTTGCTAATTTTTAAAATAAATTGTACCAGAGGCTTAGTCCCATGTAGTAGGATAAGTTACGTAGGTTTGCGTAGGGTAGTAATAAGTTTTAAAATTTGTTTACTTATTTTCATGATCATATGACAATAAACATAGTCATATATAAATTACTTCTTTTTTCTTATTATTTTGAAACTTTTCAGGAAACAATTTAAATCCTACAGTATGTTCAGATGAGATCAAATAAAATTCAATTGATATAACAAAATATTCTAATATCATAGATTCATATATCATAGATAGTTGGCAAGCAACTTCACTGCATAAAAATTTATTCCTGCAAAATATTTACATAGAGCTCATTGAACCCCCTCTAGGATGATAGGGTATTTATGTTCTAAGTGATCCTTACAAATCCTTACAATCCTAAAATATTACAAAAATAAGCGTTCATAGAACTGGCGCCCAAGAAGAAACAAGAAGGATTCAATAGGGAATAAATAGTGTAAGTATCCTGTAAGCTTATCAGACGTTTCCTCGCGATACTATTACCATTGCTATCTCATTTTATATAAGTCTAAAATCAACAACGTATTAGAGCTTTATCATAAATCATATTTAATAAATAATCATCCAAAGTAGGGGCTTTCATATATTAACGCATATAATAAATTGACGTCCCAAAGTGGGATTTTTGGAAAGCTTATATTCACACATAATAAATATATTTCTCCTATTTTTATCGCGTCATTTGTATATATTCACATATATTGTATATATTCATTCTCGTTCACGAGGCAAAAGCATAGCAATTATAGTACTATATTTTCTATGGGCAAAAGGAAAGAAAAGCGGCTTCGTCCTACATGTCCACACATTGGCCTGAAAATCAGGTCATGTGTCATAAAACTGCAGACAGCCTAAACGCGCTCACCGGATAGGGACATAGTGGCTACTATACACTAACACGAATAAATAATGTTCTATGAAAAATACCACAACACAATCTGTCGTTACTAAACTTGTAACATACATGCCTTGAGATCTAATAATAAATGTCAAAGGAAGAGAGCCCTCGATTTCCCTTACAGATTTAATCAGATTTATATACCCACAATTACCTTCTGATATCTAGATGGTCAATTGACAAAAGTGAACATAACAATAGTACAACTCTTCAAGAAAATATAAGTCCCCGAATGGTTACTCTAGAACTCTACGTCGAGGAAGCAGAGCCGATTTTCCTGATAGCCTCTTTTCGAAAATTGGAAATATTTCGAAAAATTTTCAACACATAAATTTTTTTGAAAAACGTGCTTTTTTAACATGCCGAGGACTACACTTACAGCAAATAGCAAATAGTTTTGAAACGTCAATTTGAAAGAGATACAGCTAATACAACAATAGTCGATTTGTGACGGTTTTGCGATACCTCGAAAAGTAATACATTTTTTATTAGATGAATCCTTATGGGACTGGGACTGGGTATCTAATAATTCATAACAATATAATCATGATCTCTGTTTCCAGGACTTCCAATATTTCATAGATCGAGGCCAATACCAGAATGAAAAAAACGATCCAATTTCGGCTACCTTATTTTCTCTGGATGACTCAAGATGGAAGAACTTAAGGATGAAACTTACACCCACCTTCACCAGCGGGAAGATGAAGATGATGTTCCAATCTGTCGTAGACATCAGTCATTACATGACCGACGCCATTGGAAAATATACTTTGGAGAAGAGAGACATCGACATCAAAGAGGTACGTACCTACATAAGTATCTTTACATTTTTGGACGCCATTTCTCGATCTCAAATATGCGGATCATGTTCCAGTTCCTCGCCTGCTTCTCCACTGACGTCATCGGATCCTGTGCCTTCGGCATCGAGTGCAATAGCTTCAAAGATCCAGAAGCGGAGTTTAGACAGATGGGCATCCAGATTTTCAGCACTAGCGGTATTCGGAGAAAGCTGGACTTGATGTTAATTAGCAAACTGCCAGAATTGGCCTTAAAACTTGGTAAGATACGGTTTACAATATTTCCATTTCAGAAACTCACTGAAAGTTATGCTGTAGGGATAAAACCAAATACGCCTGAAGTAGCCAAATTCTTCCACGAAGTCACGGAAAAGACCGTCAACTACAGAGAGGAAAACAATGTGTCAAGGCCGGATTTTCTCCAGCTACTGATAGACTTGAAAAACAGCTCCAAAGACGATCCCAATCCGTTCACCATAGAGCAATTGGTTGGTACAGTCAAAATTACATAATGTTGACGAGTTTGACGAATTTCTTTAAAAAGTGAGATAAATTAAAATCAGGATGTCTGTCAAAATCGTCCACCTTTTGGGATTTTTACCACATCTGTTTATTTATGTATGTTATGATACGATTTCAAATGATATGTAACACCCTTAACAAATGTTGTCTCGGTATTTGGGAAGAAACAGGATGTAATCACAAAAATAGTGAACTTGCACCTTATTTTTTTTTGCATAAAAATGTTCTAATGTTATTCAAAAATAATATATGCAAAATATGACTCCATCCACATATAAATTGTACGTTTTTGAAGTGGTTCACCTAAAAATTGGTCCACTTTGATGAGTTGTAACTTTTGAACGGATGGATGTATCTTTGAAAGGTTTTTTTCGTCAGAAAGAGTGTTCCTTCGGCAGCGTAAGGTACTTCATAGATGACTTGATGTAAAATACAGCAAAATCACCAGCCCGGTCGTGTGACGTCATATTTTTAATTTTCCCGGCCTCTATCTTACGGAGGTCCCGGCGGGAATAGTCGTGACGTCATATCTTACGTCATTGTTTATTGCTTCTTTGTGTATTTTGTTTAGAATACTGTGCACTGAATTAAAATAATTTTTATTTTGAATAAAAATTATTCAAGCATCCATTAAAACTTTTCATCAAAAAATTATTTTAACAATCTAAAAAACACTGACTAAACCTATAGGCATGCATTCTTCTTCTTGTTTTGGATAAAAAATATAAAACTCGAGACATTGCCAAGTGTATTTTATTACATAATTTACTTTAATAAATAAGATGTTTAATTTTAACTAAACTATCGGACATAAAAAGTGGCGCACCTAGATTTTGTTAAGCACCTAGATATGTTCAATAACTTTTAAACCAGCCTATCGATTTTGATAATTTTTTTTTGTTAGAAAGGGCGATTTTTGCGGATGACTATTTTGTAATTGGATTTCCATAAAAAATGTATTTTTTAATATGTACCGGGTAAGTCTCTTAGATTAATACCCCCCTTATCTCACTTATCCTTTGCCGATTTAACTCATTCAAAAAAGGAGTAGACACGGTTTTTGATGAATTTTTATAACCTGAGAAGAGATGTTAAAAATCTCGTAAAATATACAGGGTGGAAAATAAAACATGATTTTTTTATATGGAACACCCCGTATATTTTTAGACCAAAAAAATGTCCTTAATTTTCTGAATCCAAAAATGTGTAATTGTTATATAATCACGCCACCTGTTCGTGAGATATTACTAAAAACTTATCACATTACGGGTGTCAATTATAAAATAAGAACATCAAGATACCTCTGGAAACAATGCATATTTGCATTGTTTATTTGTTGACAGATGTCATTCAGTTTTTTGTGAGATTGTAGTTCACTCTCTTAGATATTAGGGTAAAAAATACGTAGTGTTTGTAAAGAAGCAAGTTATTTTGAAAATGGTATATTCATTGGAAGAGCGAAAAGAGTTACTTGAAATTTATATTCAGTGCAACAAGGATAAGTCTCTTGCTCGGAGGGAGTATGTTAGGTTATTTCGAGATAGGCTACCTCCTTCCAAAAATAGTTTTAAAAACATTTATGCAAAGTTTAGGAATACCGAATCTCTGAGAGACAAGAAAATGGAAGGGCGAAGAGCAAAAACAGGAGAAGACACAGAACTCAACGCGTTATTATATTTTGCTGAAAATCCATCCAAATCATCCTATGCCGCAGCAATAGAATTGGATATATCACAAAGAAGTGTGATAAAAATATTACATCGCCATAATTTTAAACCATATAGTATTTTGCCCGTTCAATATTTAGACGACAACAACCTTCAAGACAGGTTAACCTTCTGCAGAGACATACTTGATAGAATAGAGGAAGATGATGAGTTTCTAAGTCATGTCTTTTGGACTGATGAAAGCAGTTTTTCTACTGCGGGAATTTTTAACAGAAAAAATGCACATTATTGGGCAGCGGAAAATCCACATATTGTAAAAAAAATTAAAAAACAAGGATACCAAACTGTAAACGTGTGGTGTGGCATCCACAAGGATGCTATTGTAGGTCCTGTATTTATAAATGGCCCCTTAAATGCACAACGTTATGTGGATATTCTTCAACATCCAGTTGAAAATTATTTAGATAATATTAATTTAGTGGACAACAGATCTGTTATTTGGCAGCAGGATGGAGCACCGCCACACTCTGCAAGGAACGTCACCGAATACCTAAACAGAAAATATCCTATTTGGATAGGAAGGCACGGTGTTATACATTGGCCCGCTAAAAGTCCGGACTTAACACCTATGGATTTTTTCTGTGGGGTACGATAAAACAAGATATATACGAAACTGGGGTTTTTAATAATATGAATGAGTTAAAAGACTGCATACGTGTAAAAATTGAGGAATTAAACCAAAATGGTGATATATTTCAAAGGGTGAGAAGCAATTTTAAAAAGAGATGCCAAATGTGTATTCAGAATGGTGGTGGTTACGTGGAAAATATTTAATTACGTTACGTGTAAATAAATAAAATTGTGTTACTCTATTGTGTTACTGACTTTTAATATTAATATTGACTTTTATTCGCTTTTATTAGGCTTATGTTGTTTATTGTTATTACTCGTTACTGTTATTGTCACCTATATATTATTTATTTATTATCTCAATAAATGGCATTGTTTCCAGAGGTATCTTGATATGTTTTTTGTTTTATAATTGACACCCGTAATGTGATAAGTTTTTAGTAATATCTCACGAACAGGTGGAGTGATTATATAACAATTAGATATTTTTTTATTCAGAAAATTAAAGACATTATTTTGGTATAAAAATATACGGGGTATTCCATTTAAAAAAATCATGTTTTATTTTCCACCCTGTATATCTTACGAGATTTTTAATATCCGTGCTCAGATTATAAAAATTCATCAAAAACCGCGTCCAATCCTTTTTTGAATGAGTTAAATCGGCAAAGGATAAGTGAGATAAGGGGGGTGTCAATCTTAAGAGACTTACCCTGTACAGCCTTTAAAAACCGATTATGATTTTGACACGAAATTTGAATGTCGCTGTGGAGGGAAATTTTATTTGTATTGAATTCTTAGGTTGGTCACGGTGTTTACCATTCTTTTTTCAATATTCTCTTTTTTGAATCACCTCTCTAGCCCCTTCAGCAACGAAGATGCGACATATTAGATGAAACGGTGTTATTAAGTTTGATATTTAACAAGGAGGCTATGTTAACGGTTAACACTGAAACGTCAAAAGATTCAGTTGACAATCTCGTGAAAAAAAAAATTCAGTTAACGTTCTAAAAGAAAATGCCAGTGCAAATTAGTCCCATTCAAGTAGCTAGAGTTGTGGCTTTGGTAGAAGATGGAAGGAGTCAAAGATATGTAGCTCGTACTGTTGGTCTACCAGAAACAACTGTTCGAAGAGCGATCCAGCGCTACCGAGAAACGGGCCAATACAGCAGACGTCCAGGTTGGGGTAGTTCCAGGATTATGCACAATATTGACGATCGATTTATTGGTCTGCAAATATCGAGGAATCCTTATCAAACAGCTATGATCACAAACCGAAATTTAAGAAACGCACGAGGAACACGAGGCACGAGGTTGTGTCTTGTGTCAGATCGAACAATTTGTCGGAGATTCAGCAGCCTTGGTTTTATCGCAAGAAGACCTGCTATTGGAATGCGATTACTTCTACGACATCGTAGCTCGTTTCGATTTTGCTCGAATTCATCTTGTTTGGAATGAGTTGCAATGGTCTCAAGTTTTATTCACTGACGAATCAAGATTCATGTTGAGATCAGTAGACGGACGTCGAGAAGGCGTGGGGAAAGATACGAGGATGGTATGTTCAGTGAAAGGGAGAGTTTTGGCGGTAATTCACTAATGGTATGGGGTGGAACTACCAGCGATGCCCGTACAGAATTATTTGTGTTTCCACCACGGCAATCTCTAAATGCAGTTAGATACATAGAGATCTTGAATGAACATGTTGTCCCATTTGCACCTTACATTGGCGAAGAATTCCTCTTAATGCAAGATAATGCACGACCGCATACAGCAGTGATGATAACACGATTTTTAAACGATGTCGGAATTAATCGTATGCCGTGGCCCGCTAAAAGCCCTGATATGAATCCCATTGAGCATTTATGGGATGAATTGGGACAACGTGTTAGTAGACGCAACCCAGAGAATCTGAATGAATTGAGGATTGCTCTTACAGAAGAATGGGACAATATCCCTCAAATCACTATCACAAATTTGATTGAAAGCATGCCTAGGCATATGGAAGCTGTTATAGCAGCCAGAGGAGGAAATACTCGTTATTAGTGTTCAGTTATTTTTTAAGTTTATTGTTTTAATCATTAATAATTACAGTCGCTTTACTAAAATGTCGAATAATTCTTTGTTTGTTATTTCTTTTTGATGTTGTTTGTACTTGTATGTAACAATTATTTCAGCGAATCGTAAATCGTAATCGAAAACGCTTAACATTTCTTAAACGATGAACTTTTTAGACATTTTTAGCTCCACGGCCTCCTTGTTAAATATCAAACTTGATAACACGGTTTCATCTAAAATGTCGCATCTTCGTTGCTGAACGGACTGGAGAGGTGATTCAAAAAAGAGAATATTGAAAAAAGAATGGTAAACACCGCGACCAACCTAAGAATTCAATACAAATAAAATTTCCCTCCACAGGGACAATCAAATTTCGTGTCAAAATCATAATCGGTTTTTAAAGGCTGTACATATTAAAAAATACATTTTCTATGGAAAGCCAATTACAAAATAGCCATCCGCAAGAATCGGCCTTTCAAACAAAAAAAATTATCAAAATCGATAGGCTGGTTTAAAAGTTATTGAACATCAAATTTGGGACAAAATCTAGGTGCGCCACTTTTTATGTCCGTCAGTGTAGTTTTTAATGTATAACAATTTTGTGATTTATAATTTTATAGATTTTACTTTAATAGGACATTTAAATGAAAATATTTTAAAAAAACTACAATTTATAACAACTTTTGGACATACTTATTTGCTTTAACACCACGTTGTTCTCCAAGAGTGAAACTTTAATTATTTTTAACAAAATTTCCTACCATAAATAAATAGATCAACAATTATTGGTAGATTATTATCGGATTGGAGTAATGGTGTCTCTTAAAATTCATATCTCATATTGCGAACTAGATAAGTTAGTGCATTTTGTAATTTTTATATATACTCGCCTTTAAATATTGCTACAATCCGTAGGTGGCCCAAGTATTTGTGTTCTTCATCGCTGGCTTCGACACTTCCTCAACAACCATGAATTTCGCTCTATACGAACTATGTAGAAACCCGGACATTCAGGAGAAAGTCAGGGACGAAATCAACAGAGTCCTGGAGGAGCACGACGGAGAAATCACTTACGAAAGCTTGGGGGAGATGAAGTACCTCCAGCAGGTCATTGACGGTAAACCCAACGGACTTTCCCCCGTCCACTATTAGATCTGAGGTCGGGAAGTGGAGGGGGTGAGTTTTTAAGGGTAAAAAACAGTTTCTCGATTTCCGGCAAAACTGCAAGTCATATGGAAAAAAATTAAATGGCAAAGTTATTAAAGTGTAAATTTAAATAAATAGCTCAAATTAGCTCGTTTCTTTGCATATTCTGAGAACATTTACCATAGTAATGTATATTTTTTACACCATAAGAAAGTAGAGATTTCAAACAACAAAAAGCCCACCAATTTTTTTAAAAAAGCAGATTTTGACGCGAGAATTTTCGATTGAAAATTAGGGTGCTGTGACGCTCTTAGCTTCGGTGCGGAGGTTTTATCTCGAGCGCCACTGTCTGTTTAGAGTGCAGACACTTGTGCACTTTTCCCTACAGGCAGTATCTGTAGGGGCCCCGGATAACTTTTGTGGAGAAGGGCGGAAGCCAGGTCACGTGATACACCGGTAGGCCTTGTATTACCCTATCTTCAAGAAGAACACCGGTTTATAATTACAACAGATTTTATTATTTCGGTCACACCGGTATTTACATATATACAGAGGGTATTCAGTCTGCCTATAGCGAGTTACGTCATGGGGATGAAAAGCGTTACGAATAAAGACTTAAAGCGGGATAACAAAGGGGCGGCGAGTGAAAACAAATGGTACTACTTTAGTAAGCGGAGGAAGCAATAATACTACAGTAAAGCGTGCAGCGTGTAGGAAATCCAAACTTTCGCGGATATGATGTACGCGGACTAGTTTTGTCGGAAGTTTTGCTTGCGTGACTCAGGTAGCCTGTGGAGTCACTGCTGCATGCAGAATGCTCAGCAGAAGGGTGGATGCAAAATGCGACAACCCGAAGGGTGCAGGGTGCTACGACCCGAACTACAGCCTATTGAGTGAACCCACACGGTTTCCACGTGTATCTAACATTTATGCCGAAGACCGAATAGTGAAAATTGCGTGCGTGACCCAGGTAGCCTGTGGAGTCCCTGCTGCATGCAAATTGCTCAGCAGAAGGGTGGATGCAAAATGCGACAACCCGAAGGGTGCAAGATGCTACGAGCCGAACTACAGCCTATTGGGTGAACCCACACGATTTCCACGTGTAGGTATTTAACTACGAGTTCGGAGACTGGATTTCCTTAGCGCTTGTTAATAAAGTACACTTACTTTTCTTTCGTGACGGGGATCGGTAGCGGCAATCACGGCAAGTCGCAACTTGTCAGATTACAGAATAACAGCAACGAAAACGGCAGCGAAGGCGGAGGATGCAAAATGCGACAACCCGAAGGGTGCAGAATGCTTTTCGGTTAACGGCGAAGAATGCTAACTGACATTACAGCAGTGTTGCGAGCAGGTCTCTTTTTTTCGTACTAGGTGGCGCTGCTAATTCGTAATAGATTTCAAGTTTTCGTAATAAATTTGATTGACTAAAAAAATCTTCATGCATTTGATATAAATCGAGAATAATATATGTGTACTCTCTAGCAAATAGCAGACAGTAAAAACTGATGATATTAAAACATTTCAGTGGCTTCATCTGCCGTCGAAAATCGTTATTAAAATAATAAGGATTTATTCGCGACATACCTACCATGATGCAATGGTTTGCCAAGATCCAGAGAATGTGCGCTGCGTCATATGTATACAGTGGGTCTGAGTGAGATAGCATCAGATTCGTTTGAAGTAATAAGTAACTCTGCGATTTGTTCACAGAACTCACAGTCATGACTATTGAACGATTTCATTTTTAACGCCAACCTGTAATTATTGGCATCATTTGTCGGTAAAAAACGTCATATCGAAAAAAGTAATAGATTATCCTTGCGGCGTAATAGTGTAATAGCATGCCTTCAATAGTAATAGATCTATTACAAACGTAATAGTGCTCGCAACGCTGCATTACAGTGCTGTGGAGCTGCTTTTATATGATTTTGGACGGTTTTTTCGCGTTGACGCGTGATCTCCCTACCTACTGATATCGTTGGGAGTGCAGCGCAGTCCGATATTTCGATGCCTTGAGGTTAATTTGTGCTTGAGGTGACGGTTACGCGGATTATTGATACTGGAAAAACAGGAGCGGCTAAATATCCGACGATGCTCCCGCCGATGAGCGCATGCGCGGCTCTCGCGCTCAGTTCGGAGCGCGAATTTACTGTGAATTCAAATACGATGAGTATGAATTGATTGAAAGATCCATATTTATATAGACGAGACCGGACAAGGCTCGTTTTTCAGTCTCTTTAGAATAATTCAAGCTTCCATATAATGTGCTTTTCTCACTTTATGCGGTATAATTTTTATTTTTATTGCATAGTTAATTTAACTATTAAACTACCATTACTTTTTACAATTAAACTTTCATTGGTGTGCTTTTACCATACTTATGGGGTATATCATTTGCATAGTTTTTTTTACTTTGGCATCTACTGCATAGTTATATTAATTTAAATATTTTAATAATTATATCCAAATTAAAATTAGGATTAATAATTTCTTTTAAGTCTACTGAATATATGAATATATAGCATTTAGCCATACATAAGGGTGTTATTATATACATAATAATATACTTAATTTGGCTCGACAAAATGTTAAGTAACATTATAAAGTGATGACGATAACTGACTAACCAGACTATTAATATATTTTCGAATCAAAAAGAATAATGACTACAACAAAAACTTCAACAAATTATTCAACTAACTCTACAATAGTAAATACTTTTACTCACAATCGGTTAGTAATTTATGGATTTCTAACCTTTGAAGTAATCGGGAAGCGACTTATTACTTACTTTACTTTCCCAGCTAGCCGGGAAAGTACTTTCCCAGCTAGCATCTGTCACTTTTCTTACCTGGAAATGTCAATGTCATTTTTGATTAAAAGATGGTTTAGAAAGAATAGAATCCTCTCAACATTTATTTAATTCAGAAACAACAACAACAATAACAAAAAGAAAACTATTTGGAATTATAAATATTAATAGTTACATTGGAATTATGATTACTATTAACGGTTAAAGTCAGACCGTGTTGCTCAAAATTATGAGTTTCAGAAATAGATGAAGACGCCGACGTTTCTGGATTTTCTACATGAGACAACATATTAGCAATTTTTATTTGTCCATATAATGAATTCTCCACATATCCCTCTGCTACGGTGTTGGATTTCCAACCCCCCAACTTTTTCAACTGTAGGATGTCTCCACCTGTATTTGCTAATAATGTTGCTGAAGTACATCTAAAACAATGTCCTGTAAACCTGTTAACATTTTCCAGCTTTAAATAAGTTGCTATTTTTTTGGGAAAACTTCCTATAGCATTATGCCCAAAAGGCTGTCGTGTAATTTTACCAAATCTTATTTGTAAAAAAAATCTATCAGAGTCAATGTTATTACGAAGGTCACAGTATTGCTTTATTATATTTATCCATTCCGATTTTGTAATTACAAATGTACGGGAAGAGTAGGTTTTTGTGACAGGAATCACTATTATAATTCGATTTTCTAAAATATCCAGGTCACTTATTTTCATTTTTAAAAGTTCATCGCACCTACAGGCTCCGGAAATGCCAATAATTAAAGTAACCTAAAAAAATTTAATATAACATATATTTAATATGCACTAAATAAATTAAAATTACCTTTTGAGGAAGATATTCTATCGGGGCATTGTTTAAAAATGTATCGATGTCTGCTTCAGAAAAAACACTTGACTTTTTAGCTTGATATCCCACATTCTTCCTTTTCAAAAATGCCTTCAATTTTGCGTAATTACTAATATCAACATTATGCCTAAAGTTTAATACTGCTCGCAACATCGAATATCTTGACCATAATGTGGAGGCTTTACTTTGTTTGCTTATTTCACAAAAATAAGCAAGAAGTACCGTCTCAGAGGTATGCTGCACACCTTTAGCCACGCACCATTTACTGTATAGTTCATAGGTGTTTTCATACCTCTCCCTGCTTTTTTCAGGAATTATTCCTTCAGTAGCTCTCTCTGCAGCTACCCGCACTTCTGGTGGCGTACATTCAAATTCACTATCAGACATTTTTGTAAAATAAACACAATTTGATTATATGTACAATTAATGGCGTCGTGTATCGCCTAAATGTCAGATTCAACAAACTTGTTTTGTTACCTAGCAACGATCTCACAGGTTACTTAAAATAATTCATCTTATCATATAATGAAAATGGATACAGATATTTGAAACGAAATTATTATTGGTAGATTGTGAGTATTAGAAATCCATAAACTACTAACCGATTGTGAGTAAAATAGTATACAAACCTCGCGGGAACTCATTCTAGCCTCGCGTCTGTAGTTTACCTCGGTAAACTACCTTGCCGCTCGGCTGAAATAGAGTACTTTCCCGCTCGGTATGTAATGTACTATTACCTTCAAAATTGTCTAAATTTACAATTTCCTGAATTATTTCATAATTGTGCTTGATTTTCAAATGTTCACGTAAGTCCTTTAAGTATTTAAACGAAATATTACAACCATCCAGACACTTATTTAGTATGTATCAAAGCTGTACGATATTATACTAGTCGAGTTATGTATGTTTTTGTAATGTCTATTTAGATTTCGTTGCTGTGTAAATATCACTCCACATACTTCACATGTAAACGACATTTTTAAATTTTCGTCAAAAGACTTCTTTCCAAATATCAAACCAAATTCACTTACAAATAAAATCAAAGCACAAGTCCACTACAAGTCAACGAAATGTCGTCAAAACAGCGTAAATAAAATGGTACATAAACCTCAGATATAAACAAAACACCTATAAAAGTTAGGTTAGGTCACAAAACTATACTTCATTCCATGTAGCTTGCACATGCGTACCTCAGAGCGCCGTCGGGTATTTAGCCGCTACTGGAAAAACTACTGACGGCGGCGGGGTACCCAGAAGGGGTTTGTTTATGACCTGGTTATAGGCAGAACTGAATGTACAATTTTATAACAATGTTTACCTAAAAAGAAAATGAATTTTTCGAGGCATATTAACGTTATTAATATCTATGAATAATTTACGGGCTTACAGTTAAATGAAATATCCTAGTTTCTAGCGTAATGTGAGGGAGATTATTCCTACTTCATTACAGTGCTTTTTCGATATCAACCCAAAATAAGGTGAAAAAATAAATATTTTAAAACAAAAAATTACATTGTGTCTGGGACGTCAAAAGGTAAGTTTTCACCAAATGTCTTAAAAAAAAAATTTTTTTGTATAAGAAAAATAAAAAACCGAAAACGGTTATTTGAATTTTTCACATAAATTTTGAGGTTATGTGAAAAAAGTGTAAATACAAAAGTTGTAGATCTTATTACCTACAACTTTGCCATTTAACTTTTTTCTATAGGACCTGTAGTTTTGCCGGAAATCGAGATAAACCGTTTTTTACCCTGAAAAACTCACCCCCCCCCCCCCTTCCACTTCCCGACCACAGATCGCCCGTAATTATTTATCCTCTCATTTTTGTTATATAATCTTCCTTTTCCAATGGGTTTCATCATATTATAATTTTTTCCACTTTTTACCATTTTCAAAGGCTCAGCCCTGGTCTATACCGATATTTTCTATTTTACAGAATCTCAGAGGCTGTACCCGCCTTTGGCAACCCTCACCAGAAAATGTGTAAAAGACTACAAACTAAGAGACACGGATATTACCTTAGAAAAAGGGACACATGTAATAATTTCCTTGTATGGTCTGCAGCGAGACGCGGATCATTACCCAGATCCAGAACGGTTCGACCCAGAGAGGTTCAGCAACGAAAACAAGAAATCCAGGCATCCGTTCTTGCACTTACCTTTCGGGGAAGGACCCAGAAATTGCATAGGTAAGTAGCATAGTGTTGCGAATGATCGAGTATCGCCTTTAATGGCTGATGTGTGGCTAACACATCAATATTCTTTCAAAAATGCTTTCTCTAATTTTTGTTATTTCTGCACTCTAGGCCTTCGTTTTGGTTTGATGCAGTCTAAAATTGGCCTGATACAAATTCTGAGGAAATTCAGGCTGAGAATCAGCCCCACTACTTCGATGCCGCTACGTATCAATGACGAGGTACTTCTCTTAAAAACCCACAACACGTTGTATCTTCAAGCGGAGAAAATTTAGATTCGGGTAGAGAATTTCAAAAATAAATGTAAACAGTTCCTTTAAGTTAAATTGAAATGTAAAACAGTTACTTTAAGTTAAATTGGAATGTAAGCTTAAAATAATAAAATAAATCTATGAAACTAATAGATCTGGTAGGTATATCAATTTTATCGAATATATAAAATTATTTAATAGTATTTAACAGTAATAGCTGTTTAAATGCCACAGCTCCCTTGTGTTACAAAAAAATCGTTAATGTCACGAAATGGATATAACGCATATTGTTATACCTTTACATAAGAGTGCAGTCTACTGTGGGAATTAAATGACGCTGGTCTGTATGCACAGGCCTATGCAGATGACTTGGTCATCCTATGCAGTGGAACCAGGGACAATTTGCGTGGCCCTATGGCTAGGGCCATAAGAATAGTTGAGAACTGGTGCCAAATAGCTGGCCTAAGAATAAACCCTAAGAAAGCTCAGCTTATGCTATTCAGCAAAAAGAGGAACCAAGAAAATCGACCAGAGATTACTCTCTCTGGTGTGGTCCTTACCTACCACCAGACGGTGAAATATCTAGATGTTCACCTCGATGCTAAACTGTCTTGGCATGATCACATATCATGCAAAATCAGGAAAGCAACGTGTGCACTGTGGACGTGTAGGAGGGCCTTTGGTGGAAGCTGGGGTCTTAATCCCAAGGTTCTCCACTGGCTCTACTGCACTATTGTTAGACCAATTTTAACTTACGGGGCCATCGTGTGGTGGCCTTGTGTTGAAAGGAACTCAACTAACAGGCAACTGGACAGGGTCCAGAGACTTGCGTGTTTAGGGATGACTGGAGCATTGAGAACGGCTCCCACCAGAGCTCTGGAGGTGCTATTAAATCTCATGCCACTACAAATATTCATTAAATTGGAAGCCATGCGTGCGGTATATAGACTGCGCACGCTAGACCAGTTACAGGTGTGCTCATTCGGGCACTCTCGCATGTGGAACTGGGCCACCGAACGATGCCCGGATCTACTCATGAGTGGTGATCATACTCCCACTAAACTATATCTAAACTATATATATATCCCACTATATATATATATATATATATATATATATATATATATATATATATATATATATATATATATATATATATATAGATATATATATATATATATATATATATATATATATATATATATATATATATATATATATATATATATATATATATATATATATATATATATATATATATATATATATATATATATATATATATATATATATATATATATATATATATATATATATATATATATATATATATATATATATATATATATATATATATATATATATATATATATATATATATATATATATATATATATATATATATATATATATATATATATCTATATATATAAAAGAAAGTCGTGTTAGTTACTTCACTTATAACTCAAGAACGGCTGAACCGATTTAGCTGAAAATTGGAAGGGAGGTAGTTTAGAGCCAGGAGAAGGACATAGGATACTTTTTATCCCGTTCGACATCATTCCCGTGTGACTTGACATGTAACGTCAGTCACTATAAAACGTGGTATAACAAAAAAGAATCAGACTTGGAATAAAAAAATTGACGTATAATGACAGCTATGTAATGACGTATGGATGACAATCTATATATATAAAAGAAAGTCGTGTTAGTTACTTCACTTATAACTCAAGAACGGCTGAACCGATTTAGCTGAAAATTGGAAGGGAGGTAGTTTAGGGCCAGGAGAAGGACATAGGATACTTTTTATCCCGTTCGACATCATTCCCGTGTGACTTGACATGTAACGTCAGTCACTATAAAACGTGGTATAACAAAAAAGAATCAGACTTGGAATAAAAAAATTGACGTATAATGACAGCTATGTAATGACGTATGGATGACAATTTGATATTTGTAAGAAATCAATAATAAAACTATTTATATTAAATAAATAATTAACATTATTGCCCAATTGCCCATTCGTATAAACAGTGAAGTGAACTATAAAACTCGGTATGGTTGAAAATTTAAGTTTTTAGGTGAAGTGAAGTTTAATTAATAATGCCGCGACCAAGACGATCGAATCTTTCCCGACAAAGCCGTGATGCAAGAAGAATACGAAATACTGCAAATGAAAGGACTGAAGAAGAACAAGAAATTGCACGTGAACAGCGCCGCGATAGTATGGCTCGACTTCGTGCTTCTCAATCACGAGAGCAAAGTGAAGCAGCCCGTGAAACAGCTCGGTTGGCAATGCAGAATCGTCGAGCGAACAACAGAGGTCAACAAATAGATAATTTGCGACGCAGAACAAGATATTTATCAAGTGCTGATTTGAATCGAGTAGCGTTTCAATACGATTGCAGCAATGATTACAGCTTGCATCCTAGCGTTTGCATTGGGCAAATGGACGTAGTTTGCGAGTATTGTGGTGCATTAAAGTTTTCCGGAGAAACGCCTGGATTATGCTGCCTTAATGGTAAAGTGAAATTGCCATTGTTGACTCCGCCACCTGAGCCATTGTATTCATTGCTTTGTGGCGAAACACAAGAATCACGACACTTTCTTGCAAATACTCAAAAATACAATGGTTGTTTCCAGATGACGTCATTTGGGGCAGATATTATCGAAGAACGGGGATTTAATCCGACATTTAAGGTATTTATTTTTGTACTTATATAGAATGTAGTTAAAGAATAACTTACTTTATCTATTGGTACCTATGTAGTATATTTGCTAATTCTGAACTCTACTCTCCCACCGAAAAAAGTGTTTATAACCCAGTTAATACTGTCTGGTTTTTATTTTGTAGATACAAGGACAGATTCATCATCGAATTGGATCATTACTACCTTTCGAAGATACACATAATAAATTTTTACAATTACAAATATATTTCATGGGCAACATGGAAGAACAACTTGATCGACGCCTAGAGATCAATGCAGGAATGAAGCGAGCAATTCTTCAAGACTTGCAGTGTCTGCTTCATGAACATCATGCGTTGGTCAGGTTGTTTAAGAGTGCTTTAGAGCGCATGCCAAGTGATGACTATAAAGTTGTTATCAAAGCAGATAAACGACCATCTGGAACACACGAAAGGACATTTAATGCTCCAACAGTAGACGAAGTTGCCATCCTGATTGTTGGTGAACAATTGGAAAAACGAGATATTGTGCTTACACGTCGCGATACTGGGCAACTGAAACAAATATCTGAAACTCATCGATCATATGACACATTGCAATACCCGCTGATGTTTTGGCAAGGAGAAGATGGATATTATTTTAATATTAAAATGAAAAATCCATTGAATGGTGAGTATCAGTATCATAATTTATTTCATTTATTTGTGAAAGACACTGATTTAAAATAATGCTTATTAAAAAAATGGTTAATGTCTGTATTGTTTGCCTTTAAAATTTGCCTTTGAAATGGTTAATTATCAAATTTTTAATTTCAGGTGAAGAAACTAGAAAGAAAGTTAGCTCAATGAATTATTACGCATATCGTTTGATGATTCGTATAAATGCTGACAACTATTTGCTGCGGTTTCGTCGATTGTTTCAGCAGTATTGCGTTGACATGTATGTAAAAATAGAAACGGAACGTTTAACATTCATTAGGTTGAACCAAGCCAAACTGCGTTCTGAGGAGTACATACATTTACGTGATGCAGTTAGTACTGAAGGAAATGCAGCTAATATTGGTCGATTAACTATTCTGCCGGCGACATACATTGGTAGTCCACGTCATATGCATGAATATGCACAAGATGCAATGACATATGTTCGTCATTACGGTCGGCCCGATCTCTTTATTACTTTTTTATTTATTTTTTTAAATTTTTTTGCGCCTGATAATAAAACAAAAAATGTCGTGTATCACAAGGTACTTAAATGAAGAGCAACCTATGTATTAAAATAAAGAAATAATTATGAATGATTGATGTAGAAATTTAATTTTTTTTGTATTTTTTCAAATAAAAAAAAATCTGATTATTTATTGACATTAAGGCGGAACAAAGTTCGCCGGGTCAGCTAGTATATATATATATATATATATATATATATATATATATATATATATATATATATATATATATATATATATATATATATATATATATATATATATATCTAGACTGCGCATATATATATAATATATATATATATATATATATATATATATATATATATATATATATATATATATATATATATATATATATATATATATATATATATATATATATATATATATATATATATATATATATATATATATATATATATATATATATATATATATATATATATATATATATATATATATATATATATATATATATATATATATATATATATATATATATATCCCACTAAACTATATATTGTTATTATCTCAATAAATGGCATTGTTTCCAGAGGTATCTTGATATGTCTTTTGTTTTATAATTGACACCCATAATGTGATAAGTTTTTAGTAATATCTCACGAACAGGTGGAGTGATTATATAACAATTACACATTTTTGGATTCAGAAAATTAAGGACATTATTGTGGTTTAAAAATATACGGGGTGTTCCATTTAAAAAAATCATGTTCTATTTTCCACCCTGTATATTTTACGAGATTTTTGATATCTGTTCTCAGATTATAAAAATTAATCAAAAACCGTGTCTACTCCTTTTTTGAATGAGTTAAATCTGCAAAGGATAAGTGAGATAAGGGGGGTGTCAATCTTAAGAGACTTACCCGGTACCTATTAACAAACAAGCTCTTTGTCAGAGCATTGAGGCAAAGTAAATCGGCGTTGAGTGTGGACGATTTGGTAGGTTAGGTAGGTAACTACTTACACAATAAATATGACTGTATTTCAGATGCAAGAATTGCAAGTATATTTATTTTATTTTTCCGTTTTAAAGTTTATTTTTCACGGCTACTTAGCTGTTTTGTACATATTATTTTTGTTTCTTGTGGGAAATATGGCTACTAGCGAGTAGGGCTGGGCATAATAATTATGGGCGATCATTTTGATATGTGAAATAGTTTAGAACATATTGCATGATATGTCTTAAAAAGCACGGAATCGCACTCTCAGCTCGCAGTATTGACAGTTTATTGACATTTATTGAATTTAAAAAAATATGACTCCAGGAAAAAATCGTAATTTGCCATACAATATGGACAAATATCTAACGAATCATGTTGTGAGTTGTGAGGATCATGTGGTTATACTGGTTATTGGTTTTACGATTATTCCAATTAACCGATTACTCCGATTAATCGATTGTTCCGATTAATCGATTACTCCGATTAATCAATTATTCCAATTAACCGATTATTCCGATTAATCTATTGGTCCGATTAATCGAGTATTCTGATTAATCGATTGTTCCGATTAATCGATTGTAATGGGTTAACCGATTGTAATCGATTAATCGAAAAAATCGATTGTTTTAACACAATCGAAAATCGATTATGACTTTTGACAATCGCCCAGCCCTACTAGCGAGCCACCCACTATAAAGCAATACTTCATGAGTGGTGTGGAAACTTGCATTCAATATCAGCTTTGGTGTTGAAAATATGCATATATAAACCTTCTACTTTCACCCCCCTAAGAAAAAAAATACCTAAGCCAATGAAAAACATTGTGTAGGTTGCAAAAACAGGGTTGCCGGTCGTTAAACTACACATACATATTAGAACATATTATCGTCGGCCTAATGTGAAAAGTGCGTAACTCCAAAAATCGTAATTTTACAGTAGGGAGGAAAAACCGATTTACTGAATTAATTGACAATATTTGATGTCAATATGATGAGAATATTTTGTTTTTTTATCGATATGCTCTATATGGTATCGATTTTTATGCATAAAATCAAAATTATATAAAAATACTGGAGTTGTGCAACATTCATTCCCATAGTCAATATTTAGTGGGGAGTTATGCAAAAATCATATACAATTAAAAATTATATTTAAAATAATAATTATATTTATTATTTTTATTAACCACATATAAAGTTACAGTACTTATTCGTGTTTTAAACTATCGTAAAAAGAATGGTAATCTTTTTCAATTGACTGCTTTAAGAACATAAGATGTTCAAATTTCTCTTTTTTGATTTTTAATTTATCTATATACAGAGCAGGTAGTGATTCCAATTGTAAGTACTGAGGATTTCTTTGTACCCTGGTTGGTAAGACTCTAAATTTTTCAGAATGTCTAATTTTAAATTCAATTGTGCCATCAAAATTTCAAAGCCCTTAGATTATTTACAGTTGGATCACCAACTTTATATCCAGGTCTTATAGACTTGATAAAATTTAATGTAGAAAAATCCTTAAAATGGCTGTGATCCAGGTAGTTAACTTCGTACGGCTTAGGATTTTTCCTAGCTAATTTACATAAGGCTACATAATCGGCTGGCACATTAATACACTGCGCAACTTATTTAACGCACAACCAAAAAGTTAATTCAAATTTGACGTTATGTATTTTCGACAATTTTTGTTTGCTTTGGTCGATTTTTTTTTCAAATTGTAGATTTTTCTCTTAGGAATATCACTGTCTTAGTTGTTTTGGTAAAACGAATGATTTTGATATTATACCAGGTGCTATAAAAATGTTATGTTTTTTCCGAAATTTCAAAACGTCCTGTGGGCTATACAAGGTATTGCAAGTTATTGCAATTATAGCCAATTTAAAGCCTCATGTTTTTTCTACATTTTCTTTTTTTATTCATTTGTTTATCTCTGTTACTTCATAAAATATCCAATTTTTGAGTTGACGTGATTTTTATTAAATTTATTAATTTTCTTTTTTGTCAAGTGCTCATTATTTATTACTCATTATACTGGTTCAATGCCTCATTTTGCGTTCTGTTTTCCTTGATATTTTATAATTTATTGAGAGAACGAAGGTGTTTTAGAAGAGAAAAAGGTCTTAAAAGGATAAAAACTCAAAAAACATACCTAGAAAAATGGATTGCTTTAATCAATAAAACAACGAATAACAGGAAACAAAACAAAAGTAAATAGAGAATTAGTATCTGGTGTTTCCACCCCTTCCGCGAATGACCTCCCGACATCTTTGGTTCATACTTAAAACCAAAGTTCTGATTAGGTTCTGATCTAGGCTATTCCATAATTCAGGACTAGGCGTCCTTCCAATTCTTGTAAATTTTGGAGTTGTCGTCCCTCACTTCGTAACCGCCGACCGATAAAATCCCAAACATGTTCAATGGGGTTAAGATCGGGGCTACGGGCTGGCCAGTCTATGTGATCAATTCCTACTTCTTCAAGATAATTTCTCACGATAAGACTCGTGTGGGGACGCGCATTGTCTTGCATAAGTAAAAAATTGGGTCCTATATAGGGGGCATAAGGCAAAACATGTGCTTCAAGAATGTCTGTGATGTATCTGTCAGAATTGAGATTTCCATTCACAGTTACCAAGTCCGTTCGCCCAGTCAAAGATATTCCGCCCCACACCATGACGGATCCACCTCCATATAAAGTTGTGTGCAAAAAATTGCATTGACTGTATCGCTCATCGGGTCTTCGGTACGTCTGTCACAATTATACAAACTGAACCTTGACTCATCAGTCCAAAGAATACGTTCCCAATCTGCTTCCATCCAATTAACATGCTCATTGGCAAAATTCAATCTGGCTCTTCGATGATCTACTGTTAAAGCGGGTCCTCGAGCAGCAATCCTGGGTCTTAAATTTGCCTCCCTCAGTCGTCGGCGTACAGTTTGAACGCATATGAGTGGACCACCTGCGTCTTGAAGTTGTGCTCTTAAATGTGTTGCAGTTATAAATCGTTGTCTTACAGCATTTACTCTTAAAAAGCGATCCTGGATAGCAGAGATAACACGAGATCTATCTTGACCGGCCCGTCTGGAATGTTCTCCTGTTTCCGCGTACCTTTGAATTGCTCTCGCTATAGTTGTGTGAGACACTCCCAACCTTCCAGCTATGCGGTTGTAACTCCACCCTTCACCATGTAATGTAGCTGCCTCAACACATTCATCACGAGTTAAATTTCTGGTTTGGCGTTCCATTATTCACTAATTATTGCTGGACTGTCAACAAAAAACTAATGACACAGTTATCAGTTTATGACGTGTAATCTTCGATTTCCATAGCTTGCTAGCTGTTTGAGTTGTCCGATAAATGCATTTCATGTGAATAAAAGCATATGGTGCTTCAAAACGGTGTATTTCATGAAGTAACAGAGATAAACAAATGAATAAAAAAAGAAAATGTAGAAAAAACATGAGGCTAAATTGGCTATAATTGCAATAACTTGCAATACCTTGTATAGCCCACAGGCCGTTTTGAAATTTCGGAAAAAAACATAACATTTTTATAGCACCTGGTATAATATCAAAATCATTCGTTTTACCAAAACAACTAAGACAGTGATATTCCTAAGAGAAAAACCTAGAATTTGAAAAAAAAATCGACCAAAACGAACAAAAATTGTCGAAAATACATAACGTCAAATTTGAGTTAACTTTTTGGTTGTGCGTTAAATAAGTTGCGCAGTATAGTTCTGCCTTTTAATTTTTGCTCAATGGTGGAGTGTACAGAGTCGCACTCCATCTGGGTGTGCCCCTTTTCCAAATATTTCTGTGTTATACAAACTCATTTTTCAACAGCTAGGTTCAACAGCGCATTTGCCAAAGTACAGTTACGGTTTTGAGCACTGCAACCATCACTGTAAAATATTATTTGTTGTGTAGATTCAAGTTGGGGAGTTGTTTTAGTGGACAAAAAATCACAAATTATTGAAGAGAAACAGTTAGCATGAAGTTCCCCTTCGCCCTCATGCCACAAAAAGCAGTAGCCTTCTTTTGTACCCAAATCAAAAATGGTGAAATTATGAACGATCAATTTAGTTCGGTAGTAAAGGGCCGATACATTTGATTTGGGACATAAGAGTACCGACTGCAGGTCGATTGTGAACACTTTATTATTTGAATTTTTATCTTCCGCCTTTTCTTTACGTGCTTCCTCTTTCTTTGCGATATGTTCTGTGTATAAATTTTCTTCTACATTTTTTGTTTTGTACCCTACGCAAATGTCACACTCATCCTTCTTTGGTGAGAAAAGTGATAGGTTTAAATCCTCAAACATGTTTGAAAATGTAGCTATCGAGAGTGCTTCAGTTTTATGTTACATGCACCAATCTTCTTTGTAAACATCATACAGTTCTGATTTTGTTTTAAATCGAGGTTCTAAATATAATTTTTGAGTTGATTTCCTACAATAGTGAGATTTGAGTTTAGGCAAAGCGGTAAAAAAATTTTGTAGATCTTGTTTACTTTCTGCAAATCTCGAACTCTTTCTTACGTTTTCCTTTCTGTTATTTTGCCTAGAGATGTTTCCAATGGTAGTAGACTTGTCTGTCTTTACCCATTCTGAAATGGTTCTCATAGATACACCTAAGGTATTGCAAAACATTGTCTTGCGAACCCTTAAATGTTGACCATTTTTCTGTAGGAAATATTCATAGGAAGTTGTTCTTTGACTGACCTCCATATTTTTTCGATCTCTCGCTCTTTTGTTTACTTTCTGTAGAACCCCGGCTGATACATATATCCTCCTTTCCGACCATGTCAGTTTCCAAAATTTCATAAAAATATCCAATTTTTCTCCCTTCGTTAATTTGCATGTAACACTGAATTTTTGCCACATCTCTTTTTGTTGCCTTCTCTCTGCAAGAACATCTTATTTTCAGTTGCCTTTTATTTTTCTTAATTTCAAATTTATTGTCTTTTCTTCCCATGTACTCCATACCCTTCTCTCTATTATTTTTGTTGGTATTATATTTCCACGTTTTTTGATTACTCCACCTGCGTTTAGCTCTTTTTCGTGGTAGCACAACTTCTTCATCTGAACTCTCTTCACTATTTTCGGGATTGTTATTATATGTTGTCACCTCTTCTGAACTATAAATCATTTCCTCATCTACATTGACATTTCCTCTTGTAATGTTGCCTGTTACCTGCTCTTCATTTGAAGTATCTGGAATTTCATTGTCTTCCTCCAATTGTTCTATCTCATTGTTACTTTTAGTCCCATTGATGAATGTGTTCTCAGAAAACGGATTGTTATCGAAGTGTGTCTCTATTTCATCATTTATAGCGTAATTTATACCATTTTCTGTAAAGAGCTTCTGTGTTTCCTGGATTTCTTGAAATAAATTTTCTTTGGCCGATTGTAAACTTTTATCATCTGATTCTGTTCCACATTTTTTGTTTTCTAATCCAATTTCAATGTGAGATTGGTTATTTGTCATATCCTTTAAACCAACGTTCCCAACTAAGGACAGTATTTTGAAATTTCTGGATTTAGGATCCATATTAACTGGAAAAAAATCCAAGTTAATAATATCTAATTTAATTTGTAGAAAGTTGAAAGACAGTCACGAATTACAGTGTTTAAATATTCTAACTGATATTCCTACATTTTATATTAAGACGTTACTATAACAAAAATTACTACTGAACTGCCTGAATTTACAAAAGGGAAACAAGCAGTTACATAATAATAACTGCTACCTATTTATTTTATCCTAAATTAAATTTTAGAAAACATGCATAACTCCTTCAGGATTCTTAAAATGACTTATGCACATAAATGTGAAATGTGCATAACTCCAAGAAGGAAATAGATTAAGGTTTATGCGACAAATTAATTTATTTATTTAATATTCAAAGATAGGAAACAAGAACATATACTCACTTGTCTATATTTTTTCACAATCACTATTAACAGGTGCTTTATAATCAATTTACTAACAAATTTAAACAATGACAACCACACACACCTATGCCACCATGTTGTTTACCATTGTCTACTGGGACTTATGCATTTGTCATATTGTTGCCTAAGTGACAGGAGTTGTGTAGATTTCATAATCTTGTTTTAGAGTGACATCTAACAATTTATTAAAAAAGTCCTAAGATATAATCTGTAGATTCGATGATTGTCTATTAGATGGTGCAAAAATCCCAAATCCGGGAAAATTGGAGTTATGCACTTTTCACATTAGGCCGACGATATTATGTACGTTCAACTTACGTAAAAAAATGAAGGAATTTTCCCAATTCTAAAAAGAACTATTGTTTGATAGAAGAAGATTAATTCGCAGATTAAAACAAATCTGGTAAAACCCTAGTAAAATAAACTGATCGCGTGGGTTTCGGGATTAAATGAAAGCCCTGTATGCTGTATGTAATAACTATTTTATTGCTAAAATCCATTTATGGGTATTTATGCTTGATTATTACTGTTTCGTATGAACACGAAACGGTTATTAGGTTGTGAATGAATCCTCAAACGTAATAGGTATATTAGTTTTATCGTATTAGCTACATTTTAACCGCCCCATTTTAACTAATTCGCAGGGGAACTTATCTAAAAGACGGCGCATTTGAACGTCCACTGCCGCATCCACGAACCTACCTTTTCGAGTAGTTAATAGTTTCTGATTGCGATTGATCGAATGTCTGATTGCGATTATAATATATTATTACCTACAATATAAATTCCAAGAGTAAACAGTACAAAGTACCTACAATCACTCATCCTCTATTTCACCTTTGCACTCGCAAATATTCGCGCTATTCTCTACTTGAGACGCCGCGCGTAGATAGGTACCTACTTATTCAAGGAAAACTACTTAAGCTTAAACATATCACACTCGTTAATATCAAGTAATAGCCTCACGTGTGAGTACATACTACATGCTTATGGGTATTAAGGGATTTAATGATACGGTTTTAAAATTCTATCGTGCATAGACAAAATAGGAGTAACAATTAGTTAGTCACATGCGTTGATTTAGGTAATGTAACTCCTTCAATCAACGTCACAAGGTAGCAGCAACAAGTTATATAAGTGGGTATATTTAATTCAGCCGAACTAGGGTAAGTAACAATAAAATACTTCATACAGTCTTTCTAATAAGTATGTGTAGTTGACTGACCGCGTATCGGAAAAACCGCAGTTGCAATTAATTATTAATGCTTAAAACAATAAACTTAAAAAATAACTGAACAACAAACTAACCAATAACGAGTATTTCCTCCTCTGGCTGCTATAACAGCTTCCATACGCCTAGGCATGCTTTGAATCAAATTTGTGATAGTGATTTGAGAGATATTGTCCCATTCTTCTGTAAGAGCAATCCTCAATTCATTCAGATTCTCTGGGTTGCGTCTACTAACACGTTGTCCCAATTCATCCCATAAATGCTCAATGGGATTCATATCAGGGCTTTTAGCGGACCACGACATCCTCGCCAATGTAAGGTGCAAATGAGGCAACATGTTCATTCAAGATCTCTATGTATCTAACTGCATTTAGAGATTGCCGTGGTGGAAACATAAATAATTCTGTACGGGCATCGCTGGTAATTCCACCCCATACCATTAGTGAACCACCGCCAAAACTCTCCCTTTCACTGAACATACCATCCTCGTATCTTTCCCCACGACCCTCCGACGCCACTCTACTGATATCAACATGAATCTTGATTCATCAGTGAATAAAACTTAAGACCATTGCAACTCATTCCAAACAAGATGAATTCGAGCAAAATCCAAACGAGCTACTCGATGTCGTCGAAGTAATCGCATTCCAATAGCAGGTCTTCTTGCGATAAAACCGAGACTCCTGAATCTCCGACAAATTGTTCGATCTGACACAACTGTTCCTCGTGCGTTTCTTAAATTTCGGTTTGTGATCACAGCTGTTTGATAGGGATTCTTCGATATTGGCAGACCAATAAATCGATCGTCAATATTTTGCATAATCCTGGAACTACCCGAACCTGGACGTCTGCTCCACAACTCCAGCTACTTGAATTGGACTAATTTGCACTGGCATTTTCTTTTAGAGCGTTAACTGATTTTTTTTTCACGAGAATTTCAACTGAATCTTTTGAAGTTTCAGTGTTAACCGTTACCATAGCCTCCTTGTTAAATATCAAACTTAATAACACCGTTTCATCTAAAATGTCGCATCTTCGTTGCTGAAGAGGCTAGAGAGGTGATTCAAAAAAGAGAATATTGAAAAAAGAATGGTAAACACCGTGACCAACCTAAGAATTCAATACAAATAAAATTTCCCTCCACAGCGACATTCAAATTTCGTGTCAAAATCATAAAAAGAATCGCCCTTTCAAACAAACAAAAATTATCAAAATCGATAGGCTACTTTAAAAGTTATTGAACAACAAATTTGGGACAAAATCTAGGTGCGCTGTTTTTATGCCCGATAGTTTATAATAAACTATTTTTCTGCTCCCTTCCAGAACGCCGTTATAACAATGGCCCTAATAGTGGACAACCTCCTCTTGGACCTGCTAATTATCGTAACAACATCACTAGCAGCAATTTATGCCTACTTCCAGTACGCCTACACCTACTGGCAAAGAAGAGGAGTGCCCTTTTTGCAGCCCAAGTTTCCACTAGGAAACAGCTTCAGCGTTTTGGCACAGGGGATTGCGTACGGCGCTGAATTCAGCCGGTACTACTTCGACATCAAGAAAAAAGGGTACAAATTCGGGGGTATCTATTTGGTAACACATCCCGTGTTTATTCCTGTAGACCCGGACTACATCAAAGACATATTGGCGAAGGTAAATTTCGAATAACAATTAGGGGTATAACTTTTGACAAGTCCACGTATTCCCTAGTCTTGTAAAATCTTGAACGAATATAGTCCAGCATTTTTAGCGTAGCGTCAGCAATTTTATTGCTCTAAATTTGGGGGGGGGGGCACTGGAAGTCTAAATTCAAAATGGCGACCAAAGCGGATGATTTTACTTGAGGAAGCATTTAAATGAATCTAAAAGTTTTTTTTGCGGCGATATTTAGCGTCAAAGATAAAAATTGCGAAAAAATAAAGATACGATAAAATATAGGAATAATTTTATCAGAATTCGTTGCGTCCGATTGAAAAATTTTACTATGGCGACCTATTGCAGTTGAATTTTCGTAACGCTCCAAATTACCATCGTTAAATTGTACGGAACGAACAAATTAAATTTTTATTAACGAAAACCCCCTAAGGATCGCAATTTTGTCCATCTTCAACTTAGAGATGTGCAACAAACTTCATTCGATTACGCTGAGTCTTACAAGAATTCAAAAAAAAAACTGCAAGACCAATATACGTCCAGATATAAGCCATAAAAATGGGACCAAAAGAAATTTTATTTTTTCAGTGAGTTTTCGACACAAAATACATAAAATCGTCACCATTATTTTTTATCATGATATCCCATGCAGCAGAGTGACGTCATTTTCCCGTGATATTTACGTGACACATTACGTCGAAATCACCAGTATAATAACGTTTTAACGACGTAAAAATGACGAAACTATGTCTCATCGAAATGACGTCATCTTCACGTCAATCTAGGTAATGTGTAGATGACTTGCTTTTATTATTCTTTTCGTCGTATAATTCGTAATTAGATGAAAGTTAGGTTTTGAGTTAATAAATAAACAGATTCTATAAACTTCCAAATGTATAAATAGTAGTACACCTGCATAATAAATAGTCTTACAAATTAAATATTCAATTTTCGAAACCAATGATTTACATCGTTCAGTGTTTATTCCAAAAAAATAGTCCACAATACATATTATGCAATGATAGTGTACCTTTTGCATTATGTGAAAGTACTATATACTAATTTTCAGTTTTTTTAAAATAATAGCCGCATATATGACAGATTAGATGTTTCTTTATTAGACGTTTATTAGACATTAGATATTAGACGTTTAATAGACGTTTAAAACACGTCACTTTTGGGGGACAATTGACGAATGACGGGTTACACTACAAATCAACGTGAATGAGACGTCAAGTGACGTCACTCTGCTGCCTGGGATATAGTATTACCCTCCAGAGTATATCCAACAGCGATTAAAGTGGGCAATAAAAGTTTACCTAAACTAGCGCAGCTTAATGAAATAAATATAATACCGTAGTCACTAAATAACCGTGGACGCCACTGACTGTTCGCAACCGTGTCAGATAGTCCCCAATTATCCTGGGTATCGAACCTACTCTCGGCACTATCTGTCCTTTTTGAGTGAAAGAAAAATAAGAAAGAAACACAGTATACTACTAAGTTTAATTAAAAAATTTAGACTAAAAATTGTATCAAAGGTTAAACAAAAATTTGATGGAAACATTATAAATCCTACAGTCTGAGACAAAATAAAATTCAATTGATTCAACAAAATAATCTAATATCATAGATTCATATATCATAAATTGGCAAGCAACTTCACTGCTTAAAAACTTTAATCTTGCAAAATATTTACATAGCTCATTAAACTCACTCTAGTATGATAGTGTACATGTTCTAAGTGATCCTTCTAAAATATTACAAAAATAAGTGTTCATAGAACTGGCGCCCATAAACAAGAAAGATTCAATAGGAAAGAAATAGTGTAAGCATCCTGTAAGCAGATAAGCAGATCAAATATCAGACGTTTCTTCGCTATACTATTACCATTGTTATCTCATTTTATATGTCTAAAAACAACGTATTAGAGCATTATCATAAATCATATTTAATAAATATTCATCCAAAGTAGGGGCTTCATATATTAACACATATAATAAATTGACGTCCCAACGTGGGATTTTTGAAAAGCTTATAATCACACATAATAATAAATATATTTCTCCTATTTTTATCGCGTCAGTTGTTCACATATATTGTATATATTCATTGTACATTCTCGTTCACGAGGCAAAAGCATAGCAATTATAGTACTATATTTTCTATGGGCAAAAGGAAAGAAAAGCGGCTTCGTCCTACATGTCCAGACAATGAAGAAATCAGGTCATGTGTCATAAAACTGCAGACAGCCTAAACGAGCTCACCGAATAGGGACATAGTTGCTACTATATACTGACACGAATAAATAATGTTCTATGAAAAATACCACAACACAATGTGTCATTACTAAACTTGTGACATACATGCCTTGAGATCTAATAATAAATGTCAAAGGAAGAGAGATTTTCCCTTATAGATTTAATCAGATTTACATACCCACAACTACCTTCTGATATCTAGATGGTCAATTGACAAAAGTGAACGTAACAATAGTACAACTCTTCAAGAAAATCTAAGTCCACGAATGGTTACTCTAGGACTCTTCGTCGAGGAAGCAGAGCCGATTTTCCTGATAGTCTCTTTTCGAAAATTGGAAATATTTCGAAAAATTTTCTATACATAAAATTTTTTGAAAAATGTGCTTTTTTAACTTGCCGTGGGCTACACTTACAGCAAATAGCAAGTAGTTTTGAAACGTCAATTTGAAAGAGATACAGCTAATACAACAATAGTCGATTTGTGACGGTTTTTCTATATACCTCGAAAAGTAATACATTTTTTATTAGATGAATCCTTATGGGACTGGGTATCTAATAATTCATAACAATATAATCATGATCTTTGTTTCCAGGACTTCCAATATTTCATAGATCGAGGCCAATACCACAATGAAAAAAACGATCCTATTTCGGCTACCTTATTTTCTCTGGATGACTCAAGATGGAAGAACTTAAGGATGAAACTTACACCCACCTTCACCAGCGGGAAGATGAAGATGATGTTCCAATCTGTCGTAGACATCAGCCATTACATGACCGACGCCATTGAAAAATGTGCTTTGGAGAAGAGAGACCTCGACATCAAAGAGGTAGGTACCTACATAAGTATTTTTACATTTTTGGACGCCATTTCTCCATCTCAAATATGTGTATCATGTTCCAGTTCCTCGCCTGCTTCTCCACTGACGTCATCGGATCCTGTGCCTTCGGCATCGAGTGCAATAGCTTCAAAGATCCAGAAGCGGAGTTTAGACAGATGGGCATCAGGATTTTCAACACTAGCGGTATTCGGAGAAAGTTGGACATGATGTTAATCAGCAAACTGCCAGATTTGGCCTTGAAACTTGGTAAGATACGGTTTACAATATTTCCATTTCAGAAACTCACTGAAAGTTGTGCTGTAGGGATAAAAGCAAATAGGCCTGAAGTAGCCAAATTCTTCCACGAAGTCACGGAAAAGACCGTCAACTACAGAGAGGAAAACAATGTGTCAAGGCCGGATTTTCTACAGCTACTGATAGACTTGAAGAACAGCTCCAAAGACGATCCTAATCCGTTCACCATAGAGCAATTGGTTGGTATAGTTAAAATTACATCATTTTGACGAATTTCGGTCAAAAATGAGATAAAGTAAAATCAGGATGTCTCTCAAAATGGTCCACCTTTTGGGATTTTTACTACATCGGTATATTTATTTCTGTTATGACACGATTTCAAATGATATGTAACACCCTTAACAAATGCGGCCTCGGTATTTGGGAAGAAACAGAATGTTATTACAGGTGTCCAAGAATATTACAAAAAAGACAATCAAAATAGCTTGATAGTGAATTTGCACGTTATTTTTTTTTTGCATAAAATGTTCTAATGTTATTTAAAAATAATATATGCAATAGCTATTTATGTAACCAGTTGGGAAAAGTACTATTTTGTGTAACGAGCAGATTTCTGCGGAACGAGCCCTAGCGAGTTCCGCAAAAGGATGCGAGTTACACAAAATAGTGTTTCCCATGACTACACTACAAAAACAAACCACAATAAAGTCTTACGCATTCAATTATTATTTTAACTTTATTACAACTTTGAAATAGAGCTTTTTACTAAGGAAAAACTGCGAAAAACTTTACTAGTATAATCAACAAGCACTACAAGCAGCGGACGACGCTTTAACCACCCTTAACTAACTACTCTGCTGTATGCGGGATTCATGGAATTCACGTCCGCTCTTACTTCTCTATCTAACTTACACATTCTGTATATCTCTATCCTATCATATCGAGAAATATGTAGGGATTCCGTATACAGTGACTGATTAATTTCTATACGTTGTATAAATGTATGACTTCTTAAGTTGATATGTTAATTGCTACCATTTAAAGTGGGTATGCTATGTCTTTTTTCTTCCTGTAAAGGTTTATTTTTAGAAACTTTTCTTATAGGTTTAACTAGTTTTTTATGAAAAGTGCCTTTATCCGTTACTACTTTATCTAGATTGTCTAATACTGGTTTAGTTTGCTGTTTATTTTGTTTACAATACTGTGCACTGAATTAAAGTAATTTTTATTTTGAATAAAAATTATTGAAACATCCATTAAAAATTTTAGCCAAAAAATTATTTTAACAATCTAAAAAATCACTGACTAAACCTATAGGCATGAATTTTTCTTCTTGTTTTGGATATGAAAATGTAAAACTCCAGACATTGCCAAGTGTATTTTATTACATAATTTACTTTAATAAATAAGATATTTCATATAGATTTTACTTTAATAGGACATTTATATTAAAATATTATTTTTAAAAAAACTACAATCTATAACAACTTTTGGCCATACTTATTTGCTTTAATACCACGATTGCTTCATGCTTCACTCCAAGAGTGAAAATTTAATTACTTTTAACAAAATTTGCTACCATAAATAAATAGATCAACAACAATTATTGGTAGATTATTATGGGATTGGAGTAATAATAATAATAATAATAATAATAATAGGTCATTACCCCACGGACGTGGGGAGTGGTCGTTGAGTAACGAGGCTGGAGGGACTCTCTGGACTAGTCGGAGGCCAGGGGGGACCGACCGGCACAAAAAAAAAAAAAAAAAAAATTAAAAAAAAAATAATAATAATAAACGTCTTTATTTAGAGAAGAAAATATAAGGGCGAAGTTTAGCAAAGCTACTCTTACACCTAACCCTATATATTTTCACAATAATACTAATTATAAAGTTAAAACATGGCAAGTAAGATAAGGTTGTTTTTGTGAAGGTCAATCTTGCGCTTTTATTATATTGATAATTTTGTATACACATTTTTATTCATATATATGTATAGATTACTTATATGCCCAGAAACTTTATTTTAAATAATTTAATTTAACTAAATTAGGAGAATAGTATAATTCTACTAATTTAGTTAAATTAAATTATTTAAAGTAAAGTTTCTGGGCATATAAGTAATCTATACATATATATGAATAAAAATGTGTATACAAAATTTTCAATATAATAAAAGCGCAAGATTGACCTTCACAAAAACAACCCAGCAGCGGAAGACCCGCCACTATACAGACGCTCGTCACTTCTCACTGCAGATTAAGCAGATATTTTTTAACGTGAAATTTAAAATTGGATGCATTTAAAGATTTGAAATGCGATGGTAAACTATTGTATGTATTAACGGCGTTATAGGTAAAGCTTTTACGAAATGTGGTTGTTTTATATTTAGGAGTATTTAATAAATCTTTAAATCTTACGTTAACTGAGTGCAGTGTCCTCCTAAAAATTAATTTAACTTTAAGGTAACTAGGACTACCTGATTTTAATATAGAATGTGTGAAGCGTAATAAATGTAATTTCCTGCGATTCTCCATAGAAAGCCATTTAGTTTCTCTTAATTTTTGGGAAACATGGTCATATTTTCGCAAGTTATATAAAAATCTACAGCATGCATTTTGTATTTTTTGAAGTCTACTTCTATCAGCAGAATATAAACATGGACCGTACACAAAATCGCAATAGTTCAACACTGATAACACAAGAGAATCAACTAATATTTGTTTAGGCTTAAAATTTAAAATATGCCTATTACTATATAACAATTTTAATGTGTAATAAGATCTCTAAATGAGTTTATTTACATGTGATGAAAATTGTAACTGTGAGTCGAATAATACACCTAAGTTTTTTGCAGAAGATTGAATTGTCAAAATTTCGTTATTAATTTTTACCTCTAATTTATTTTTTACGTAATCTACTTTCCTTTTATTTCCAAAAATTAAAACGCAACATTTATTCGGATTTAACGTCAAGTTGTGACTGAGGGACAGTTGTAACACACGTTCCAGGTTTTCATTAATTACATTTTGAGCAGTGACAGCATCATCAACTAAAAAACTTTCATAAATCTGGGTATCATCAGCATACGCGTGCTTTTTAACGTTAATTGAATTTAAAATATCAGTTGTATATAGAATAAAGAATAGAGGACCCAAAATAGATCCCTGAGGGACTCCAGTAGCTAAATGGCAAGGTTGTGAAAGTTTATCGTGTATTTTGACTCGCTGCGTACGACCAGTCAGATAAGACTCCACCAGATTTACACCAATTTCATTGAATCCGTAATATTTTAATTTGGCACATAATAAAAGATGATTTATTGCGTCAAAAGCTTTTGAGTAGTCTAGTAGTACCATAGCTGTTACCTTTTGATTGTCACACGCAGTGATGATATCATCAGTAATATGTGCCAATGCCGATCCTGTACTATGACCTTGTCTGAAGCCAGATTGAAAAATAGATAAAACATTATTTTCATTTAAAAATGTGAGAATTTGTTCATACATTATTTTTTCTAAAATTTTGGATATTGAAGGCAAGATACTAACTGGTCTCAAATCAGAAATTGTAAGTGGATTAATAATTTTTGGTAAAGGTACAACTATACCCTCCTTCCATATGTTGGGAAAATATCCACGTTCCATACAACAATTAATGATATGTGTTACATACTTACCTATAAATGGACTACAATATTTTAGCATAGATGCACTAATTGCATCACTACCCCGAGCATTTGACTTTAAACTATGTAGTATTGTATTAACCTGTTTGACACTAGCCAGCTTAAAATCAAAATTAGTGGTATTATATCTATTTGAGTTGTAAAATACTATTCGTTCTTTTCCATCATGTTTCTGAAGAAAAACTGATGAAAAGTACTTATTTATCTCATCAGGATTTGCTAAATTTGCAGGAATTTCTCTAGAAGGTTTGTTTTGAATATTCGTATTTTTTAAAGTTTTAAAAGTTTCTTTAGCATCATTTTTCATATGAATACTGGTTAAATATGCCTTCTTCTCATTCCGAATTGCTGTTAAAGTTAAATTAGGTACGTAACGTTTTATAGTTTAACCAATCCGAATTTAATCTTGAATTTTTAAATTTATTTAATGCTTTCTCCCTCTCACGCATCATTATTTTAATAGTATCAGCAAGCCATGGGGCTCTGCCCTTTGTTACACGAACAGTCCTGAGTGGATCATGCGTATTAAAAATTTCAGTAATAAAATCTGATAAAAGTTTTATTTTATGTTCAATATCGTTTTCATATAAAATCAACCCCCACGCTAGCGCTTGCAAGTCTCTATCAAAATGTTCATATTTAAAATTTTTAAAATCCCTAAATGTGATATATTTGGCTTTACATTTTGCTACAAGTAATGATAATTCACAAAAAAGTAGGCTGTGATCAGATATCAAGTCAGCATTGACAACCCCTGCTGAAGCAACAACATCTTTACAATTTAAAAAAATTGGATCCAACAAACTGCTGGAATATTGGGTAGTTCTGGTAGGCTCGTTAATAATTTGTTCTAATCCGTATGCATCTAAAGCATTTGTGATTGGGTTTACAAAATTTAAAACGTTTACATTAAAGTCACCTATAATTTTATGAAAGGATGGTGCAAGAACTGAAAAAATATCATCCAACCGGTCAACGCAGTTTGTCAAATTACTTGAAGGAGGCTTATAACAAACACAAAGCGCCATATTGGTAATGGTGGAGTAATGGTGTCTCTTAAAATTAATATCTCATATTGCGAACTAGCCAAGTTAGTGCATTTCGTAATCTTTATATATACTAGCCTTTAAATATTGCTACAATAAAACTCTACTCCGTAGGTGGCTCAAGTATTTTTGTTCTTCATCGCTGGCTTCGACACCTCCTCAACAACCATGAATTTCGCTCTATACGAACTATGCAGAAACCCGGACATTCAGGAGAAAGTCAGGGACGAAATCAACAGAGTCCTGGAAGAGCACGACGGAAAAATCACCTACGAAAGCTTAGGAGAGATGAAGTACCTCCAGCAGGTCATTGACGGTAAACCCAACAAAGACTTTCCCCGTCCAGGGTCGATAATTTTTGAAACCAAAAAAAATTATAGTAGGATGGAAAGGGAAGAGAATATAACAAAAATGAAAGGAAAAATTATTTACGGGCGCTCTGAGGTCGGGAAATGGAGGGGGTGAGTTTTTAAGGGTAAAAAACAGTTTATCTCGAGTTCCGGCAAAACTGCAAGTCCTATGGAAAAAAATTAAATGGCAAAGTTGCAGGTAATAAAAAGATCTATGACTTGTATTTACACTTTTTTCACATAACCTCAAAATTTATGTGAAAAATTATCAAGTAACCAAGTTTTCGGTTTTTTATTTTTCTTTTAGAAATTCTTTTTAAGAAATTTGGTGAAAACTTACCTTTAGATGTCCCAAACACACTGTAATTTTATTGATTTAAAATATTTATTTTTTCACCTTATTTTGACTTAATATCGAAAAAGCACCCTAATTTTCAATCGAAAATTCTCGCGTCAAAATATCTGCTTTTTTAAAAAAGTCGGTGGGCTTTTTGTTCGTTGAAATCTCTACTTTCTGATGGTGTAATCTCAAGTATTTCGAGTAATTAAAGTGTAAATTTTAATAAATAGCTCAAAATTGTAGAAAATGATTAAAAAAAAAATTTTGGATACGAATTTTTTTCGTTTCTTTGCATTTTCTGAGAACATTTACCATAGTAATGTATTTTTCTTTACATCATCAGAAAGTAGAGATTTCAACGAACAAAAAGCCCACCATTTTTTTTTAAAAAAGCAGATATTTTGACGCGAGAATTTTCAATTGAAAATTAGGGTACTTTTTCGATATAAACTCAAAATAAGGTTTTTTGAGTTAAAAACTTGGTTATTTGAATTTTTCACATAAATTTTGAGGCTACGTGAAAAATATGTAAATACAAAAGTTGTAGATCTTTTTATTACCTACAACTTTGTCATTTAACTTTTTTCCGTAGTTTTGCCGGAAATCGAGATAAACCGTTTTTTACCCTTAAAAACTCACCCCCCTCCACTTCCCGAGCTCGGATCGCCCGTAAATTTTTACTCCCATTTTTGTTATATTCTCTTCCCTTTCCAAATGGGTTTCATCCTCCTATTATTTTTTTCCACTTTTTACCACCATTTTCAAAGGCCTCAGCCCTGGTCTATACCAATATTTTCTATTTTTCAGAATCTCAGAGGCTGTACCCGCCTTTGGCAACCCTCACCAGAAAATGTGTAAAAGACTACAAACTAAGAGACACGGATATTACCTTAGAAAAAGGGACACATGTAATAATTCCCGTGTATGGTCTGCAGCGAGACGCCGATTATTACCCAGATCCAGAACGGTTCGACCCAGATAGGTTCAGCAACGAAAACAAGAAATCCAGGCATCCGTTCTTGCACTTACCTTTCGGGGAAGGACCCAGAAATTGCATAGGTAAGTAGCATAGTGTTGGTATTGATCGAGTATTGCCATTAACGTATATTCTTCAAAAAAAGCTTACGCTAATTTTTGTTATTTCTGCACTCTAGGCCTTCGTTTTGGTTTGATGCAGTCTAAAATTGGCCTGATACAAATTCTAAGGAAATTCAGGCTGAGAATCAGCCCCACTACTTCGATGCCGCTACGTATCAATGACGAGGTACTGCTCTTAAAAACCCACAACACGTTATATCTTCAAGCAGAGAAAATTTAGAATCAGGTAGAAAGTTTTTACTCAAAATAATAAAATAAATCTATGAAACTAATAGATCTGGTAGGTATATCAATTTTATTGTATTTAACAGTAATAGTTATTTAAATGCCAAAACTCCAATGTGTTACAAAAAAAATCGTTAAAACAAAGTAATTTTTCATAAATTTTTAATTTTTTGTATTACCCTAGTAACATGTATTAACTGCGGTGTCGAAATAGTGTGGAGGGATTCATCACCGGCATATGGACGGCTCAGGGAGATGAGGGGCGAAGGGCGCAAAATTCCATAGGCGTATCATTTTAGAGGGGGCAGAATTAAAAAAATGAAATAAAATATCCAAGTTTTTAACATTGTTTTTAAGTGTACTTGTGATGTTTTTTTTATTATCTTAAGAAAAATACTGTTATTAGATGGTTCTAAAAATGTGTGATATGTATACTCTATAAGTTTTCTTTATCAAGTTCATTCATAAACTAATAATTTTTAGTATTATTTATATAACACTAATAAGTATTACTTGCATTAAGTACCTATAATTAATCTAAATTAGTAATATTTAGTTTAAAAAAACTTTATAATTCAGGGCGATTTGTAGTTAATTAAAACCGAGATTAAAACAGTTAATGCTTACCCAGCCAAAGAGAGATATTCAAAACAGATCTTGTAGAATTCTGCCGTTTGTAGTTTGTAGGGACGTAGGAGTAGCAAGCTACACACAAGTGGCTCCCCTGAATCGCTATATATCCCTATATGTTCCTATATATCGCTATATATCACTATATATCACTATACATCACTATAATATATCATTATGTAATTTGTTCAGAACGAAAGAATTAGGTTATCGTACTATTCCAAATTATTCACTGTCACTCTCACTATCACTACCACTGGAACTGCTATCGGCGCTATCGCCGAGACGGATTATAAGGGATTCTACCAAAGTTTCCTGCCTTGTATCTAGTTCCCACATGCGTTGTCTTACGTGCATAATGCACTTAGTCCAAGATTCCGCAGTGACTCTGCTAATGGCAATAATGCCATTAGCAATATAACAATATAACAATAATTTTACTTCTCCTTAAAAGTGCGATTATTTCTTGCTACATCGGTTTTTATTTGGGCCCAAATTAATTCGATTGGATTCAATTCGCAGTGGTAAGGTGGTAGACGAAGTATTGTCACATCGCGAGCTTTTGCCATTTCATAGACGTATTTCCAGACTACCGACTCTTTTCTCGTTGGGCAATTTTCAGAAGCTGCACTTTTAGCATATTATCTTCACAATCCAGGCTTTTTGCCACTCTAAAATCTTCCCTTTCCTCCACGCTGAAGTTGGCAACTTCTCCATTCTCCGACTGTGATAAGGCGCATTCATTCTACTATTCACTATTCTACTATTCACACAGACTTTTGTCAACGAAGCGCATATATCAACTACTTCAGTTTTAGTGATTCCAGAATACCGTTCCAATATTCCTTCGTATACATTTTTGATGATTTGCAGTTCTCCTCCTGTCAAATTCGGTCGTTTACGATTGGAATTATTGGTTTTAGAACCACTACTACTTGCATTCGTCGCTTCCATCGCACAAAAACACTAAACACTCCCGTATAACACAATATACGTATACACAATATTATAATTATAATTAATATTAACACAACACAATATTATAATTAATTTATATCGCGATTCAACCGTGCATAACACATAAAGAAATGCCACTGTCGCGCCAAAACATGCATGAAACAGCGCATGCGTCAATATCATGATACTAAGACTACAATATATAATCCCGCGTCTCCCTCTGACCAATGAAATTTCATTTAATTTAGAACCGCCTAAAACTCACCAATGAGAGCGGTAGACCCGCTTACTAATGAGTTCTGCCCACCATTTGTATAGAGTGTACATAAATTTGCACACTGAGAAATTCTGTGCTCCATTTCAAATAGGCAGACCGTTCAATTGTGATGGTGGTGTGAAATTATGTATCACTTCACACTATTTTGACACCGCAGCACAGACGAAATAAATACAGACCCGACAGTAAGACGAAGAACTCGATTATAGAGAGAGATCAATGTTAACACCAATTTAAAGGGACTGCTACGTCACCTGTGATGTCACGGTAAGAGCAATTAAATATACTACTTGCTCGGTAATCTCCGGGAGTGAAAACCAGGGCTGTTGTATTTATTTCGTCTTAGAGTTAACCTCTTCTCGCTTCCTGCTTCCTGTGTGTTTGTTTTATTTTTGATCCTATATTAGGAACAATAAAATTATATACTCTCATCATGAGCAATAAAAACCTAGTCCGTGTTGGTGGAATATACTGTTTTTTATAAAGACTGTAAAAACAGATATTATAAACGTGAAGGGGCAAATTTGCTGCAAATTTCAGATTGCCCAAAGATGAAAACAATACGTAGATATTTTATTTTATTATTAATTAAGCATTCGGTCTTTTTATATAGATATGTATTATAGGTATAGTTTGTATAATGAATCTTTGCGTGTGTATGAAATTAGCTAGGACATACGTGAGATTGCTAAACGCACTATATAGGTAAGCTATGTGGTTACGTATGTCATCGAGCCGCTAAGACACGCGATCGATACGATCGAATAAATTGAAACGGAATTAAAAAGAGACGTCTATATGAATAGTAGTCGCAGCGCTTGTCAATATTACTCTGACAGTTTAATTCAGTAGCGTTCCCAAAACATCTTGTTTTGTGGTATAGTGTTGTCGTATTTTTGCTTTTTTCGTTCTCTTTTGATTTATTTGTGGTGCTATTAGACAAGTTGTAAAGTGTATATCGCGGATATAATTGTTTCCTTTTATCGTTCTTTTTCTCAGAGACTTACAAGAGTGAAAATAAAATCAGTTCTTTTAAGAACTATAACCTAAAAATGCCTGAAAAAGGTTAAATTTGCAAGCAAGGGGACTTGTTGCCAATTTACTTAAATATTTCGCGGTTGAAAAAGAGAACATGGGCCCTTTAGTTTCTGTTAATGGAGTTCAAGAGGTAAACGAGGAAAACTATAATAATATACTTATCAATACTTATTGAAAACTTTTTTGCAGCGTGTTGCTGATGCTATACCTATTTTCGCCTATATTTTCAACTTTCAAGATAATTATAACCTCACTCGAGTGTCAAATCACAGCTGTTTAGTAAGAAACGTGTTGCCAACATCATATATTGTCATATACCTACAAGATTATAAGCAGCGAAACAGCGATATAAGTACTTTTGTTTCCAAGGCACCGCGACTTCGCGGCCAATCCTTTATATATTTTTTTTAATACTACTTGCATTAGTTCGCTGTGGTGATTAACTTTGCACAGCTTGCGTATATTTCCTTTTGAAGGATAATTTAATTTTGGACTTTGACATTACTTTTTGAGAGATCGAATTGTCATTGAATTTTTCATGCATTTTTATTGTTCTAATCAGTGATTTTATTTAAAATAATAATTTGCGTTTAGTTTACCTGAAGTGTTATTAATTAAACTTTTGCTTGCCACGTGCCTTGACCATTAGCCCTAACCTTAGGTAAAGAGTCACCGTTGGTAAGAATTAAAAATTATCTGTATTTCAATTTGTCTGAATCCTAAGGCCTCCGAACGCACTCCCTACGTGTTCTGGGCTAGTTACTAATTAGGACCAGCGGCCTAAGATTTTCCGCTGGTGGTGGCCACTTATTTCTAAATTTAACTTTTTTAATAATAATAGTAATTACATAATTGATTAGCTAATTTATTTATGATTCTGGAGACGGGGCAAAAGTAAATCTCCATTATTGATTAATGGGTCATAAGTAAACAATATACAAAAATATTGCACGCTATGGTAAATTATTTTATGAAAATAGATTTCTGATCTTAATTGTATAACCATGATCAGTGGTAAATAATAATAACTATTATTAGTCAACATTTTTTCTAATTTTTAATTGGTTGTCTGGCGATGAGTGAAAATAAAAACACATTTTAATTTTACTCCCGCCATCACTGAAATTAATGACCTTGAACTGATTGATTCATACAGTTGTTGTGACGCACACGCAAAGATTCATTATACAAACTATATATACATTCTTATGTGTAATACATATTTCCTTAAAGTGATAGTTGTGCAGGTCGGGACCAATAATTATTAGGTGGTTAGACACTGCCTTGCTACAGTAGGTACAAAAGCTATGAAACATTATCTGGTTGCTATTTTATTAAAAGATTTCCTAAATATCAATATTTGCAATTTGTTGTTTTCTTTCATACCACAAACATAAATTATGTTATGGAAAATTCATAACCTAAATCTCATGTGTCACATAGGTACCTACCTATAGGAGTAGAAACCGATTTTCCGTTTTATAAACTATACCTACCAATACTGTATCCAACGAGAGAATGGACTTGCACTCGAGCGAAAATTCGTCTGTTTTGGTCAGATCTCCGCCCCTTAGAACATTAGTTCAACGCCTTCAGCAAACCTACCTGCTCAGCACACACTAGATCTATGGCCCGCTGTAAAACCTAGCAATGGCCCGCTGTATGTGCATTTCGTTGGCCCTGTTTTGAAATGAAACAGCGGCCAACCAATAAGGGCCAACATATTTTAAGCAGTGGCAGACATACATAATTAGGTATTAATTTGATTTACTGCCGACGTTAGATATATATATATATATATATATATATATATATATATATATATATATATATATATATATATATATATATATATATATATATATATATATATATATATATATATATATATATATATATATATATATATATATATATATATATATATATATATACATATATATATATATATATATATATATATATATATATATATATATATATATACTGTAGCAAGGCAGTGCACATGCGTACCTCAGAGCGCCGTCGGATATTTAGCCGCTCCTGTGTCTAACCTAACCTAACAATTATTATTTGTCCCTTCACGTTTATAATATCTGTTTTTACAGTCTTGTATCATGTAGTATTGCTCATGATGAGAGTATATCATTTTATTGTTCTTCAAAGTAATCTCAGAAAAACACCACAAAACTATTCAAATATAGGATCACAAAAATAAAACAAACACACAGGAAGCGAGAAGAGGTTACCTCTAAGACGAAATAAATACAACAGCCCTGGTTTTCACTCCCGGAGATTACCGAGCAAGTAGTATATTTAATTGCTCTTACCGTGACATCACATGTGACGTTGCAGTCCCTTTAAATTGGTGTTAACATTGATCTCTCTCTATAATCGAGTTCTTCGTCTTACTGTCGGGTCTGTATTTATTTCGTCTGTGCCTATAGGTACCTACCTATTTGGTAGATTAACTAAAATTACATGTAATTCTAGGAATCTAGGTAATAGTTTGCTTAGGTTTTGTTATATAACATGAATAATGAAAAATCTACCTAAAAACATTCTGTTTTTGTTGACTATGTCAACATGCTATGCCTATTTCAATTATTTATCACGAAGGTTGAAGGCATAGGAAAGTCCACCTTATTTATGTTATATAGAGAATCCTGCTTGACAGGACAGATAGAAAGAAACTTTTTAAATGTTACCTACTAATAATTACCGTAATCACCATTTCCTAGCTCAGTAAATATTATATAATTTAAAGTAATATATAAAATAATAATGTATAATGTTAAGTTTTGGTGGGATATTGATAAACACTCGTATCTCCTTTAACTTCTATTCTTTAATAAACATACTAACAAACAAAACTCTAACAGCTTCTATTAACCATAGATTAATATATTTATATCTATTAACTAACTATTGAACCTGAACCAACTAGTGAACTAACTTAAGTTACAGGACAGATTACACAGATGACTAAAACCACAGAACATAAGTAAGCTAACCAAAGATGTAGAGAAGCTATCGACATTGTTCCTCAACATATAAAAATTTCATTATATTCTTTTGTCAATTGTTTCACTTCAAATTCAAGGAAAGCCGTTATTTCTTTTTGTAAAATATTTTTATAAAGAATTTCTTGTATGATTTTCATCAATCATAGTTGGTTTAATCGCTGTTTATATAATAGCATTATTTCTATTGTTTATAAGTGTTTATACACATTCTAGTTACACGTACGTACTGAAACGTGAATTTTTATTACAAAATGCACAATGTTTTGGTAAAAGGCAACTATGCTTTCTGTAAAATTAGATAGATCTAGTAAATCCGGCAACGCTGCTTACAACCGATTTAAAGGGCCGAGGTATAGTATAGCATAGTAAGCACATAACCTCAATTTTCAATTTTTCTGTAGATAGGTACTGCGTTTTTGCCTATGACGGCAGTATTGTTATTGTGAAAAAACACCTCATCTGTACATATTCATATAAGTTCTGTGAGTAAGGAGTCATTGTGTACCAACTTTCATACTAAAGACATTATAAAAATGTTCTCGTAATTAATAAAATAATGTACCTAATAATAAATACTTTTTCGTACTTCCGGGACCAAAGCAACAACTTCGCTTCCTTATGACAGGGTATTAACCCGAATAAATACAAAATTTGTTATCTTCCACAAAATTCCCTTTTTATTGTGCACATGTGGAGAACTGAGACTGGCCCCGTAAATGTTACCAAATGTCCGCAAACAATTCTTCTGTCCGTGACACAACTGTTATTTTATTCTGTAAACTTTGGTCTTGTATTCCACAACGTACGTACACAATGTACGTAGGTACTCCACAACGTTGGAACAATACATTTTTCAGCAAACATTTTGTCCCCAGAAATAGAATAAAAGACACATTCATATGTACTTCGTTTATTATCTGAGATATTTTGTACATAGCCTTACACTTTAAATAGTTATATTTGTATTAATAAATAAGTTCTCACTGTTTCCGTGGGGCGGATTCTGCAATGAGAAAATTAACCGCCGTTAATTTAAATGCGCTTCTGCGCCGTGCCGTTAACTCTATCGTCACGAATCCTGCGCCCCATTAAAGTTATTATAGTTTCTTAAAAATATTGCATTTTTACATTTACTCTTACTACAATTTTAATATTAATCTTCTCGTATATATAATATATATCTGGCCATATGGGTTCCGAGGACTTTGACCTTCGCCCTCGTTTTAAAAACGTTTCTACAATAAAATCCCACCTCGTAAGCCTCTATATAACCTCTAAGTCAAATTGAACACACTTTTACGTGAAAAAAAATATGTTTTACCATCTGCAAGGCAGCATCAATTAAAACATATTTTTTGAGTTCTATCACAAAAATTTTGGCTTTCTCGACAACTGAAAACCCCCACCCCTTAATGACTCCTAATCTCTCCCTAAGATTAGCGCGGGCTTCTACCAACCACTGGACTGTTTTACGCACCCTAAATAATCTCAAGCGGATTCGGGTCTGGCGGGTCAGGGAGCTAAACGAGGAAAAGAAAACAAAGGTGGGTCTGCAAATAGAATGTATTAAGTACAAACTTAGGGGACTTCCAACGGACAAGGGACGATGGGGACTCGGGGCAAGGCGCGGACAACTAAAAACAGCCCCGTGTTTCATCGCCCGCTCCGCGTACTCTAAACCATTAAGTGTGACTAAGACTACAGTTTGTTTATGCTAATGTTACAAGTATACGCACAACCTTTTAGAGCATGTTGTATCAAGTGTTTCACTAGAATTAGGTTCCACATTTACAAGAGAAACAAGGAGATAAATTGACAAAGATATATTGCTCCGATTTCCGGTAATTGAAACCGAGCGCCCACCCAGGAACCTCCGCTACACACCTACCGTTTCTACGATACAATACTGAGAACGGCTGAATAATTATGATTAAATTTTGAGGTTACGTGTGGCTGTTTTACCACTCGCGGAGTTCTCGGAGCATGGCACTCGGTCGGTACAGTACATGCGTTTCTCCTCGGTTTAATATTTGTCCCTAAACGCTACGCTTAAACTAATGATCTATTAGATTGGCCAATAATAACCTCACAACGATCGTACAAGGGAAACCGTAACTAACAATAAAAATTATACAGTAGATAAAATTTCGCATAAACAACAAGGCGGCTCCGGGCGAAAGCACACACCGCATAAGGTGGCTATGCATTGAAGCTCTACGAGCGACAACTTTAGTTGCGGCGGGTGTTTTCGGGGCCGCGAACAAAATATGTACATGGATTTACATATCACGCAGGTACATTGTTATAAATAGACAAAAATAGACGTACGTAAAGAGGAAAGTTACACTTTACCCAACAAATAACAAGTAATCTTTTTCCCGTAGCGTGGCATTTTGGCCAAAATGATTTTTTACCCTATTACTTAAAATTATTCAATAAGTTACTATATACCTTAAAAGTACTTTTTTATGTATATATATATAATATGTATATATAATTTACAGGCTACTCTATATTTACTTAAAACTACGCTCTTTGGAAAATAATATACGTGTATAGTCTTAACAAATCTACAAGAATTATCATAGAAACAAATCTGTCCAATTTTTTTGTTTCACTACTATTCAAAAAACTGTTAGGCTCTTTGGAACAATTTTATTTTATGTAAATCGACGTTTTGATTGACTTTTTTCGTGCAAAAATTTCCTAGAAAATAATTCAACCTCATTTGCTCCCTTACCGCGGTCGTTAACTGAAGTAACGTCAAACAACAACGCAAACAAACATAAATTATTTTTTAGTAATTTTCCAAAACACTGCTTATAAAAAACTACAAAAACGGCAATAAATATTATTTTAAATACAACGTTAAATTCGTCACAGCCTAAAAATCGAAAAATCAGGCCGCGCCAGGGCGATCCAAGAAAACCCAGACGGCATGCCGTTCGTATCCTAAAAGAATTAAAACTTCAAAAAAAAAACAAGAGAGCCAAATGTTTCTTTTCGCCACAAACTAGGGAACTAAACTATATTTGAGCAAAAATCTCACTTTTATAGTCGCCTGGGACTCTACAACGTTTCGCTCCTAAATTAAATAACTAAAAAACTTAACGTAACATTACAGCGGTGGAGAAAAGACTATTCGACAAGTCATGGCCTCTTACATGGCTTTCGAGATGCTTAGATGCCTTCACTCGATAATGAGCGAGGTTAAGTTTTCCGGTACCGCCGCATTCGCCTACAAACAAAACAGGTGACCACTAAAACGATGCGGCGCAGTACCTTAAAAAACTAACACGAATATGGCAAATATCCCACAAACGGACACATACAGGTAATTATCAACGCGTCCACCTACCCAGGGAAAATAACAATGGAAACAAACAAACGGTACATTGGTAAAAAATTGTTCACACCGCTCCATGTATCCTTAAACATTAAATAACATCTTTTATAATTTTTTTGCTACTGGTGCGCCTTTAGGCGGGCGCTTCCACTAAAACATATCTACAAAAAACTAAACTACAGATGGCATCTCACTGTACGTTTTGTAGGTTTTTCGATATATTGTCGTCCATTTCAAGCGCCTCTAGTACTGCGTACGCTCGACGAAAGGTACAACGTTACAAATGCCTCCATTTCAGATCACTTAAAAAATTACCTAACCTCATTTTAACACAACAAGTGATGTCAAAACTATTTGTGCTTTTTACATTTCAAATAGGAACATACAGCTCAGCCGTAATGACTAAAATTAGTCACTAATGCTGGATTCACATGTGAGTAGGGTTAGTTTGCACTAGAAGTAGGGTCGAAAACAAAAGATGTAAATTTTGACATTTTAAAAATGCACACACGGACGAAGATGGTGTTACATCGGAACTTCGCCTTAAAGACTAAAATTAGTCATTAAGACTGAATTCACATTTCATATTAGGGTTAGTGTGTGCTAGAGGTATTGCCGAAAACAAAAGGTGTAAATTTTGACTTTTAAAAAATGCAGATGAATGCAAAGAGAATGAAAAAAGAAGGGTACATTAGAACTACCATCAAAACACATCCATAATGACTAAAATTAGTATTGAATTCATATTTCGTGTTAGGGTTAGTTTATACTAGAAGGGTAGCCGAAAAGGAGGCGTAAATTTTGACATTTAAAAAATGCACACATGGAAAAAGATGGGGTTACATCAGAACTTCGCCTTAAAGACTAAAATTAGTCATTAAGACTGAATTCACATTTCATATTAGGGTTAGTGTGTGCTAGAAGTATGGCCAAAAACAAAAGATGTAAATTTTGACATTTAAAAAATGCAGACGAATGCAAAAAGAAGAGGTTACATCAGAACTACTACCAAAACACAGATTCGTAATGACTAAAATTAGTCATTGGTATTGAATTCATATTTCTTATTAGGGTTAGTTTGCACTAGAAGTGTAGCTGAAAATTTGTAAATTGAAAAGGCGTAAATTTTGACATTTTAAAAATGCAGGCAAACGCAAAAAGATGGAGTTATATCAGAACTACCACAAAAACAGAAAATAAGACAATTATTTTTTAATTTTGAAAAGGCAGAGTTAAAATTTACTCGCTATACCTCAATTCAAATCGATATACAGGGAACTAAAGCAGTAAATAAGACCGAGGCATATTTTGAATTTAATTTCTAAAATTAAAAGTCCCATTACAACTCTATTATTTTGAGAAGAGACGACGGATGCATTTGTAGCGTCGTGCCTTGGTCCACTCACTTCTTGACAAGTAAAATCAAGGCCAAGTTGCAAAAGTTTCTCAATAATAAATATATATTACGTTAGACGTCCCTCTCTTAAGATTACATTAAATTTATACATTACAGTCTTACATAAGTTACGAGAAAAAAAAAAGTGGCGCCCACCTCTACAGCTTGAGAGTCTCGAATTTCTTGCAGACGTCATCGGTGGGGAGCGGCGCGTCGCCTGCTCCGATTTCGTTGACGCCCGCCGGACCGCTGCGTCTTATGGAGCGCCTGCTGCGTCTAGCCTGAGGGACGAAGCTCTGGGAAGCGGCCACGTGCACCTGGGAAACGGAGGATTGCGGGGATATGGGACAAGATTGACTGGCACTACTATAAGAGCTCGTTTTGGTTGTCGGGTCTGTCGTCCTACTTTTGTCGTTATTGTTATTGTTGTAAGCCGGCTTGTAGTTGCTGTTGTACCTCGTGAAATTGTGGTAGTTTCTTGTATTGCTGCTGCTGATTATCTTGAACTGCGGCGTCATGGGAGAATAGGGGGCAGGGGGAGGTGTGTTAACGTTGGTGCGCATGTGAGTCTTGTCTTCGTTTTTGTTCTCGTCGACACAACTCGCCGAGGAATTAGAATCTGTACGCAAACTAGACCGACTTGAGTGCCTATCGTAAGTATTCCGCTTATTTCTATTCGTACGGTTGTCATAGCCGTTAGCGCGGCGATAGTCTTGGTACATAGGCCCGTTCGAGGTGTATGGGACGCTACCGTAAGTATGAAAACTATGCGGGGGCGCTGAATTATATGCCATGGCGTACGTATTCAAGTTATTAACATAACCGTTGCTCGGGAACACCTGCGGCGCAGGCATGTTATCCTGCGTCGACTTGCGCCTCCTGCCCCCTTGCATCGATAGGTAGTCTTTCTCCTGCTGTTGGTCAATCGACAGGAGAGATACCACCGGCGTGTTCGAGTTCCTACCAGTGCCCGCTTCACCGCTGACCGAGTGCGTGCTGTCCGGACGGTGTTGCTGCGGAGACGTTTTGTCCGTGCTGTTGGAGTGCATTGTAGGTAATGTTGGCCCTATTGGCATGTGCTGGTCAAGGTGGTTCACGTCAATTACGGGTGTGACGGACGGTTCTACGTCTTGTGTAACAATGTGGCCAACCACGTGGCCGTAGGCATCCTGATAGGCAGAAATCACGCAATTAGCGACTAGCAAACAGCATAAAAATGCCTACACAGTAGAAGAGTAATGGAATGATACGTATTATTGGTTACTCGTATCTCATACTAAATATACCATTTTGTCTCAAATTAAGCGTGCACTAGACATGGTTGTGAACTACTTTATTAAAAAAAAATGTCTGTTAAAAAAGTCATTAATATCGATTAAAAAAATCAATCACTTTTTCGATTTTTTCTTACTGTCCAGTAGGTTTAAATTGTTAATGGCAACGTTCAGGTCTGTTTGTAAAATATTTCACGATTTTCAGTATTATCAAATTAAAATAAAATACGAGGGCTGTTTAAAATCCAAGTTTAACAGTCCTAGCGCTCCGCTTAGTGAAACGAAGAGCGACGAAATTTTTATAGGTCAGTCTCGCTCGATTATGAACACGTGCATTTGTGTAGAAGTCGAATCGATTGAAGTTCAACTGTTTTATAAGGTTTTACTATCGAACTGCCATTCAACATTGCATCCAAAAATGTGAGTTTCGTGGTGTGTGATTCGTTTTTTGACTGGAAAAAATAAAACAGCGACGGAAATTCACCAAGGATAGTGTAGTGCATACAAACAACAGCGTATGAGCCTCCAAACGGTAGCACGATGATGTACACAATTCGTAAACCGTCGAGACAAGTTGCATGATGATAAAAAAATATTGACAAGTAGATTGCGAAAGAAATTTTTGCTACGAGAAGAAAAGAAAAGGAAAACGTTTTTTTATCCTCCGAGGACGTACCTACTGTAAATATGTCGTTTCACGGATGGATATTCACGATGGACAAGCCTTTCTTTCTGAATGTATTAATTCCTTGGTCAACCACATACCTCAGAATATTTGACTTGTGTCTATTTCGTCATGTGAATCACAATATGATGGGAAGTTTTTTGTTGCTGACAATGCAGCAAACGGCGAGTATCACAAATAGTATTGAAGAAATGAACGAAGTTTATCTTTATTTAATTCGTCGAAACGTTTTGTTTGATGTTAAAGAAAAACTAAAATTTACTTTTTAATTTGTTGCAGTTCACTTTGATAATAGAAATAATTCCACCCTGTATACCAGTCCTATATACCCTGTATAACATTCAGTGGCCTTGTCGATCAAAAATTTACCTACTTACACTATTGCTGTTGAAAAGTACGTACTCTATGTGCAAGATATTTATTTATTTAATTAATTAAACTGGCAGTAGTTCAAACGAACTATTAGCTAAAACGTTCAATCAAACACATCTTCTTAAGGCGGGGATTTTGTAGAGAGAGAGGCAAATAGATGCATTTATTTTGATTAAGTATAATACAATTAAATAGCTACATAAGACCTGATAATCAAATTAGGTGCATGCACAACTATTATTTTAGTGATGATTATAATGTTTTTTGTCCCATTTTCTTTTAAGCCTGTTCTGTGCGCTTGCAATGAAAATAATGTGATTTTAACAATAAAAATGCATATTTTCATTGCAAGCGCACAGAACAGTCTCATAAGAAAAACTATATGTTTGGAACAAGCAGTTACTTTGCGAATAAAATACCAGTTTATCGAGACTCTTTTATATAATTTTTTTTCAATTGTAAATATGAAATTAACAACATTTTTTATAATGTATGGACCTATTTTTATGGTTTAATTATATATTTTATGTTGCTTACTATTTCATTAATTGTTTGATAATCGAAAAATGCTGACAACTAAATATTGGAACATGTTTCGTTTTTCCTCTTTCTTGTTTCTTGAGTTCTTGAGATTTTATCAAGTTTTATCAGCCTGACGCGAAAGAGGGTTTGAAATTATTACAGCCATCAGTTTTATTACTAGTAAAATACAATAATGGTACACGGAAAACCTACTGATCCAAAAGCGCGAGAAATTATTATTCATCAGTACCAAAAAAGGAAAACAATGCATGAAATTTCCTGTCAATTGACTACAGGAACAACTACTGTGTTTAATAGAATTAAGAAATATGGTGAAACTGTTAGTATTGATGTTTGCGGTAAAAGCTCTGGCCTTCCAAAAGCTGTTTCTCAAAGGAGCGTAAGGCATTTAATTAGAATATGTTAGTCAGAAAAAAGAAATACACTATGAGAAGTAACCGCATGGTGGATTAGAAAAACTGGGATTAATGTTTTCAGAGAATGCTGTCGCAAATATACCCGCTACAAGAGTGGTCTTAGTTTTTATAACATATGTTTGATAGATACTTCTTTGCGATATAAATTTTCTATTTTTTTACTTACGAGTATAGGTCAATCAAGAAAAACCATTGTTGACGGAAACTCAAAAAAGGAATCGTTACATTTGGGCCAAATCCAAACTTTCGTGGACCAAACATAATAGGATAAAGTTATCTATAGGGACGAAAGCAAATTTGATGTCTGTGTGGGATTGTCTCAAAAGGACTGTAAAGTTTCCACAGGGCATCACAGTGTGGGATTGCATGTCGGCCTAAGGGTTGGGAACTTTACATTTTATTGAAGGCATAGTAAACCCAGCCAAATATCAAGATATCCTTGAACATTCACTTTTACCAAGTGCAGCTACCAAGGCAAGTTACCTCATGCCATATGGCAAAATCTACCAAAAAATGGATTACATTAAAGTTTTATCACATCCGTCTAGCAGCCCGGATCTTAATCCGATAGACACTTTGGCACAAAATGAACCAAAGCCTCAGCTACACACAACTACATGCTAAATTGCAAGAAATACGGGATAGTTACACCCCTGAGTTCTGTGAAGGCTTAGTTGGTACAATGCCTCATAGAGTTCAGGCTGTTTTTCGAGCTAAGGGCGACGTTACATCTTATTAATTTTTATTTTAATTTGTTAAAAACCACATGAGTTATCAGCACTTTTCGGTTATCAAACAATTAATGAAATAGTAATCAACATAAAATATGTAATTAAACCGTAGAAATAAGTCCATACATCATAAAAAATGTTGCTAATTTCATATTTAAAATTAAAAAAGATTAAATAAAAGGATTTTCGATAAACTGGCATTTTATTCGCAAAGTTACTGCTTGTTCCAAACATATAGATGTTGGGGCATGTAGTGATGATTATAATATGTTCTTTGTCCCAAAATTTTCTTATGAGACTTCTGTGCGCTTGCAATAAAAATATGCATTTTTATTGTTAAAATCACATTATTTTCATTTAATTATTTATACTTAACAAAAATAAACGCATCTATTTGCCTCTCACCCTACAAAATCCTACCTTAAAGGGGTTGTAACTCAAGATTTTATTCAAACTGACAGTAGTTCAAATGTACCAGTAGCTAAAAACACAATTAAACCCACCTACTTACAGGGGACCTGACTAAAATTTTAAAGTTTTAGTAGAAAATAATCCAGAAACAAATTTTCAAACAGGACTTTCCTACGGCAAACCGTTACGGAGATATTGATTTTAAGTCGCGAGCATCTCTAGCCTGTGATGACACATCGGCTCTGCGTCACGCCAAGAGAATTATTGTAGGCGGCCTTGTAATAAAACAAAGTTGAGTTTCTGCACGAATATACCGTTCGCAATAGTGCACGCTTTATTCAAGACACTGTATGTTGAGTAAATTTTATAACGTTTCACGTTTCTACCTACCTACGTATATTCCACTACTAAGCATAAAAACTGTAGGAAAAACAAAAGTTCTGCGCCGGAACGCAGACACGCAAAAGCACACCTACTTTGCTGCGCGCGTGCGACGGCAATTAATAAAAGCAACTCACCTCACTGTATGGGCCCCCTGCGCCCAGGTCGAAGGCCTCAGCATAGACGGGTGGGCCCTCCATTGCGGTGCCGTAGACGGGCAGGTTATAGAACATGGGATCTGCGGGGCTGTAGGCAGGCATCTGGAATGCAAACATTAGGAATGCAGACGTGCATATGAGAGCCGGTAGTAAACGCCCTTACCTGTTGGCTGTAGCACGGGGGTCGAGGGGGGCTGCCAGAGGGCGGCAGAGGGGGACATTGGGGACCCCCGGGGCCGCCCTGATTGCTGACCATGTATTGGGCGCTGGGAGGTGCTCCGTTGGTCTGGTAGTAGTTGTAATCATACTAAAAACGAGGATAGTTACATGGTGCATATTATAAACAGCTCATAAAAACTTACGTTTGAGCAATGAAAAATACATAAATAAGTACATGCGAGAAATACGAGTGTAATTGATGAAATGAAAAGTTTATTGAACATAAGACCTAATATACACCAACATTTGCTCCAAATAGTTCAAAATTATATAATAGACCAGTCATTATGTAGTTTTTTCCTACAAAAGGTCTGACTGGCAAAGAAACTTTTCATTAGAAACTACTTTTTGTTTAAGCTACATTTCAACGATAGTGCAATTTCACGCCTTTGAACGCCTGGGGTAGTTTGTGCCCCACTCATAGAGGGTTGCAAATTTAGAACAATAAATCTGACATACAGAGGTAGGTACACATTTCCGAAGTTTTCTTGCCTGTCAGACCTTTTGCAGGAAAAAAGAACATAATGACTGGACTAAATGGTCATGAGCACTACAGTAGAAATGCTTCAAATATTCACATCCAACGTGCTAACTACAGTCAAACGAAGAACTCATTGTTTTACAAAGGTAATGATTATTTTAATTAATTGCTCTGCACATTTAAAATGCAGTACCTACATCGTTAAGAAGTATTCAGAGTGAGTTAATTATATAAAAAATATATAATAAGGTTGACATCATGTAATTTTGTTTCATTTTTACTGTTTCTTATAATTTTTTGTGAGTTTCTTGGCCTTAGAAACGTAGTCTATTAGCCAGACTTCATTAATGTGTTTCAATATTTATAACCCAACATTGCCCATCCAACTCTATTTACAATTCAAAAAGTGTTGTATCGATTCTGTTAACATTTTCTATTTATTTTAAAATTATAATGTATATTAGGATGTACCGGGTAAGTCTCTTAAGATTGACACCCCCCTTATCTCACTTATCCTTACGGGGAACACCCCGTATATTTTTAGACCAAAATAATGTCCTTAATTTTCTGAATCCAAAAATGTGTAATTGTTATATAATCACTCCACCTGTTCGTGAGATATTACTAAAAACTTATCACATTACGGGTGTCAATTATAAAATAAGAACATCAAGATACCTCTGGAAACAATGCATATTTGCATTGTTTATTTGTTGACAGATGTCATCCAGTTTTTGTGAGATAGTAGTTCACTCTCTTAGATATTAGCGTAAAAAATACGTAGTGTTCGTAAAGGAGCGTTCGTAAAGTTATTTTGAAAATGGTATTCATTGGAAGAGCGAAAAGAGTTACTTGAAATTTATATTCAGTGCAACAAGAATAAGTCTCTTGCTCAGAGGGAGTATGTTAGGCTATTTCGAGAGAGGCTACCTCCTTCCAAAAATAGTTTTAAAAACATTTATGCAAAGTTTAGGAATACCGAATCTCTGAGAGACAAGAAAAGGGAAAGGCGAAGAATAAAAACAGGAGAAGACACAGAACTCAACGCGTTATTATATTTTGCTGAAAATCCATCACGTGGTGGTGGTTACGTGGAAAATATTTAATTACGTTACGTGTACATAAATAAAATTGTGTTACTCTATTGTGTTACTGTATTAATATTGACTTTTATTTGTTTTTATTAGGCTTATGTTGTTTATTGTTATTACTCGTTACTGTTATTGTCACCTATATATTATTTATTTATTATCTCAATAAATGGCATTGTTTCCAGAGGTATCTTGATATGTTTTTTGTTTTATAATTGACACCCGTAATGTGATAAGTTTTTAGTAATATCTCACGAACAGGTGGAGTGATTATGTAACAATTAGATATTTTTTTATTCAGAAAATTAAGGACATTATTTTGGTATAAAAATATACGGGGTGTTCCATTTAAAAAAATCATGTTTTATTTTCCACCCTGTATATCTTACGAGATTTTTAATATCCGTGCTCAGATTATAAAAATTCATCAAAAACCGCGTCCACTCCTTTTTTGAATGAGTTAAATCGGCAAAGGATAAGTGAGATAAGGGGGGTGTCAATCTTAAGAGACTTACCCTGTACCTATTTAAATAAACGTTATTATTATTATTATTCTAAAGTGGCTATTTATTTTTTTGCTTTTTTTGTAATTTGTTGCTTTAGTATAAACCTTAACCCTTAATCTGAACTCTAAATTTGAACGCACCCCTAAATGGTGATTTACTAGAGCGCCATGGGGACATATGAGACTTTGAAGATTAGATAGTAAAAAGAAAAAAAATAGTTAGATGATGTATCTCTTTTACCGGTGGGGGGAGGGTCTACAGTAGGGGATTTTTTTTTTCGGTCCCATTGGTTAATGTTCTAGCATTGGACCTAAAAAAATTTCTCCCAAAATTTCAGCTTCTCAGATCAAACCTGTGAACGGCGCAAACCGGGTTTGTTTCCCATGTTAATTAAATGGGAAACAAACCCGGTTTGTTTTTAGTCAAACTTGAATAGCTGGTAGAAAATTTTTGTAATAATAATTTCTGAAGGCAGCATTTTATAGAGAATTAAATTTCCTACAAGAAAGGTCCTTAGTACTAAATCCGTGAATTCATTATTTTCAAAGATAGGCTCGTTTAATTAAACATTCTCTTAAAAATCGGATTTCATTCAATTAATTTTAAGGAAAGTTATATCTATTTTAAAACATACAAATTGAAATGGACCCTATCCCCTATTTAGTTAAGAAAACTGCGATGTTCGTGACCTCTGTTTTGTTTAAAGACGAGATACCGATTTTTAAATAGCAAGTGGTTAGGGTATAAGTACGCACTAGGAAAGACGCGGTGCTGGGTGGTTTAGAGAAGTCGGGATATAGGGAGACGAAGGATCGCATATGGAGAAGCAGGTAGTTGGACTCTGGTGTGTGTTAGTGCTTGACGTCAAATTTCCCAGGTTAGTAAATATACTTAATTTGGAAGGTTTATTATTAAATTTGTTATCTCGAGAATTTCCGCCATCATTTTATTAAAATTGTCCGTGTTATATTTTGTTTTTGAACTATGAATAATTATGATACGTTATGCATAAACTATATACATTTTACTTGTTTATTTAGTGTGTTCAGCTCATTCTGTTTTTAAGATTAATTTTGTTTTATTCAGTTCGATCTAAGTAATGTTGTTGCCCTTTTTTTTTGTTCCATTCATGACTACGAGTAGGTTTTTCATACGTGTGGGTTTTGCTTATAACAGTGACTTAATTGCCGCTTATTGTATGAGATGATGAATGTTTGTGCCTTGTTGAATTTATTAACCCTTTTCCCCCGTGCCTGGGCGAACACGCTAGTTGCCTCCCGTATGGGACCTGAGTACCTTCTGACGAAAGTCGGCTAACTAACAACAAACTCTTCAGTTTTGTATCTAGAGAATGATTGTAGGTTAAAACACAAGTATGGGAACCCTAGTAAGTTTTCATTTTACTTTAACCTAAATGTCCAACAGCATTGTTTCTCTGCCGTGCTCTTTCCCCTCGTGAATTCAAGGCTGAGTACGGCATGTACTTATTTTATATTGTTCATAAATTTAATACCTGTTTAAATAAATCAGTAGGTGTATTAAAATGCTTAGCCTTTTCTTTTTCATCTCAAAACTCCCGCTTTTCGTTAGTAACCAGTGCATCTCAGACAGGGTTAATTTAAATTAAATACAACGTAGGGTAGGTATTTTCCCTTTTGACGATCACGTACCCCGGCCATGTGTTTCTCTGATTATTATGTTTAACCGACCCGGGTTGGTTACGTTACAAAGTACACTATAAAATTTTTTTTTCATGCTAGAGAACAGTAAGGGTATTACAAATCATTGAGGCAAAATGAATTTCATTTTTCCGGGGTAAAACGGCTTCCAAAAATTTGAAGTCAACATAAACAAATTACAGCATTTTTTAGTTTTCATAAGAAATAAAAATGGTTTTTTAATGAACTTTTTAAATTTAAACAAATGTTCAATAGTTTTTATAAATAATTTTTTTAATTAAAAGTAGGATATTTTTTGCGATGGTCTTTCACTACTTGTAACAAATATTGAGTTTGTTCTTCATTCTTTGTTAAATAGTTATTAAAATCTTCGATTAGCGCGTAATTATTATTAAATTAATAATAAATAGATATGATTAATCATATTTTTATTCATTATAAATTATTTTTGTTTTTTCAACTGTTAAAAATCTGGTTCAATACAGTTTTTAATCTTCAATAATTTTAATTCTCCGATTATAATGTTGTCTTGAGTATAAATTCAAAGAATTTCAAGAGAAGCGAATGAACAAACAAAAGAGAAACTAGAAGTCAGAAGAGTTTCAAAACATTACAGAAATTCGATGTATTTAGGTGAAGTAACTAAATATCATAACAATTAAATAAAGTTTTTGTCTCCTACTCTCCCCTTTTTTTCATCAGTTACCTTAAATATCAACATCATAAATCAGTTTCAAATAATATCAATTGGACATTCGAAAATTTTTTTTTAGATATAACTCCTTAAAATTAATTGAATGAAATCCGATTTTTAAGAGAATATTTTTTAAACGAGCATATCTTTGAAAATAATGAATTCACGGTTTTAATACTAGTGACCTTTTTTGTAGGAAATTTAATTCTCTATAAAATGCTGCTATCAGAAATTGTGAAAAAATTCTACCAGCTATTCATGTTTGAGTAAAAACGTCGATATTCCTGTTAATTAAATGGGAATCAAACTCGGTTTGCGCCGTTCACAGGTTTGATCTAAACTCAACAACAAAATAAACGTTACACTGCCAAATTTGCTCTGATTTTGGAACAGAATAAATCTGGATTGCCGCCGCCTATTTAGTTTCTGTTTGAAGTGTTAGCTAGTACAATGTTTTGTCTGTCGGTCCGTGTTTGTACCAAGGATATATGTTTCATATAAAGTTTCTACAGGGCGGAAAATAAAACAGTTCTAAATTTCTGAAATTTCGGCATCGTCCCATTTCAACAAAATTTTTTTTTCTGGATTTCAACATGAATGTTTTAAATTAGAACCTCATATCTCGAAACGGTTTTTGCGATTTTCGTTGATTTGCCTTATTTACACAGTGACCGCAAAAACATCCATTTTTGGCCTTGCATTGATAACTTTTTTACTGGTGAACCGACTCTCAAAGTTTCAATATACACAGGGTTGCATCAAAGTTGAACCAAATCTGCATAACTCGCAAAACCTAGTATTCTGAGAGACTTCAATTAACCCTCTATATTGAGACTTTGCCTGGATAGTGGAGGCATTGAAGCGTTTTGGGTCCGTTTTTTTTTACTGTGCACCGAATTGCATGAAATTTTGAAATTAGACTCATCTTATCCTGAACAAAAGTGAAAATGTCCCGAACTGAGCGGCACCCTGGGGAGGGTTGCCACCCCTTCTCGGTGGTGTACATTTTTTTTTTCAAAAAAACCTCAGATATTGATAGAAGGCCTCATTTTAAGCAAAAAATGTTCTATAAAGTTTTTCAAAAAACTCAATACTTTTCAAGTTATTGGAAATTGAAAATTCGAAATTTTTTCACGTTTTTCATTGGTTTTTTGCAAATATCTCCAAAAATATGCATTTTAACAAAAATTTTACACAAAAATTTTAAACAAAATTGTTGTAGATTAAAAAAATGAACAAATTGGTTTTTTATAAACTGTGCTAAGTGCAAAATTAAGCGAGATATTGAAGGTCAAAGCCTTTTTTTATTTTGCCTGAAATTTTATCGATGTGTTCAATGCCATCTAGCGGCGAGCAGATATATTTTATACATTCTATTGAAATAAGATTTTGTAATGGTTCAAATAAGCTTTAAAATGAGCACTGTTAAAAGTCTTTTGCACCTAAAATGAGTGACCTGTAATGAAAAAAAGGGGAATATCTAATGATTTTTTTTTTAAATCGATGGGTTTCATAAGTGCCATTTCCACCAAAATTAAAATTAATCGTATTCCGTCTAGAATTAACTTTAGTATAAAGAGTTTGATGAATTCTAGCAGTTTGACTGCTTTAAAATACGTATTTTTCAAAAAAATTACGATTTTAGAAAAAAATAATTTTTCGAATTTTTTAAAAAATCACCTTTTTTTCATAATATCTCAAAAATGATGAAAGATACGTGAAAAAGTGTGGTGATAAAAAATGTAGGTCTTTTTCTGACAAAAAATTTGGTTTTTTTTATTTCTGCCACACAAAAATTGACGGAGATATGATCGTTTAAAGAGCGCGCGGTAGCGCAATCACAGCCCCTCTCAAGCCCTTTGACCCTTCACCGTTTCAAAATAAAAGGTTTTTCACTATACATTGTAATGAAAAAAGTTGTAGCTCTTTAAATTACTTTTAAAATGCTTTTTTAGAAGTTGTGATAGGATCAAAATTGAAGGAGTTATGGTCCAAAAACTAATCGTATTTTTTTCTACCTATTAAACTGAAAATTTCGGAGTGTGAATTTTTGGAGCAAAGTGAAAGTACACAGTAATAGAGACCCAAAACTGTTGTCTTATGTATATATATATATACATATTATGGCACATATTTTGGAAACGTAGGCATGAATACATACCAACGTTCATATATGTATATATAACACATTTAATACGTTCAACGCCGCCGTCAACCACGGGTTGACATCAGTATACAGCGCCCATGGCCGGTGTCAACCCGTGGTTGACATGCGGTAACCTGTTTTACATTTGCTGTTATCAAGACGGCTATTGCCGTACACACATGAAATTTGTGTCGGCCATTCATGTTCCCATTGTCTTTTATCATGTGAAATGTCCGCATGTCAAATCGATGGCGGCCACTGGCGCCCGCTGGTCAGCTTTTTTTATAAATTATATGAAAATTATGACTATGGAATTTTTACGTATCGTCATGCTTTTAATGTAAAATATTTTAAAATGTATTACTAATTCAATCTGGTACAGTTTCAGACCACTTGTAAGTTTATGTTTTATTCAATAAATGGTGATTTTTTACTCTATAATTAAATTTTTTTAAATGTGTAATTCAATGTTTTAATTTAGGGTCGTTTTAAGGGTTGAAAAGATTGAGAATATGATAGTCATTTTCGAGAACGTGGAATAACATTTAATTCCTTTTTATTTCATCAAAAGTAATTTTTTTACACAATTTTTTATCAAGGGGTTGATTTGAAGGGTCGAAAGGGGGTTGACAATTCGATAATTAAAATAGAGAACATAAAATATCATTTACTCTATACTTAATCTTTTTATGTCATACCAAATTAATTTTTTGTGATTTTTTCAATTTAGGGGTTGTTCGCAAGGGTAGTAAGGTTTTCAAGGGGTTGGAAATGATTTTAATATGAAGTGATTGTGTTAGAAAATACTTCGGAGGTAAGACCCTATTTTACGCTTCAATGCCTCCACTAGGAGTCGATTATCTTTATCGTGCTTTATTAACTGCAGTTTTAGCATCAACATGGGGCCTGGATTTTGAGAGTCGGTTCACGAGTAAAAAATTTTCAATGCAAGGCCAAAAATGGATGTTTTTGCGGTCACTGTGTAAATAAGGCAAATCAACGAAAATCGCAAAAACCGTTTCGAGATATGAGGTTCTAATTTATGACATTCATGTTGAAATCCAGAAAAAAAAATTTTTGTTGAAATGGGACGATGCCGAAATTTCAGAAATTTAGCACTGTTTTATTTTCCGCCCTGTAGAAACTTTATATGAAACATATATCCTTGGTACAAACAAGGACCGGCAGACAAAACATTGTACTAGCTAACACTTCAAACAGAAACTAAATAGGCGGCGGCAATCCAGATTTATTCTGTTCCAAAATCAGAGCAAATTTGGCAGTGTAACGTTTATTTTGTTGATCAGTTTATAATAGGAAGCTGAAATTTTGGGAGTAACTTTTTTTAGGTCCAATGCTAAAACATTAGCCAATGGGGCCGGAAAAAAATGCGCCTTAGATATTGATAGTGTATATGCCTCACATGTCTCTGCCGGTTTGCATGATAGGCACGGCAGGGTAAAAATGTGAAAAAAATTTTAGCGTGTCAGATATTCAGAGGAGATATTAAGTAAACTCGTAACGGAGCTCCCAGTCAAAACACTGAAAATTCTGATGTGACGCAAGCTCCTGGCAGCTTTTTGAAAATGCAAAATCGCTTCTGAAATACTAGAACGCGTCAGATTTTCATACAGACAGTTCAGCTTAATGTCCTGATGGTGCTGGCTGATCCATAATCTGACGATTATTTGAAGGGACTTTCTTAATGTCGGTTTGAAAAGAAAAATTCATAAAAATTTAAGTAAAATGGTTTGTGTTAGTATTAAACAAGCCTTAAGTAACATATTTGGTCATTTAAGACCTTTTATGGGCCCTCGGAGTTTCTTTTACAATAAAAAAATCGATGTTTTTCAAGAAAAAAAAATGTTTTCCCTTTTTTGTTAGCAGCATTGAAGAGCTGGTATTTTTTTTTTAATTTACAAAACAAATTTTTTTATCTATGACCCTTTGAGCTGAGATAATTTTTGTTTTGAAAAAAATCTGGTGTCGCTCTCTTTTAATATTAAGGGCTGAAATTTACAGAGTTTGTAGTTCGAAACTTGTATTTTACATAAAAAATACAATGACATATTCGCTCTCTATTTTATGGAAATTTATTTTATTTCATTTTTATAGAGAAAATGTTGCTTAACAATTATTATTTACCTGTCAACTCATATGTCTTTAACAATCACCATTAAATTTCCAAATAATAGAGAGAGAATATGTCATTGTAGTATTTTTTTATGTAAAATATAAGTATTGAACTATAAAACTGTAAATTTCAGCCCTTAATATTAAAAAATAGCGACACTAGATTTAAAAAAAGAATTATCTCAGCTCCAAAGGGTCGTAGATAATTTTTTTTTTGTAAATTTATAAAAAAATACCAGATATTCAATGCTACTAACAAAAAAGGAAAAAAAAATTTCTTGAAGAAAATCGATTTCTTTGTTGTTAAAAAAACCCCCGATTTTTCGCATATTAACGATCAATTTAAAAATCGCACAATAAATAAAAATGTTAGTACAACATATCGAGAAAATTTTAAGCTCATAATTGAATCTAAATATGAAAGCGTGTATGAGTTATCGAGATTTTAAAAAAACGTGATTTTTTTTCGAAAAAAACAATGTTTGCAAAAAGTTAATAATAATTTTAATTTTTTTGAAAATGATCTAATTCAGTTAGTAGAGAGCTACGCTTTCACCAAGTTTCGTGAAAAAATTATTTGTTGTCACAAAGATATGAACGTTTAAAAGAAAACGCGATTTTTAACGATTTTTTGCAAATAAATAATTTATTTTTGAATATTTTGACATCGTATTTCCACAGATCGATCCGTATTTAATAGTTCTACAACTTTTGTATAAAACTTTTTTTCATTTTATGGCACCATGACAGAGTAAAATGTAAAATAGTAAAATAAAAAAAATTCTACTTTTTCTTTCTTTCTTTCTTTCAGATTCTTTCAAAATTCTTTCAGATCTTTTGCATATTTTTGTTTACTGTATCTCCACTTAAGGGTCCAAATCCGTAGGCAGACGACACTCCACACCTTAAGCTGACGCGCTCGAGTATTTCCAACTATCGATTTTTTTTACAATTTTCTGATCGACTGCCATACATGCGCGGACCTTAGATATGATGGAGGCATTCAAAAGAGTGTAAGGTATCCCCCAATATGTTAATCTGCCACGCTTAGACAAATCCCAAAATCCCCTGTAGGGCTAACCCTACTATTATCTTTAACAACAAATTTTTAAAGCTTTTTCACAAACACTAAACAAAATATAAATTTTAACTTTATAGTGATGAGAAATTCAATAGCAATTTTTAGTCCAGTCAACATACCCCGAAGTAAGGCAATGCTGCAAATTACAAGAACAAATGTTATATTTGAATATCCTGAATATGTATCCCCATATACATCCTGTATTTTTGAGTTCAGCCTGCATAAAAGGGCTGGAAAAAAGTGTTTTATATTGAAAATTAAAAAAAAGTCTCTAGGAAAAAGTTTTATCTTAAGAGACAAAATGTTTTTTAAGCGGATTTTAAAGATCTACAACTTGTGTTAGATACTTTTTCCTGACTTTGGTTTTATTTATTTTATAATATATTCGTAAAAAAAAACACGTTTTTCAACCCTTAATTCATTTTTATCAACCCTTTCAAACAGGCTGATCGCAAAAATATATGAGAAGGATGTAACCATCATTTTTATAATTTGCTACTTTGCCTTTGACTTCGGGGTCTGTCGACTAGACTATTCAGATTAAAGCAGTCCTGGCAACAAATTTGAAGAGGTAAAATAATGCGCAGAACAGAACTCAACATTCAATAGCTCTATCGGACTCATAACACCTTAAAACAATTCTGTCTAGCTGCAGGGGAAAAGGTGAAAGCATATTTTCAGGAATTTGGTGTTCCCCTATCACTGACACGTGATTTGATTTATGACACTTATTATGAATCTTATTTTATTTCCAAATTCTGCAGGTTGCTTTAATGAAATTTGCAAACGAAATAACATGTGCGTGTATTTTAATGATTAGGACTCAGTTGTTCAACTTCAATGTTTTGGAGAAAAACTGTCATGAGGACGCTGTATATACTGATTTCTCTAAAGCTAAACGCTAAATTCATAAGTTACTTGTGAAAATTTGAAAATCTGGGAATAAGGCAACCTGGGAGGAAGACATCACAACGCATTTCCCCGGCAGCCAGAACTAAAATTCACTTATAAAAGAAACTGCTAAACATACTCATACACAATACAAAAAAATGTGCGTGAAAACACCGAATGGTGGAACATTCAGTATTTCCAAAAAAATATATATATATATCATTAACATTCACGTGCAAAAAAAACGTACAACGACAAGCAATAAACATATGTCGTGCGAACAGAGACCTTAAGTAAGGGACGACAGGGGTGGAGGGGGGCCCTCAGTACTGCAGGCCGTCCAGCAATACGTAGGCGGGCTGGGTAACCGGGTACAGCCCTGCTTCCGATATGTAGTTGCTGGACTGGACAAAATCACCCGGTATATACACATACACAATGTCCAGAGCAACGCAATCCGTCGAAGCCGCAAAACAATTTTAGTTTCGACGTTCACTGCGTTACTCTGGTCGTCACACCAGTGAGTAGCTTTAAATGTTATGCGACACACTGCGGAAGACAAATAAAAGTTTTCAACGAATTTCGCGGCAATAGGTTTGTTCCTTCAGTCAGTTTCGTACAGTTCGGAACCGTTTGAAGATTGTTCTTTGTGCGCATGATCGGTTACAAACAATCTGGTAGTTAACTTTGACTTTCATTGGAGGACAAATCCATGATGAAAATCTCCACATCCGAAGAGACACCAAAACCAAACTTTCGGTCATTTGAACTACTTGTATCAGATCTGATGTTTTATAATAGATTATAAAAGTGAGAATCATAAATACTTGTCTGTAACCTCACAATAATTTACTCTAAGGTATGACCCAGAAAATACAAATAGGTTTAGTCACATTTCTGTAAAACACACGAAAGCTGCTCTCCCCCTATGACAACAATTCGTAGTTGGCAGAAAATTCACCGACTGTACAAACAGTTTGCAAACCGTCACCATCAGATGAAACAAAGATTAAGAAATCTGGTTCCGATGGAAAACGTTTCGTTTTCGGTTCGGTCATTTGAACTACTTGCATCAGATTCTGATATGTTTTATAATAGAATATAAAAGTGAGATTCATAAATACTTGTGTGTAAGCTTACAATAATTTACTCTAAGGTATGACCCACACAATATAAATAGGTTTAGTGAAATTTCTGTACAACGCATGAGAGCCGCTCTCTCCCTATTACAACGATTCGTAGTTGGCAGAAAATTCACCGACCGTACAAACAGTTTGCAAACAGTCACGATCAGATGAAACAAAGATTAATATATCTGGTTCCGATGGAAAACGTTTAGTTTGACGTCCACCAAATAAGGAGTTTAATTATACAAAAGAACGTATAATTTTGAGGTGGTTCCATCATGGTATGGGCCCGCATTTCTTTGAATAAATATGTATGCATTGACGTATTGGAAAATATCATGCAACCTTACGCAGAAGAGAACTCATGAGTACTTTGGAAATTCCAGCATGATAACGACCCAAAGCATTCTGTTAGAAGGGTAAGTGTCTGGCTTCAAGCTAACAACGTGGATGTTTTGGCATGGCCGTCTTGCAGTCCAGACCTTAACCCTATTGAAAATCTGTGGATGGTAGTAAAAATGAAGCTAGGCTTGAAAATTTTTAAAAATTTTAACGGCATGAAGCGAGCATGTGCTTCACACATTCCAGTAGAGACATGTAAGCTTTAGTAGTCTATGCGCAGAAGATGTTTGAGGGTAATTGAAGCAAATGGGTTCCCTACTAAGTATCAGCGTTAGGATTCAGAAAAAATGTGTGTAACGTTAAGAATTTATAACTTTAAAAATCACGTTTCCCATTAGATTGCCGCTTAAAAATTTACCTAATCTGTTCAACTTAAAGGAAAGTAGCTGGACAGCCAGCTACTTTCTCTCTGACCAATGGAGAGTCTTAAACTCTTAAACCCACTGACCAATGGAGAGTCAGTGATCCACCCCACCCAAGTCGGAGAGCCAATACTAGTACGACGTTTTGCAATCACATGATTGATGTTGTTTACCTCCTACTCGTCTTTAAGTTGAATATATACCATAGTTTTTAAGATAAGAGATAAGATTTTGACGTTGAGTTACGTCATGGGGAAGACAAATCCTTCATGAAAAACTCCACATCCGAAGAGACACCAAAACCAAACATTTCGGTGATTTGAACTACTTGTATCAGAATCTGATGTTTGTTTTATAATGGAATATAAAAGTGAGATTCATCGAAACTTGTCTGAAACAGACCCACAAATACAAATTAGGCCAGTCAAACTTCTGTCAAACACACACACAAGAGGCTCTCAGCCTATATCTGCAGAGCCCATGACAACAATTCGTAGTTAGAAACTCATTGGAAAAAGTGCTGGAAGGACAATTTGTCAGCATTTGGGATATAGCCTGCTGGAATGAGAAATACATTTTGTTGCAAATCATTTGGAACTCTGCTGGAGGAACAAACCTAATAACATTATTTTACAGGGTGAACAAAAATTTTGTCAGTTTGCTAAGAAAAAGTTTCAAAAATGCAGTTGTCGCCGCCATGAAGGGTAATATTTTTAAGTGCGTTAGACAATTGAACAAAACGCAACGTTCTGCAACTTACCGGCATAGCCATGGGGTACTGCTGCGGCATGTAGATGGTCTGGGCAGGGAACATCATGGAGGGGTAGGTGGCCGTCTGCGGAGGCCCCGTCTGTGTAGGGTACACTGGCGGAGCTAAAACACGTTTTCGGTAACAACCCTAATTTTGGCTAATAAAAAAACTCACGTTGGTAGACGGGTTGCTGATTGTTGGGATCCCCTGGCGCGGAGCCCGTAGGTTGTGGGTAATACGCAACGCCGCCCTGGAAATACGGTATGGCTGCGCCTGGCGGGAAGAAAAACTGCGCTGGGTTGCCTGCCGCTACGGCAGGGGGACTAGAAGCGTCAAACGCTCGACTGAACGGCTAAAACAACGGACACTGTAAATATGGGTCGTGCGACACAAATCCCGCTTTTACCTGTTTCTTAATAGCGGGCGCTATGTTCAACTTCCTCTCCCTCAAAACTATGTTCTCGGCTTCTCTGAGCGGCCTCTTGGCGTCATCCTCGCTCTCAAACGTTATGAAACCGTAGCCCTTCGAGACACCGGCCCTGTCTTGGATGATTTTTGCGGCTTTCACTGTGCCGTAACTACTAAAGAGCTGCATCAGCTCGCTCTCGGTCGTGTTGGCGGATATCCCGCCAACAAAAATCCTGTTTGGAACTAGCGTTCCTAAAAAAATCATCACCCCTTCAACTCACATTCTTTTTGGGACACCTAGTACATCCTTATATTGTTTATTGTTATTATATTTACAGTAAAGTCATCATAACACTGATGAGCAATGTTTACTTTCTAAACATTTAAAAAATGCATGCTAGGTAATTTTTTCCCAGTCCCCATCAAGCTTTAAACATCATAAATCAGTTAAACCCACACATTTGTAAACATTAGATTAACTAAAACTACATAACATGGTAGTTAAAGAGGAAAAACTGATGACCGTTCAATATGAGTAAGTAAAATTGTATTTGTTCATAAATAAGACCAAAATCCGGTCAAATATAGGCTTTAAGGGGTACTTACCATACTTGGGGGCATTGTTGTTGGGCGGTGGGGAGCTCTGCGAGTTGACCTGCGTGTTGCCGTTGGCGATGCTGGTCAAAGGCGTGCTAGAGGGTGTGTTGACGATGGAGCTGTTTGAACTCTTCTTTCCGTTATTCTGGCTCGACGTAGACATTTTCTCAGGCATTCGTTCACTTTCAAAAAACTACCTACAATTTTTTCCACACAAAAATTAGGTTAGGGCACATTATTTCACTTGGATTTCCGGTAAAAATTATACTTTTTCCGGTTAATTGCAGTCTTTTAGACACACCGAGTTAGTTTTCTGTGAACAATTATTCGGAATTAGTAGATGAACGATACGTACACTTTCAAATTGAAACACAACTAGGGCATTGAAAACAAAACAAAATGACAATTAGCAGGAATTTAGTGGGAAAAATTAAAAAATCCCTAGGCGGTGACCTACTTTCCTCATTTTTCGTCCCAATTTCGCTGGATACGGCCAATTCTAATAGACAAAATGCCATTGGACTCGTATCAATCACTATACCTATGCACCTTTCACTTCAACAATTTGTTATTAAACAATAACCAGACATTTACAACAATAATTTACATAAAACCTAATTTCCTCGCAATCCCAAGCCTCATCCATGCAAAAAATCTACTTTACACCTACATTTACCATTATCGCAGAAAATACCACCCCGAAATCGGTTAATGCACTACAAATTTGCAGCTCTGAAAAATACTGCAGTGGAGTTGCAGGCTTTAACGAACAATAACTGTATGAAATTTACTCTAATTTAAGTGTAATTGTTTATGAAAACTTACGTGTTTAAAGGAAATTCGTGTTATTTGAAGAATCATTAGTACGTTTTTTATAAATCAACACAGAAATTATTAAAAACTAAACGTTCTCTACTACAAAACGAATCGTCTATATAAAATGGCGTCGACGCTCGACCAATAAGAAGCAAGCGCCAAATATGACGTAACAAGACAAGTGTCTTCCAAATGAAAATAGTTCAAATTAAAAACGCCAGCTATTTAAATCCGGACATCCAACTTTATTTCGTAAATAATCATTTGTAGTTAACCATCGATTTTTTTTTATCTCAAAAGCACAATACAAATTAACAGTAAAAAATGTACGAATTAACTCACCTTATATTTAACGGAATTGTAAAAATAAGTTGCCTTCTTAAAAACGGATTTCTTATATTTAAGTCCAATTAAAATACTTCTTAAAAAGCAATTTAAACTATTAAAATGTAACAGAACTGAACAGAAAACAGCAAACTTTAAAAACAAATTCAACTGTCAACAAATAAATTCAGAAACAATTGCTACAGGGGCTGCAGTTTTCAACGTACTTGATCCAAAAATGGAAACCATGTGGCTTGTATTTTATGTGTAGTACTATTTTTATAGTAAAAAAACTAATTTCTAACATCACTCTTAGAAACCAACAAAAATGGCGTTTTACCCATGATAATGACGATATATATAATATTTATCAGCCTTAACAGAAACTTTCTTTGTTATTTATTTTAAAATTCCCACACATTTCTTACATGAAAATTCGATGTAACTTTACCTGTTAGTTGTTAGTATGAAGCTTGATTTAAATAATGTGAAATTAAAAAAAGCAGCAACAGTGTACGTATCAGTTACAATAATCTTTTTAAAAATCCTTCAATAATAATTAACTATTTTATTATATAATTACATTAAACCGTCAAACAACGAACGCTGATTCCATACATCGAATCTGTAACATTTCAGAGATAGAGAGCGAAGACTTGTCTCTTGTCTCTGATCTTCGCTGTCAACTGTCAATTAGCAATTGGCAAAAGAAATTTAAGAAATGTGAGTGAAAGATGTGAAAGACGAAAGACCATCTGCTTACAAGCCGAAAGCGAAATAGCTTGTAAACATACCAAAAGGTTTTATTTTAAAAGACTATTTTTAGTTAAATGTGATGTGTATAAAGCTAAGTGCAAATACTGCAAATGGTTCGTCATTAACAATGCGTTAGGGTGTTTTGTAAAGCGAATTATGCTGTATACAAATGTAAAAAGAATGAATGGCGCCATTTTAAATACGGTATTTTAATTTGTTGTTGTGCTAAATCGTATGTGGTGCAGGTGACAGTGAATTTGGTTGTTACTGGGATAGGTATGCTCGCTAATGAGCAATTAAGTTCTTGGTTTTCATAAAACCCAACATCATAAATATTATATATTGATATTACTTTGACTTGAATCGATTAAAGATGGATAACAACACTCCGCAGTCTTGTGAAAACATCTCGGATTCTGGCTATCATTTCGATGCGTCTTCTTCCTTTTTCGGAAGCACGCCCAATGCAGAAAATGAAAGCACACCTCATTCTTTCACTGCCTCAAGAAAGAGGAAGTCTGTCTACTTTAGTAATTACAATGCAAGGAAGCTGGCTGATGTTATGGAATCATGCCCTTCTCCGCCACAATTCTCTAGTACTTTTAACGAGTCCTTGGTGAACCACTTGGAAAAGTTCCACATCCAGCAGCAGATCGACCCAGGCGAGGAAGCAAAAGGTTTACTATCAAACGTAGGTCAAAAATCAACTAAGCGAGAATGGATATTTGAAAGTAGCGAAACGAGTAAGAAGTTTAGATCTGCGCCCAGTACACCGGAAAAGCAAGTAAAGCACTCCCGGGAAGATCTGAAGAAAGCAAGGACTAACAGCTTCATTAAAAACTTTGCATTGCAATCGCCTTTGAATAAAGAGGCTTATGGCATTCTTTATCCTGATTTACCCCCATTAGAGCCCTCTCGTAAGCCTTTAACTCCGCAGAAATTCAAGGAAAACTTGTACAAAAATGTTATGCCTGTGAAGAAATGTCTCTTTAACCTACCGTGGGAAGTGACGTTTAAAAAAGTGTTCTCAAATAACATCACTGTGGGGAATATCTATAAGTACCTATCGGACGGAGATTTATACAGGCTGTCCAAGGTTTCCAAGTTGATGAACGAGTCCTTGCTTCTAGATATGAAGACGAAAGACAGGTACCGAACATACTTAGCCCAATATACGTGTTCTAAGGAAAATTACAGGATTACGCCCCCGAATTCTCCAGAATACAACGACAGTTTCGTCAACGCCAGCCCAGGATCCAAGAATTTTCATTATTTCTGCAATGTAAGCGTTAATATGGGTTGCTTTAATGTTTTTTAAATGTGTTTTTCTAGATTGCAAGCGAGCTGAACAAAAACCAGTCTGTGATCAAGTGCCCGCAGTGTGGTAAGGCGTCCGTCGTGGAGAATTTCATCGGTCAGTGTCAGGATGTCAACAGTTGCGGGTACATTTTCTGCCGAAAATGCAGTAGTTTTGCCTATAACCCGAGGGATTTTAAGGATATGTGCCGGAATGCTCAACTAATTAACGTCAAGGCAAGGTAAAGTTTTTGTTAGATGACTTAAGTAAAGGCTTTTAATATAAAATGTATAAAAAATAGATAAAAAAACTTAACAAATGGTTTTGTTTGAAATCACCAGAGGTACTAAAAACTACAAAGAAATTCGGAGACAAACGTGGACCTTCCTGAAATTCTGACATTTGGCAAGAAATAAAAACGTGGGGCGCATTTGAAATATGTTTTTTATGGACCCCAGTTTTTATTTCTTACCAAAGATTGCCATTTTGGATACGCCATTTTGATTTTTTAAGTTTGAGTCAAAAATTGTGTTTAGTGACCATAGACATCGCAAAGGTTCAAGGTTGAGAAAAATCGGTTCTTAAATAGGATAGTCCGTCATTTTGTTTTTTTAAGTTTCAGTCAAAAAATGTATTAAGTGACCTTAAACATCGCAAAGTTTCAAGTTTGAGACAAATCGGTTCATAAATAGGATAGTCCGCCATTTTGGATTCGCCATTTTAATTTTTTAAAAGAGTCAAAAAATGTATTAAGTGACCTTAAACACCGCAAAGTTTCAAGTTTGAGACAAATCGGTTCATAAATAGGATAGTCCGCCATTTTGGATCCGCCATTTTAATTTTTTAAGAGAGTCAAAAAATGTATTAAGTGACCTTAAACACCGCAAAGTTTCAAGTTTGAGACAAATTGGTTCATAAATAGGATAGTCCGCCATTTTGGATTCGCCATTTTAATTTTTTAAAAGAGTCAAAAAATGTATTAAGTGACCTTAAACACCGCAAAGTTTCAAGTTTGAGACAAATCGGTTCATAAATAGGATAGTCCGCCATTTTGGATCCGCCATTTTAATTTCTTAAGAGAATCAAAAATTGTATCAAGTGACCTTGAACACCGCAAAGTTTCAAGTTTGAGACAAATCGGTTCATAAATAGGATAGTCCGCCATTTTGGATCCGCCATTTTAATTTCTTAAGAGAATCAAAAAATGTATTAAGTGACCTTAAACACCGCAAAGTTTCAAGTTTGAGACAAATCGGTTCATAAATAGGATAGTCCGCCATTTTGGATCCGCCATTTTGAATTTACTGAGTGAATCAAAAATTGTATCAGGTGACCTTGAACACCGCAAAGTTTCAAGTTTGAGACAAATCGGTTCATAAATAGGATAGTCCGCCATTTTGGATCCGCCATTTAATTTTTTTAAGAGAGTCAAAAAATGTATTAAGTGACCTTAAACACCGCAAAGTTTCAAGTTTGAGACAAATCGGTTCATAAATAGGATAATTCGCCATTTTGGATCCGCCATTTTGATTTTATTAAGTTTGAGTAAAAAGTTGTATTGAGTGACCTTAAACACCGTAAAGTTTCAAGTTTGAGGTAATTCAGTTCATAATTAGGATAGTCCGCCATTTTGGATCCGCCATTTTGATTTTTTAAGATTTTTTAAGAGTTAAAAATTGTTTTAAGTCATCTTAAACACCTCAAAGTTTCAAGTTTGAGACAAATCGGTTCATAAATAGGATATATGATAATCCGCCATTTTGTATCCGCCATTTTGATTTTATTAAGTTTGAGTAAAAAATTATTGAGTTATCTTATAAACACCTTAAAGTTTCAAGCTTGAGACAAATAGGTTTATAAATAGGAGAGTCCGCCATTTTGATTTTTTTTATTAAAAGAATATTAAATTGTATTGTAAAGTTTCCAGTTTGAGGTAATTCAGTTCATAATTAGGATAGACCGCCATTTTGGTCCGCCATTTTGATTTTTTAAGAGTAAAAATTATTTTGAGTCATCTTAAACACCTCAAAGTTTCAAGTTTGAGACAAATCGGTTCATAAATAGGATAATCCGCCATTTTGTTTTATTAAGTTTGAATAAAAAATTGTATTGAGTGACCTTAAACACCGCAAAGTTTCAAATTTGAGATAATTCGGTTCATAAATAGGATAGCCCGCCATTTTGTATCCGCCATTTTGATTTTTTTAAGTTTGTGTAAAAAATTATTCAGTTATCTTATAAACACCTCAAAGTTTCAAGCTTGACACAAATCGGTCTATAAATATGAGAGTCCGCCATTTTGATTTTTTTTATTAAAAGAATATTAAATTGTATTGTAAAGTTTCCAATTTGAGGTAATTCAGTTCATAATCAGGATAGACCGCCATTTTGATTTTTTAAGAGAGTAAAAAATTGTTTTGAGTCATCTTAAACACCTCAAAGTTTCAAGTTTGAGACAAATCGGTTCATAAATAGGATAATCCGCCATTTTGATTTTATTAAGTTTGAATAAAAAATTGTATTGAGTGACCTTAAACACCGCAAAGTTTCAAATTTGAGATAATTCGGTTCATAAATAGGATAGTCCGCCATTTTGTATCCGCCATTTTGATTTTATTATATTTGAGTCAAAAATTATTGAGTCACCTTATAAACACCTCAAAGTTTCAAGCTTGAGACAAATCGGTTTATAAATACTATCCGCCATTTTGATTTTTTTAAATAAAAGAATATTAAATTGTACTGTCACCGGTACACTATACACCTACCAAATTTCAAGTGTCTATGCCCTGGTGCCGAAATAGTGTGGAGTGATTCGTCAGGACGGCTCAGGAAGATGAGGTGCGAAGGAAACGAAATTCCATAGGCGTATCATTTTAGAGGAGGTATTTTTGATCTGTCAAATTCGGTCGCTTACCATTGGAATTATTGGCAACTACTAGAATTCGTCGCTTCCATCGCATAAACACTCGCGTATAACACAATATTATAATTAATTTATATCGCGAATCAACCATACATAAGACAAAATGAAACGCCACTGTCGCGCCAAAACATACATGCATGAAGTAGTTGAAAATGTTGCTGCAAGATTTGAAACAAACACTAAACAAATTTACAAAGTTAAATAAAACCATTTATAATTATAACGAGTATTGTTGAATATATGCAAGTACCTGTGGTCTTGTAGGAATCGGCTAGGAGACCTTAGCAATAACAACATGGTGACGAGTGACTACTTCACAGACAGCAACAGCGGCGTCTTTTCCTCGCACTTCCTCAACTCGAGCATCTCCAACAAATACGACTCTTCGGGCTTCTTCTCCGAATGCGACAGCAGCTCCCCAGTGCTCAACGTCAAGAGGGACTTGTCGCAGTCGTTCACTGCCCCGTCCGATGTAAGTAATTGTTTGTGTCTATAAATTAACCGGTTAATACGTTTAGTTATTACTCATTTTCAGCTTATTACTCATAGTTTATCTTGATTTTATCAGTTGCCTGGTGTAATTTTTAAACTGCAACTTGGATACTCCTGTTAATTAAAATATTTCTTGTCCAAATTGATCTTATCCATGGAAATTTTCACTACTATCAAAGTAAAGAGAATAGAGCCCTAAAGTTCATTCAATATGTATGTGTAGTTAACTGACCGCATATAAGATACCGCGCAGTTGACACATAATAATACAATAACATGCACACAATAATATATTATAGGCCAAGATGTTACGTTTTTACATTTATTTTCGTCTACTTTAAATATGGCAATTACGTAAACATCTATTTTTATAGTTAAAAGCGGCTACGCCGCTCTATTCTTCTGCGTGAGCTCGAGTATATCTCTTTTCAACTTGTTGAAATGACGCGCCGTCTGTGTGTAGTGAACGGAGTAGCAAATGTTCCCCTCTCTTACATAGGCGGATCCTTGGGTTATACGCGTTATTAGTAGGTAGGTACCTACTTACACAATAAATATGACTGTATTTCAATTGAAAGTATATTTATTTTATTTTTCCGTTTTAAAGTTTATTTTTCTCGACTACTTAGTTGTTTTGTACATATTTATTTTTGTTTCTTGTGGGAAATATGGCTACTAGTAAACCACCCACTAAAAAATGGTAACACGCTGAAAGCAATACTTCATGAGTGGTGTGGAAACTTGCATTCAATATAAGCTGTGGTGTTGAAAATATGCATATAAGAACCTTCTACTTTCACCCTCCTAAGAAAAAAAAATGGCTACGCCAAGGAAAAACATTGTGTAGGTCAGGGTTGCCGGTCGTTCAACTACACATACATATTGTACGCCATATAGCTCTGAAATTTTTACAGCACATTGATGAACTTTGTTGGTACAGATTTTGTTTCCTACTGTGTTCTTTTCCTTTCAAATGATGTCTTATGTTGACAGTTGACATATTGATTACAGTTTTGTTATTTTAAGTTAAAAAAATTAGTGTTTGCTTTGTGGTATTTATATTTATCGCGTACTTTAAAATATATGCGTAATATAAAATATAAATTTATTGCTAGCTTTGATTTATTGGTAATATAATTAATGTAATTTTTATTAATGTAATTTTCAAATGAGCGAATTGCAGTGAATCAATACTTTTTATTTTTTCCCAATAACTTTTTTTCCTGTTGATAAAATATTGTAAAACTTTCAGGTAACTGCACTAAGCTACCCACCTATCATGTGAATAAACCTCTTTTATTACTGATCAATACTTCTTTGATTATTCATGTTCGAATGTGGGCACGTCTCCTAAAGGCGAGTGTTTTTCCAATATAAACTGAAGCTCATGAATGGTGTTGTTGAAAATTATGAAATTAAATAGGAATATAATAATACAGGAATAAATTTTCTTTACAGTGCATTTTGTGCAATTGAAATTAATTGGGTATTTTTAATGATAGCAGCTTTCAAAGTCGCTATACTTTTTACATTGATAGTGGGCCACGAAAAAATCTTTTGTAATTTCTCTCATAGGTCAAACCGAGAGCGTTTTCCATTAGTAACACCAGAGTTACGGAGCACCCAAGGAAATATCAACGTAGAACCTCGCTGCTACCCGTCGTTCAGTTAGAGGACGCACCGAAACCCGTGGAAGTCATCGAGCCGTCTAGTCCTCCTAAAATTAAACCGTACTCGGCATGCTCTAGACAGAGCAAGCGCAATTTGAAGAGGCTCACCCGGTAATAATCTGATACTCTATTGAGCGTAATTTCCGATTTTTTTGTTAATGATAAACGAAAGAATTGGGATTGTGTATCTTGTGGCCTTGTTATCGTAGTTCCTTACGTGTACATATGAATTTTGACAACGTGACAAAGGATGTGTCTATTTTTAATATGTTTGTGATACTGTTCCAGTTTTGTATGAGAAAATTTTCCCACTTTTTAGCAGAAGGACTGTGGTTTTACCTAAACGAGTTGCTTATGCTTCAGTTATTCTTCATCTTAAAGGTTGGTAATAAAAGGTTTACTTTGTACCTAGGCGGCCATGATTGGCATTCGACACACGAAGCATAGCCAACTGTATTTTGTATTTTTTTATGATTTTAAGTATTGTGCATATTGTTATGTCAGTTATGTGGGTGAGCTGCATCCGGTTACTATATTTTCGTCAACTTTTTTAATGTTTAGTCTTAGTTGTAGGGAGCATAATATTCTCGTCTGTAACATTCCTCTTTTTTAACATTAAACATGTTTTATTTAAGTGCCGTCTTTTTCATGATTTACGATGTGTTCCAAATTTTCAACCCTTAAAAACGAACCCTTATGCCTAATTTAATAAAAAATCAAAAAGAAAAAAAAATTATTTTTGAATTTCCCGCCGACAGTTTGCAATTTTTCGCGCTTTTTCTCATGCAATTTTCAGATTGTTTCTATGTTATTTAGTTTTTTAAATAAATCAATGGTAAAACTATATGAGCGGTTGAAGTTAAGTCGCTGCTATGGCGGAACAGTGTATTCAGCAAAGTCTACCGCACCAAAATAGTATACATTGTCTTAGACTAAAAAATCAAAAAGATATTGTAAAAATATTTTAATGTAAAAATTACATTTATTTTTAAACTATACATCATCAGAGCCCTTGCCTGCTAAGGCAAAACAGTATATCAAAGAAAAGTTTATTTTTGAATTTCCCGCCGACACTGCAATTTTTCGCACTTTTTCTCATGCAATTTTCAGATTGTTTCTATGTTACACTCGGAGTAGTTTCCACAAACACCAAAACACTTTCACTTCGCTCGACGCGCGTTTCGCCAACCAAGTTGGCATCATCCGGAGACGATTAAAACTAATCTTAAACTACAAAATCTGCCATATTTATACTATTTTCATGGTGACGTCACTAATGATATCACCGTGAAATTTACGAGTGACTAATCACGCTTCAATCATCGGTTGCTAAGCAACGCGTAAAGCGGGCTATACGGGATAGGTTCTTTGTCGCTATTCATACTACTATTACATTTTACAATTTCTATGCTCTCAAATGCATCCAACTGTCTATTATTGGTCACATTTCTAACTAATCTTAAATTACTAATATCTATTCTATGATTGTTATCAAAAGCATGTTGTGCAACACTAGACTTATCTGTTCTTCCATATTTTAGATGAGCCATATGTTCTTTAAATCTGGTGTTAATTGACCGTCTCGTTTGTCCAATATATTTTCGATCACAATCATTACAACTAATTTCGTAAATCCCAGACCTTTCATTTGGAACAATTTTATCCTTTGGATTGTCTAAAAGTTGTTGTAATTTATTGCTCGACGAATGAATCGCTGTTATACCCACGTTTTTGAAAACCTTACTCAAACCACGAGTAAACCGGGGTTCGTACGGGATGGATACATATTTTGGAGCCTCTATATCCTTTTGAAAGGTCGTAGAATTACGAAGTGTGTCCTTAAATTTACGCTTCCTAATTAGTTTTTCAACTATATCTCTAGGATAACCATTACTCACAGCTATATCGTTAATTAATACTTTTTCTTTTCAAATCTCTCATTACTGAGAGGGAAACTTAGTAAACGATGTAGTAAACGATTAGGGATATATCTGATCGTATTGGATCGTATCTTTTCTATATATATATATATATATATATATATATATATATATATATATATATATATATATATATATATATATATATATATATATATATACATATATATATATATATATGTATATATATATATATATATATATATATATATATATATATATATATATATATATATATATATATATATATATATATATGTATATATATATATATATATATATATCAAATTCTAACCTATTGTAACTATTTTTAATTACTAATACATCTAAAAATGAAAGTTTTCCATTATTTCCTAGTTCATATGTAAACTTTACAGAAGTGAAACGACTATTTAATTTGGAAATGGAGTTTTCTACATCCCCAATCTTAGTGTCAAACACGGCAAAAATGTCATCCGCATACCTAAGCCAAATCCTAGGAAAATACTCGAATTCTTCTTTTGCTTCAGTTTCAAAACGACTCATGAAGACATTAGCAATGAAAGGCGATAAACAGTTACCCATTGCGGTTCCTTCATGTTGTTCATAGAACTTGTCATTGAAACGGAAGCAATTTTGTTTCATACAAAGTTTTGTAAGGTTTATATATTCTTCTATTACTTCTCTTCTATAGTTGTTTAATTCGAGTAAATCCTCAAGATAGTCCAAGGTCTGTGGAATTGGTACACTAGGAAATAATGAACAAACATCAAAGGAAATCAAAATTTCACCCTCTTGCAATTGAATATTCTTCACCTTATCAATGAAAGCATTCGAATTTTTAACTGAAAAACTAGGCTGTGCAATGGGCAAACTTTTAAATTCCTTAGTCAACCATTTTGATAAGTGGTAAGTCGGAGATCCTGTAGGAACCAAATTTCTAAAAATATAATGACTAACGTAGGCAATAGAAAGTCATGCTCAAAGAATCCTAGAAAGACTATCAAAAGATTGTGCGAAAAAGACTGTTTTTATTTAAAAGCAGATAAAGGCAATAAGGTTGTTATTTTAGATAAAGAGGACTATTATGAACGGGTAAACAACCTAATTAGTAATGGTCCTTATAAAGAACTGACTAGAAACCCTTTACCAAGAATCACCACTGAAATAAAAAATGTCCTCAAATCATGTAACAACCTTATTACTCCACCTGTTAAGAATGGGTTACGTGTGTCTAACCCTACTGTACCTAGATTGTATTGTCTACCAAAAATTCTTAAGCCAGGGAAGTCGGTGCGTCCAATAGTATCGTCTATTGGATCTCCGACTTACCACTTATCAAAATGGTTGACTAAGGAATTTGAAAGTTTGCCCATTGCACAGCCTAGTTTTTCAGTTAAAAATTCGAATGATTTCATTGATAAGGTCAAGAATATTCAATTGCAAGAGGGTGAAATTTTGATTTCCTTTGATGTTTGTTCATTATTTCCTAGTGTACCAATTCCACAGACCTTGGACTATCTTGAGGATTTACTCGAATTAAACAACTATAGAAGAGAAGTAATAGAAGAATATATAAACCTTACAAAACTTTGTATGAAACAAAATTGCTTCCGTTTCAATGACAAGTTTTATGAACAACATTAAGGAACCGCAATGGGTAACTGTTTATCGCCTTTCATTGCTAATGTCTTCATGAGTCGTTTTGAAACTGAAGCAAAAGAAGAATTCGAGTATTTTCCTAGGATTTGGCTTAGCTATGTGGATGACATTTTTGCCGTGTTTGACACTAAGATTGCGGATGTAGAAAACTTCATTTCCAAATTAAATAGTCGTTTCACTTCTGTAAAGTTTACATATGAACTAGGAAATAATGGAAAACTTTCATTTTTAGATGTATTAGTAATTAAAAATAGTGATAATAGGTTAGAATTTGATATAAAGGGTCCGCCAATAGGGACGCTCGATCTTTGACAGCTCATGGCGGCCATGTTGTTTGTGGTAGAGTTGGCAAACGTAGTTGTTATTATTCAGTGTATCTTCACAAATCACCATGAGCCAATTCAGCCGCGAGCAACATGTGCAAATCGTTAAAACTTATTACGAAAATCATTCATCGGTTCGAGCAACGTTCCGCGCGCTCCGCCAATTTTACGGTGCAATTGATCGTCCTGCTGAGTCGACTATCCATCGTTTGATTAACAAATTCGAGGCAACCGGTTCGGTGAACAATCAGCCAACACCGACGCGTCGTCGAAACGTCCGATCTGCCCAGAATGTCGCCGCTGTGCGCGATAGTGTGCGTGAAAATCCGCGACAGTCAATTTCACGTCGCGCACAGGAACTCCGCCTTTCGGAAACATCACTTCGCCGAATCTTGCATCTGGATTTGGGCATGCATCCGTACAAGATCCAGCTGACACAAGAGCTCAAAATAAACGACCATAGACAGCGCCGTATCTTCGCTGATTGGGCTTTAGAGCAGTTGGAAGTCGACCCCGATTTTGGTCGTAAAATCATCTTGAGCGATGAGGCACATTTTTGGTTAAATGGGAATGTCAACAAGCAGAATTGCCGTTATTGGGCCGAGAACAATCCACAGGAGGTCCACCAGGTCGCAATGCACCCAGCAAAGGTAACTGTTTGGTGTGGATTTTGGGCCGGAGGCATCATCGGGCCGTATTTCTTCGAGAACGACGATGGTGTGTCCATCACGGTAAACGGCGAACGATACAGATCCATGATAACGAACTTTTTCTGGCATGAAATCGACAATATGGATGTCGAGGATATGTGGTTTCAGCAGGACGGCGCTACGAGCCACACAGCGCGTGCCACAATGGATCTTCTGCACGAGCGCTTCGGAGGAATGGTTATCTCGCGCGGAGGCGACATCAACTGGCCACCGAGATAGTGCGATTTAACCCCACTAGACTATTTCTTGTGGGGTTTTCTTAAATAACAGGTCTACGCAAACCAACCACAAAACACTGATGCCCTCAAAGTCAACATACGCCACGCCATCGATGAAATACAGCCCGATTTGTGCGCCAGAGTCATTGAAAATTGGACTTCTCGTATGCGCGCCACCCAGCGAAGCCGAGGTGGACATTTGACCGATATTATTTTCCATACATAATGCCTTCGAATACTCTTTCAAACAAAAAATAAATTTCATTTATACCTCTCACACAACTTGCTTTATTTCATTTTAAAGATCGAGCGCGCTTATTGGCGGACCCTTTATATAGAAAAGATACCAGTACGATCAGATATATCCCTAATGACTCTCACCACTGCTATCAACATAAAATGGCAAGTTTCAATTTTCTTGTCCATCGTTTACTAAGTTTCCCTCTCAGTAATGAGAGATTTGAAAAAGAAAAAGTAATAATTAAAGATATAGCTGTGAGTAATGGTTATCCTAGAGATATAGTTGAAAAACTAATTAGGAAGCGTAAATTTAAGGACACACTTCGTAATTCTACGACCTTTCAAAAGGATATAGAGGCTCCAAAATATGTATCCATCCCGTACGAACCCCGGTTTACTCGTGGTTTGAGTAAGGTTTTCAAAAACATGGGTATAACAGCGATTCATTCGTCGAGCAACAAATTACAACAACTTTTAGACAATCCAAAGGATAAAATTGTTCCAAATGAAAGGTCTGGGATTTACGAAATTAGTTGTAATGATTGTGATCGAAAATATATTGGACAAACGAGACGGTCAATTAACACAAGATTTAAAGAACATATGGCTCATCTAAAATATGGAAGAACAGATAAGTCTAGTGCTGCACAACATGCTTTTGACAACAATCATAGAATAGATATTAGTAATTTAAGATTAGTTAGAAATGTGACCAATAATAGACAGTTGGATGCATTTGAGAGCATAGAAATTGTAAGATGTAATAGTAGTATGAATAGCGACAAGGGACGTATCCCGTATAGCCCGCTTTACGCGTTGCTTAGCAATCGATGATTGAAGCGTGATTAGTCACGCGTAAATTTGACGGTGATATCATTAGTGACGTCACCGGAAAAATAGTATAAATATGGTAGATTTTGTAATTTAAGATTAGTTTTAATCGTCTCCGGATGATGCCAACTTGGTTGGCGAAACGCGCGTCGAGCGAAGTGAAAGTGTTTTGGTGTTTGTGGAAACTACTCCGAGTGTTACAGTTACATCAAAGGTTCCAGCCCTATCCAGTTGTTTCTATGTTATTTAGTTTTCTAAATAAATCAATGGTAAAACAGTATATGAGCGGTTGAAGTTAATCCACTGTCATGGCGAAACAGTGTATTTAGCAAAGTCTACCGTGCCAAAATAGTATACGTTGTCTTAGACTAAAAAATCAAAAAGATATTATAAAAATATAATGCAAAAATTACATTTATTTTTAAACTATACATCATCAGAGCCCTTGCCTGCAAAGGCAAAACAGTATATCAAAGAAAAGTTTATTTTTGAATTTCCCGCTGACACTTTGCAATTTTCTGCGCTTTTGCTCATGCGATTTTTAGATTGTTTCTATGTTATTTAGTTTTCTAAATAAATCAATGGTAAAACAGTATATGAGCGGGTGACGTTAATTCACTGTCATGGCGAAACAGTGTATTCAGCAAAGTCTATCGCGCCAAAATAGTATATGTTGTCTTAGACTGCATTGATCGCAACTGAAATTATGAATTGCCATGGCAAAAAAATATATAAATATATACGTAATATAACACTGGTTTACGTTTTGGGATTATTCGAATATGTCAATGGTAAAATAAGATATGTGTGCTATATACTGTTATACCCTAACATATTTCGTTAGTGAAAGTGTAAAGTGAAAAAAAATAATAGTAGGATGAAACCCAGTGGAAAAGGTAGAGAATATAACAAAAATGAAAGGGCGATCTGAGGTCGGCAAGTGGAAGGGGGCGACTTTTTAAGGGTAAAAAACGGTTTATCTCGATTTCTGGCAAAACTACAAGTCCTATGGAAAAAAGTTAAATGGCAAAGTTGTAGGTAATAAAAAGATCTACAACTTTTGTATTTACACTTTTTGCACATAATCTCAAAATTTATGTGAAAAATTCAAATAACCAAGTTTTTGGTTTTTCATTTTTCTATTACAAAAAAAAATTTTTTTAAAAGAAATTTTGTGAAAACTTACCTTTTTATGTCCCTAACACACTGTAATTTGATTTAACATATTTATTTTTTCACCTTATTTTGACTTAATATCGAAAAGCACCCCAATTTTCAATCGAAAATTCTCGCGTCAAAATATCTGCTTTTTTAAAAGTCGGTGGGCTTTCTGTTCGTTGAAATCTCTACTTTCTGATGGTGTAAAAAAATATACATTGCTATGGTACATGTTCTCAGAAAATGCAAAGAAACGAAAAAAAACTCGAATCCGAAATTTTTTTTTAATCATGTACAGGGTCTCTTAAGATTAACACCCCCCTTATCTCACTTATCCTTTGCCGATTTAACTCATTCAAAAAAGGAGTAGACACGGTTTTTAATGAATTTTTATAATCTGAGAACAGATATTAAAAATCTCGTAAAATATACAGGGTGGAAAATAAAACATGATTTTTTTAAATGGAACACCCCGTATATTTTTATACCAAAATAATGTCCTTAATTTTATGAATAAAAAAATGTGTTCACTCATTCAAAAAAGGAGTAGACACCCTTTTTTGAATGAGTTAAATGGGCAAAGGATAAGTGAGATAAGGGGGGTGTCAATCTTAAGAGACTTACCCGGTACAATTTTGAGCTATTTATTAAAATTTACACTTTAATTACTCGAAAAACGTAAGATTCCATGTTACATTGATAAACAAAAAAATTGCAAATCGAAATATACTACTATAATTAACAACCAAATAAGTTAATAAAGTTAATATTTAATAAGACATCTACAATATTTTGAGAAAGTTGTAGAATCTTCTTTAAATCATATGCGTAGATGCCTATTTATTGCGATTTTAAGATAACTTATAACCTGAGTGACCTACGCAAAATTTTAGCCCATCAAAAGGTATTTCATAGAGAAGTGGGGAAGGGGCTAGGAGGGTCTGGGCCTTACTACCTGTTATTTCGTAGGAGCTGTAAAAACCTGTTTTTTTAACCTGTGAAACCTGTTTTTTTACACTATCAGAAAGTAGAGATTTCAAGGAACAAAAAGCCCACCGACTTTTTAAAAAAAGCAGATAGTTTGACGCGAAAAATTTCGATTGAAAATTAGGGTGCTTTTTCGATATTAAGTCAAAATAAGGTGAAAAAAAAGGTGTTTGGGACATAAAAAGGTAAGTTTTGACCAAATTTCTTTAAAAAAAAAATTTTGTGAAAGAAATAAAAAGAAACCTTGATAATTTGAATTTTTCACATAAATGTTGAGGTTATGTGAAAAAAGTGTTTCTTATCCTTAAAAACTCACCCCTCCACTTCCCGACCACAGGTCGCACGTAAATTGAATTTAACTTTAGATAAGTTGTATGTTTGTTTGAATTATTTTGTCTATTAACTGGAAAAAAGATTTAAAAGAATATTAATTTCAAATCATAAGTTTCTGCGGACTGGAAAGTAGGCATACAGAAAAGGTATAAGTAATAAGAAAGTGTCACTGAAATGAATTCGGCATTTCAAGTCTATTTAAATTGTAGTAAATTGAAATTGTTCACAAGCTTCTAGGTCTTGCCCTAGAAAACTCTTCTCCAACATTTAAGCACATGTAGTAAGATGTCTTACTAGTAGGCGCTAAAGTTTAAAGGATATATTTTAGTTTACCATTATGACCAATTTTTCATTATGATTTCTTTAGGTTAAACCCTAAACTAAATATTTATTTAAGCTATTTGGTCTTTCATTAAACCAAATTATACCAAATATTTGACTTTACCAGTTCAAGTTTTTCCACATTTCCTTAGGATTGTTTATTTTTATCGGTCTTATTTGTTGTAGTAGAGGATTTGGTTTGTTTTTATTCTTATCACATGACTGGGTGCAATTTTATCAACAGTGCATGTAGTTTTATCAAAAATACCCAAATTATTATTTACCTATTTAATAACAGTAATTAAAAATGTTTTATTATTTCATAAATTGTTAATTTATAAAAAACTATAAAATTCTTTGCGTAAAATTATTGCAATGTAAAACGGCATCCTTCAACTTGTACACTAAATCCTGCAGCTCCTGACTCGTACATGTAAAATTAACATTTTTCACTTTTCTAACTTCTGCGTCCGAATCAAACTGTTCCGTTGACAAAGATATTCGAAACAATGGACCGTCTGACTTATCCACACCATTAGACTAAAAAATAAACAATTATAACTGTGATCATTAGAAAGATCTTTCTTCTAACCTTGACGACATAGTCTATCTTCCATTTTGCGTCAGTAACGTGAGGCAGGCAGCTACCGATGTTCAGCAAAGCAACCTCAACGCCACGTTTGTTCCTTTCGAAAAATTCAACAAAGCTGTCAACTCTTTGGGAAGGTAACTTGCACTCATGCGTTAAAAACTGCACGATCTCTTCTTGGCTCAAGCCGTTCCTAGCAAGTTCAGCCAACACAGCCAGCAATGCTGCGTAAAACTCCTTTATGACATCAGGCTTGGAATCATACAAGCTATTAATATCTAAAAGAATACCACGAATAAAACAGTTATAGTTTCGGTGAAAAGCTTACTGTGGATTTCTTCTTTTCCTATCAGCACTGAAAAGCAATTTTCTAGCAGCTTTTTATAAATTACGTCTGTAATTAAGTTTGAATTCTGCGCTAGCTGCAAAGAAGTTTTCAAACTCTCCTTTATTTTCATGTTTATGTTTGCTTATTGCTCCCAGACCCAGACAAATTATAACCTCACTTTATACCTCCTCGAACATTACATATAATTTCCATCGGATAAAATATCCACAAGCAAATATTATCTGACGAGAAACAAAGTAAGCCTTCGATGTTACACACTGATAAAACCTATCTATTGTTATTCTTTAAGAAGAACACTAGACGACAAGACACAACCATAGAAATATAACACAACGAAACGAGGGGTGAGACGAAAAGTGTTAGAAACAATGGCGACCCGGCATAGAATCTATCCTCGTCCATCGCACTATTTTGTGTATCGCACTTTCTCTCTCTCTATGAAGATGTCTGGTTCAATTGCCAAAAATCAACAAATTTCGGTCGTATTTCTTCACAATTATTATTGATTCAGAACCATTGTTTGGTGGAAATACAGTATTTTTAGACGTCAGTAAGTAGTATGTACAAAAAATAATATTCGTGAATTATTTAAGCAAGTATAATTTATTGATGTTTCCCTCCGACAATTATGTAATTTTCACTTTTGCGTACTGTACATCGAATTTTTAGTTACATATAATTTCGTTGGACAACACAACTATCTATCGAATTCTCAGGTTTAAATAGATGCTCTTCCGGGCAGTTCTGGGTTATTTATTTTATAATAGTTATGCTCGAAATGTACACAGGCGCACGGTAGTGTGGTTACACAAGTGCGGGTCGTGAAAGTGTGCTAATATTAAGCACAGACAAAATGACGACACGCGCGCCCTCTTTGATCTTTGACATATAGACACAGAAAGTGTTCTCTGACAAGACAACACAATGTAATGGCGTCGATGTGCAATGTGCCTGTAAACCTGTACAAATAATAAACCAAATATATCCAGTCAATCAGTTGGTGTTTATTGTTTATTCTTTCAATTTATGTTATAATTGACAGATAAATAAATCGTCGCCCAAGCTCAATGTTAAAGTCAGATGGCAAAAACAGCGAATAGATATATATGCGACCTGCGAATTTTACTCCAGCGCCCCCAACAGCGTTTCCAGTAAGTTCTTGCTAGTCAGTTTGCAATTTGACAGAATAGACGTTTTGTAGATTTTAATTATTTAATACTCTTAAATTATTAAATTGTCGTCGCTGCGGTATGGATAAACGTTAATCAGACTTTGGAAACAATTGTTGTGTAGTGGGCTGTGAAAATAATTACGGAAATACTGACGACACTGTGAAATTTTACACTTTTCCTAGCAGACCCCATGAAAAGACAAGACGAGATAATTGGTTAAGTAAAATGAAGAGAAACTGGTAATTTCATTTCACGTTTACCCTTTACATGCATTTGTTACTTACATTTTTATAGTGTTGCTAAACAAAAGTGGAAACCAACCAATTTTTCCTCTTTTCTATGTTCCCAGCGGAAAAATGTGAGAAACTAATTTGCTTGAAACCAAAATATATTAATTTATCTTTCCATTTTCACTAATAATTATTGTAAATATTTATATTTTCATACACAACACTTTCACTTCTTTGCACAGCACCACACCAAACGTCAAACTAGTTTGTTGTCCAGTGAAAACTTGTATGATTCACCGAGGGAGGCGCTCGCGATCAATGAAAATACTAAAGTCGACGGCAGTAGTTGGAATTACATACTTTATTACATACATATTACATAATTACATACATATTTATTATATAAGAAGGAAAACGGGCAACCTAAATTCACGGACCAAGTTTTTTTCCAAACAAATACAACAGAATTTGTATATTTGTAATATTATCTTCACAGTCATATATTTTTTTGTTGAGTTTCATTACCACGGTGACCAATCATCCAATTCTGTCACTAGGGACTTAAAACATGCCAAAAATTTCATTCGTATTCGAAGTGCGCATGTGCAGAACCGATACGGCGGTTCAGATACGATACGACCTTCGCATCGTTATGGCTTCCGTATCTTTACTAATTCGTATCGTATCCACAGAAAAGTTTTTTTTCTGTGCTGTGGTCGTATCGAGTAAACTGTCAACCATTTGAGTGAACATTACCTTATAACTTTTGTGGGGATTATTTATAATATCCTTTACATTACAACAAATATTCGAAATTAACAGCACAACGAATTTCGGGGTTGAAGATACCACAGACCATAGTTGAGTAGGTATAGGAATACTGTGAAGATACGGATACGTAGAGAACAGCTTTAACATATTTTTTCTCAGTATCGTAAGCCGATACGATACGTACCAATTTTTTAGGCCTGCTTTAAGTCCCTACTGACGATGTCTTCCGTTCAGACTCGCTACCGATGCTGCTCAGAGATATGTCTTCATATCTCTGATCCTGCTTCGCGTCATATGCATCACTTCTGCGCTATTGCTCCGTGACGGAGACATCTCCAACGGTAAGCTGTAGTTCCGCCATCTATTATGGACTAGCGGCGACAAAAGAAAGATATATTTTTTTGCTGCAGAATATAGAATATTCATAGGTTCTTGTCCTACACCTGTACATTGGCGCCACAGAAAGCTGGCGCAGAAAAGATGGCGGCGGAGATCGCCGTTTTGTTTTAAATAAAAATCCTATTTCTACGTAAAATGTATATTTATTGACAAAAATTAGTTATCTTTTAAATCTATACAAGTGTACAACAATGATACTTATTCACCTAAATAAATTACTAAACAATAAGAAATAACAATAAAGGTTTTTACAAATATGTTACAAAAGGATAAAACCGTCGATTTCAGCATCAAGATACAAGCTTTTTGGGAAAATGAATACATAACAAAGGGCAAGACACTACTAATACCCCTAACTAAATCTAAGTAAATGCTCTGAGGGTGTCCCAGTTTTGCTGCATGGTACACAAAAAGTGCATTGGCGAGATAATTGACGTGCCCCTATGGCAGCTTTGTTGACCTTATTGGGTAAATCGGCGAAAACGGCGAAAATGGAACACCCCGTACAATGTGTCAACTAGAAAAATACAATTTGTTCCTCCGCGCAGCGACCTGATTTGCAGGAACAGTGAGGGGTGTACGGTAAATGCTATAAAAATCCATTTGTTGCGAAATCTGTTGAATCGGCTAATGCACTGGTCGAAACAAGTACTAAAACATCTAACTTTCGCGACCTTTCAATTTTTTTCTACTACATACATCTACCATATACGTCTAAATATCCATAGGATGGGTGGGTAAGGAGGCCACGGTGAACGTTACAAAATGATTATGTGACTTTTGAGGTTATTGTTTGTCAGGAACCTGGCGCGTGTCTGCGCTACTCAACGTACTTTTATCATAAAGCGATACTAGAAACCAACTTTTATACTGTTAATTTCAATAAAAAAATACTTTGCTTAGTTCTTTAACAATATCTTCATTTGTAAAACAATGATTTCAATAAAATGATCAATCATTAAATATGTAAGATTATTATTTATGCAATTAGAATAAAAAAAAGATGGGGTACACTTTGTACCCCATTTGGTGCTTTGCGCTGCTAAAAAAGCTTTGTTGTTGATCGAAATTTGTTACAATAATTAAATGGAATTTAAGTGTTCATTTAATCAGGCGAAGGATCAGTCAACTAAAGTTGACAAAAAACATTGAATGTGCCAAATACCTTTCCCTGTCATTTTCTACACTGGAGGTTTCGTTTCCATCTTCAGGTAGAACCAGGCAAATCGTTGACCCAATAGAGTAAAAGCACTGGTAGTATGAATAGGTTAAAGGGTAATAATGTAGAGGTAGAGTAATAAACTAAAAGGAATAATGTCTGTGACAATTATTATTCCCACATGCAATACTGTCGTATTGCATGCTTGAAATTGAAAGCTTGTGTGAATGTCAATGGGCAACTGAACTTTTAAAACAAAAGAGAGGATGGAGTGTTGCATTGTATTACGTGTTGCCTAAGGTTAAGGTATAATCTCTGAACAAATAGCATCGAGTGTTGCCTAACGCTAAGAGGTTATTACCTGAACAAGCTTGGTACGACAAACGTTAACAAGGCGCAAAGTGACAGTTAGAACCATGTTCGTTCATTATTTAGTAGTTACGCAAACTTTAACCCTCGATTTCACAAAATGGCTGAGTGTCTAGACTGAACTTTGACTTTGTCTAGACAGAACATGAATCACTCAACTCGGTTTCCCTTTACGCGTGTTTTTTTTAAACTATGATTTATTTATTTAGGCTCACCAGCAAACCAATTTAATATAAATGAGATTTTTTAATATAAATGAAGATTTTTTATTCATTAATTTAGATTTTTCTCCCTCGCTTTTACATCACATATGGTTATTATTGTTTTTTTTCCTTTTTCATTTTGTATATCTATATTTGTATATTCATATTTGTACGTAACTGTATACATGTAAGTGGAAAATGTGCAAATAATAAATAAATAAATTAATTGATAAAATATGCATGAAAAATCAGTTGGGCCCATCTCTATCATACGATAAAAATAGTTAGCTGCAAGGTTTAGTTAAGACGAAACAGAAGAGAAAAATAAATAATAAAGCTTATATTCGTTCAAGCGCGACATTTCTCATAGTCGGCACCGTAACAACGAAAAAGATATCAGTGACAGCGCATCACGATAACAAATTTATTACATGGTTTACAAAGTGTTTCGGCAGACATATTTCAAGATAGCGGCTCGAAACTTCACAGGATTTAAAGCAACTTCACACGCCATTATTTAAAACTAATTTTTCTGTTAAAGCCAGTCAGTCAAATAAAAAAAAAGCGAATATTTATAACTATTTAAAGCTAATAACAGTACAAAATAAAAATACTTTTAAAATGTCTACCCTGTTTGTCACATATACGTGTATCTTTGGACGACGTGCACCCCGACCGATTAAAGCGCAGACTGGGACGTAACAAAGGCAAACGCTCTCATAACCTAGTAGTGTAAAAATGTAACTGAAGTGATTAGAATACTGACAGAGATTAAGAACTCATAAGCCGGATGGGAAGGTGAACGATTTCCAGCGCCTACTCGAGGTAAACGAGGCAATTGGTGCTGTAGACGCTGCCAAGAGTGAACAACATCGGTACCTCTACTATAATAGTGGGAGTGTGTGTACTCGCTTCGACGCTGGCCGCCGCCGTGAAGTAACTCTCCTTGTTCTTGCGCAGCTTCTTCACCAGATTGGAAGAGCGCATAGCGAGCTGCCGCTTATCGTAAGGCAGCAGAAACTCGGGCTTGCAAACGTAGTTCAGCTCAAACGTGTCCAAGAGCTCGGGGCGTCATAAGTCGGGGAACCTACGAATTCAAGATTTCATATATGACCAGTCCGTCGTGCGTCCCTTACCGTGTGGGGTCCTCCATGTAGTTCTTGGGCGTGGCGAACAGGTGCTTGGGAATGTCGTCTCTGAACTCAAAGTGCTGGAATGTGATTTTAGCGGTGACGGTGGGCAGGATGGGTATCTCAACTTTGACGGGGAATCCGTTGGGCAGCTTGAACGTTATGAAGTCGCGTAGCTTGGCAAAGTGCTTGAAGGGCGCTATCACCTCGAGCACGTTGAGCAGCATCTCCACGGATAGGGGGAAGTCGGAGCTCTAAACCGAACGGCGACAATTGATTTTATTAACGTCGTAGGTATTAATTTCATTCGCGAGACCAATGAAAAATACGCAGTAGGTCTACGGGTATCTAATGTCAAAGGTTTGTACTTGCTTATATCTTTTTGTACATAATAGAAAACTTTATATCTGGCCACACAACGGAGAAAATAATTTTTAAAACGGAACAAATAAAGGGGAGTAAAATTAAATATAAACACTTTTAGTCCGAACAAAATAAATATGACTTCTTAAGTAGTTTATAGTGGAGGCATTGAAGCGTTTTGGGTCCGTTTTTTTTTACTGTGCACCGAATTGCATGAAATTTTGGAATTAGGCTCATCTTACCCTGAACTTTAAAAGTGAAAATGTCCCGAACTGAGCCGGTACCCTGGGGAGGGTTGCCACCCCTTCTCGGTGGTGTACATTTTTTTTTCAAAAAAAGATATTCATAGAAGATATTAATAGAAGGCCTCATTTTAAGCAAAAAATGTTCTATAAAGTTTTTCAAAAAACTCGATACTTTTCAAGTTATTGGAAATTGAAAATTCGAAATTTTTTCACGTTTTTCATTGGTTTTTTGCAAATATCTCCAAAAATATGCATTTTAACAAAAATTTTACGATAACTTGTTGCTGTAACTACAACAAAATTGTTGTAGATTAAAAGATGAACAAATTGGTTTTTTATAAACTGTGCTAAGTGCAAAATTAAGTGAGATATTGAAGGTCAAAGCCTTTTTTTATTTTGCCTGAAATTTTATCGATGTGTTCAATGCCATCTAGCGGCGAGCAGATATATTTTATGCATTCTATTGAAATAGGATTTTGTAGTGCTTGAAATAAGCTTTAAAATGAGCACTGTTAAAAGTCTTTTGCACTTAAAATGAGTGAGCTGTAATGAAAAAAAGGGTAATATCTAATGATTTTTTTTTAAATCGATGGGTTTCATAAGTGCCATTTCCACCAAAATTAAAATTAATCGTATTCCGTCTAGAATTAACTTTAGTATAAAGAGTTTGATGAATTCTAGCAGTTTGACTGCTTTAAAATACGTATTTTTCAAAAAAATGACGATTTTAGAAAAAAAGAATTTTTCGAATTTTTAAAAAAATCACCTTTTTTTCATAATATCTCAAAAATGATGAAAGATACGTGAAAAAGTGTGGTGATAAAAAATGTAGGTCTTTTCCTGATAAAAAATTTGGTTTTTTTTTTATTTCTGCCACACAAAAATTGACGGAGATATGATTGTTTAAAGAGCGCGCGGTAGCGCAATCACAGCCCCTCTCAAGCCCTTTGACCCTTCACCGTTTCAAAATAAAAGGTTTTTCACTATACATTGTAATAAAAAAAGGTGTAGCTCTTTAAATTACCTTTAAAATGCTTTTTTAGAAGTTGTGATAGGATCAAAATTGAAGGAGTTATGGTCCAAAAACTAATCGTATTTTTTAACCAACCAAATAAGCTGTAATTTTTACAACCAAATAAGCTGAGTCGAGTAGAAAACTTATCAGAATATCTCGAAAAGATGCGGTATGAAAGTGAAATTATCATCCTTAGCCCCAACTGTTGGTGCCATAACTGAGCATACAAAGAGGGTTTATCTTCAAACACAGATTTGGCTTGGCAACAAAAACATTCATCCAACAGATTGGGGATGGGCCATGAATGAAGGTTTATTAAATCCAATTAAATCTGTAGATCCACCTGCACCTCAAGAACTACTGAAAATGATTTTTTGCAACTGCAAAAAAGGTTGTGGAGCCTCTTGCGGATGCCGAAGAGTTGGTCTGTTTTGCAATACTACTTGTGGAACGTGCAGTGGAGATAGCTGCCAGAATAGCCCTCCAATTCAGCCAGAAGAAGATATCGATTCTGACAGCGACTCCGAAATTGAATCATAAAGGATAATGTTTTTTTTTATAAATTATATGAAAATTATGACTATGGAATTTTTACGTATCGTCATGCTTTTATTGTAAAATATTTTAAAATGTATTACTAATTCAATCTGGTACAGTTTTAGACCACTTGTAAGTTTATGTTTTATTCAATAAATGGTGATTTTTTACTCTATAATTAAATTTTTTTTAAATGTGTAATTCAATGTTTTAATTTAGGGTCGTTTTAAGGGTTGAAAAGATTGAGAATATGATAGTCATTTTCAAGAACGTGGAATAACATTTAATTCCTTTTTATTTCATCAAAAGTAATTTTTTTAAACAATTTTTTATCAAGGGGTTGATTTGAAGGGTCGAAAGGGGGTTGACAATTCGATAATTAAAATAGAGAACATAAAATATCATTTACTCTATACTTAATCTTTTTATGTCATACCAAATTAATTTTTTGATTTTTGCAATTTAGGGGTTGTCCGCAAGGGTAGTAAGGTTTTCAAGGGGTTTGAAATGATTTTAATATGAAGTGATTCTGTTAGAAAATACTTTACAATTTCACCCCTTAATATTAGATGCGTTTTCAAGCGATAAAATGGCTCAATGTGAATTTTTCCATTAAGGGGTTGTTTCATGCAAATCGGTGCACAGTAAAAAAATTCGGAGGTAAGACCCTATTTTACGCTTCAATGCCTCCACTATTAAGAGACCAAGATTGGTTAATAGACCAGGGCTGAAGTCTTTGAACATGGTAAAAAGGGAAAAAAATAGTAGTAGTAAAGTAATAGTAGTTTAAGGGTAAAAAAACGGTTTATCTCGATTTCCGGCAAAACTACAAGTCCTATGGAAAAAAGTTAAATCGCAAAGTTGTAGGTACAAATATATTGTAGGTACTTTTACAAATATATTTTTTTTTTAAACAAATTTGGTGAAAACTTACCTTTTTATGTCCCAAACGCACTGTAATTTGTTTGATTTAAAATACTTATTTTTTCACCTTATTTTGACTTTATATCGAAAGAGCACCCTAATTTTCAATCGAAAATTCTCGCGTCAAATATCTGCTTTTTTAAAAAAATCAGTGGGCTTTTTGTTCCTTGAAATCAATGTTCTCAGAAAGTGCAAAGAAGCGAAAAAAAACTCGAAATCGAATTTTTTTTTATCATGATATACAATTTTGAACTATTTATTAAAATTCACACTTCAATTACTCGAAAAACGTAAGGTTCCATGTTACATTGAAAACAAAAAATTACTTTATTCACATAACCTCTCGAGTAATTAAAGTGTAAATTTTAATAAATAGCTCAAAATTGTACCGGGTAAGTCTCTTAAGATTGACACCCCCCTTCCTTATCTCACTTATCCTTTGCCGATTTAACTCATTCAAAAAAGGAGTAGACACGGTTTCTGATGAATTTTTATAATCTGAGAACAGATATTAAAAATCTCGTAAAATATACAGGGTGGAAAATAAAACATGATTTTTAAATGGAACACCCCGTATATTTTTAGACCAAAATAATGTCCTTAATTTTCTGAATCCAAAAATGTGTAACTGTTATATAATCACTCCACCTGTTCGTGAGATATTACTAAAAACTTATCACATTACGGGTGTCAATTATAAAATAAGAACATCAAGATACCTCTGGAAACAATGCATATTTGCATTGTTTATTTGTTGACAAATGTCATCCAGTTTTTTGTGAGATAGTAGTTCACTCTCTTAGATATTAGCGTAAAAAATACGTAGTGTTCGTAAAGAAGCAAGTTATTTTGAAAATGGTATATTCATTGGAAGAGCGAAAAGAGTTACTTGAAATTTATATTCAGTGCAACAAGAATAAGTCTCTTGCTCGGAGGGAGTATGTTAGGTTATTTCGAGAAAGGCTACCTCCTTCCAAAAATAGTTTTAAAAACATTTATGCAAAGTTTAGGAATACCGAATCTCTGAGAGACAAGAAAAGGGAAAGGCGAAGAACAAAAACAGGAGAAGACACAGAACTCAACGCGTTATTATATTTTGCTGAAAATCCATCCAAATCATCCTATGCCGCAGCAATAGAATTGGATATATCACAAAGAAGTGTGATAAAAATATTACATCACCATAATTTTACACCATATAGTATTTTGCCCGTTCAATATTTAGACGACAACAACCTTCAAGACAGGTTAACCTTCTGCAGAGACATATTTGATAGAATAGAGGAAGATGATGAGTTTCTAAGTCATGTCTTTTGGACTGAAGAAAGCAGTTTTTCTACTGCGGGAATTTTTAACAGAAAAAATGCACATTACTGGGCAGCAGAATATCCACATATCGTAAAAAAAATTAAAAAACAAGGATATGAAACTGTAAACGTGTGGTGTGGCATCCACAAGGATGCTATTGTAGGTCCTGTATTTATAAATGGGTCCTTAAATGCACAACGTTATGTGGATATTCTTCAACATCCAGTTGAAAATTATTTAGATAATATTAATTTAGTGGACAACAGATCTGTTATTTGGCAGCAGGATGGAGCACCACCACACTCTGCAAGGAACGTCACCGAATACCTAAACAGAAAATATCCTATTTGGATAGGAAGGCACGGTGTTATACATTGGCCCGCTAAAAGTCCGGACTTAACACCTATGGATTTTTTCTCTGGGGTACGATAAAACAAGATATATACGAAACTGGGGTTTTTAATAATATGAATGAGTTAAAAGAATGCATACGTGTAAAAATTGAGGAATTAAACCAAAATGGTGATATATTTCAAAGAGTGAGAAGCAATTTTATAAAGCGATGCCAAATGTGTATTCAGAATGGTGGTGGTTACGTGGGAAATATTTAATTGCGTTACGTGTAAATAAATAAAATTGTGTTACTCTATTGTGTTACTGTATTAATATTGACTTTTATTTGTTTTTATTAGGCTTATGTTGTTTATTGTTATTACTCGTTACTGTTATTGTCACCTATATATTATTCATTTATTATCTCAATAAATGGCATTGTTTCCAGATGTATCTTGATATGTTTTTTGTTTTATAATTGACACCCATGATGTGATAAGTTTTTAGTAATATCTCACGAACAGGTGGAGTGATTATATAACAATTAGATATTTTTTTATTCAGAAAATTAAGGACATTATTTTGGTATAAAAATATACGGGGTGTTCCATTTAAAAAAATCATGTTTTATTTTCCACCCTGTATATCTTACGAGATTTTTAATATCCGTGCTCAGATTATAAATATTCATCAAAAACCGGGTGCACTCCTTTTTTGAATGAGTTAAATCGGCAAAGGAAAAGTGAGATAAGGGGGGTGTCAATCTTAAGAGACTTACCCTGTACATGATTAAAAAAGAATTTCGGCTACGAGTTTTTTTCGGTTCTTTCCATTTTCTGAGGACATTTACCATAGTAATGTATATTTTTTTTACACCATCAGAACGTAGAGATTTCAATGAACAAAAAGCCCCCTGACTTTTTTAAAAAAGCAGATTTTTTGACGCGAGAATTTTCGATTGAAAATTGGGATGCTTTTCGATATTGAGTCAAAATAAGGTGAAAAAATAAATATTTTTAATAAAAAAAATTACAGTGCGTTTGGGACATAAAGAGGTAAGTTTCCACCAAATTTCTTTAAAGAAAAAATATTTTTTGTAAAAATAAAAATAAAAAACCAAAAACTTGATAATTTGAATTTTTCACATCAATTTTGAGGTTATGTGAAAAAGTGTAAATACAAAAGTTGTAGATCTTTTTATTACGTACAACTTCGCCATTTAATTTTTATCCATAGGACTTGTAGTTTTGCCGGAAATCGAGATAAACCGTTTTTTACCCTTAAAAACACCCCAATGGCTTTCATCCTTCTATTATTTTTTTTAGTTCCAAAAATTATCGGCCCTTGTCTATAACTGTGTACAATAATAATAATTCTTGTATCATCTGCAGTATTCTGCTTGCAAATTGGTTATGGGACGGCACAACCCTTAAGAGTAGAATATTTTCGCTTACCATAGCTATCGTGGCCTTGAAGGATTTGGACGATTCCTTATATACAAGATCTCTACCAAGCCGAGGATAATTATTTACATCTGAGTTTATATATTCGTCCCAGGTCACCTTCTTTTCCGGCGGTGGGATAAGGCTGTTCCGTCTGACGGGCTAAGAAAATTATTAGAGAACGGTGGGTAACGAAACTTGATCGCGTACTTACAGCTCCGTTATGGTCGAAGTTTTGGAAATTCCCTCCTTTCGTGAAACTCTCCAAAATCGCCTTGTTCTTCTGTAAGTCGTCTGACGATAAGTGCTCCCTGCGTTTCCGGCTCTCCAGCATCAACCCGTGGACGGTATATAATTCACTTTCGTACTGACCGGCTACCAATTCCTACAAAGCACATAGACCATAACACTTATACATCTAATTTTAATTACATAATTAGAAGATTCTAAAATAACGGCTATTATTATTATAAAAAAAACAAAATTAAACCTACTTTTCTGTCTTCCCGAAATATCCAGCCGCTCTGAGCACGGGCAAACGATATGCTTTTCGTGGAAATCTGAGCTGCCAAAATGTCCGTCGACATTAATAAATCAACTTCATCTTCTATTTCCATCTCGCTCTCCTAACAAAAACCGTTTAGAAGCATCCCAAACAAATTAAAAGAGAAACCTACCTCGTATCTGACTTTTTGGTATACTTTGGTAATATTGTCTAGTACCGTAAGGCTTTCGTTCGGCTTGGCATCGCCATTAAATATAAAGGATATGTCACCACGCTCCCACCGCATGTCGGAAAAATCCACCAGGGTCGTGTCCAGTCGGATATTGGCCCCGCTTTTGTATATTTTACATATATCTGAAGGTAGAATCCTGGACACCAAAGGCACTAAAATGAGCTTATTAGTTTTCTGAAAACAGTGGCTTCAAATTTGTACCCCAAGACTGAAAGTCCCACTTAAGCTCCATATAAAAATCGTTTATCCTGTTTAAAGCTTCTACAAGATTGGGCCGTCGCTCTTCCATCTGCTCCCTAGACTGCTGCCTAAACTTCCTCACCAATGAGGAAACTACAATGGAAAAAATAACTTCTACCGCACAAATTTACCAAAAAAACAACTCACTCGTGGGTCTGTTTCCATAACTAACGGCCTCCGCTAAAACCGTCCACCCTAAACCATTCTTTACCTTAACTGGAGCATCGTGTTTCAATAGAAGCTGCACACATTCTGAAACAGACAGTTGTACATTTGACCTACTACACCGTATATTAACAATTTCACTACCTTTCCTTCCCAGCATCACAGCCAAATGCAACGCGGTATTACCTAAAAAAAACGAGTCATTAATCGTAATCCAATAATCTTCCAAAAAAATCCCTAATAATTTATTGCAGATATAAACAAATCGAACAAATTAGTCATAACATAACCACACTTATGTAATAGGATACTACGAAATAGTAGTAGAAAGTAAAGGGTAGGCAAGTACCGTGTTTGTCCTTTGCTGTGACATCGTGTTTTCTTAATAACCGGGACACAGCTTGCAGGTCATTGTCGAAAACTGCCCTGTGAAGTGGCACGCCATCAACCCCATCAACCTCATCAGCCATTTTAAAACTCTCCTCTCCTCTCCTCTACTCTCGGGCAACTGCCCACTCCGCTCACTGGTGGCTGAAATTGAAATAAAAATAAGATTATAAAATTAAGGTGTCTACGCAACCGCCGCGGAGCAGCGGTTGTTCACTATTTATAGTACGTAGCCGCCGCTGCTAATCGAGGTTACCACGCATGAGTGGTTAAATCTTACAATTCATGTATTCAGTACATCACACGTTCCCCGCAGCTTCTGATATTTTCTTTTGTTTTTTACTTTATTTTTACCTTAAAATACAATTACTTTTGTCAGCAGACAATACACATACTTCTACAATTAATAATAATAATAATAATAACAGTGTTTATTCATATTTAAATACAATTGTATAATCTATAATACAAATTATAGGAACAGACACTAGTAATCACAGAAGTATCGATAGATACTTGTACGCGATAATGATAAATCATACTGAAATCCAACAAACATTGATAACCTACAGTAGACTTCACGGTGCTCTTCTTCTCAATAATAGCTTTATAAACACTAAGCTCAAACAGTTCAGTGCATCGGTAACATTTCTTACATTTCTAATGATAACTAAATTTAGGTGTCTGGTAAACAGAAATTAAACATATATATATTTTTTTAAATTTAAATTATAATGTGCATTACAGTAGGTAGTTTACTATTCTAATATACATTGGTTGATTATATTACTAAATAACAATCTGTCATTTTGACTAATCCATAATTTTAATCTGTTTTTGTAATTATTATAAGAATGTATCTCTTGTATTTCTCTAGTGATAAGAATATACAATCTAGGTACCAGGTAAGTAGTACATCTTTTTCCAATTGTTTTGTCACAACGAGGGTATAATAATATAGGCCTGTATTATTATACCCTCTGCAGGTCGGCGTGTATTATAAGGATATTCATGGGGAGCTAAACTAATTTTGCATTGTTTCAAATAAAGCATTATTCTTAGAAAATACAGCTGCCTTAAGTCAAATATATTGGATTCCTTATACAATGAATATGTGCCCCAAGAATATTTTCAGATTGTTACATCACAGGGCCGGTCCACTGACCAGGTAGTGAAGATACGTGTACATGATATCCCAAGGATGCTTATTTATAGATTGTTTAAGCTGCTGCGTACGTATATAAAACAATCGCCGCGGCGGTTGTGTAGACACTCCCTAAAATTAAAATAAAACGATAAACGGAAACCCACATAGCAGTATAGCCAATGTACTGTCAGTATTAGCACTAAAAAGTAATACAAATTATTAATAATATAATCTTAAACTGTGTCAAAGAAAAATAATTATAACAAATTTTGGAAAAAAGGCATTTATATCTATTAAGGAACGAGGAATATACTGGCTAATTTGTTATGTTGCATTTTAAATATAAATCATGTGATTTTGGGATATTTTTGTAAGTTGGCAAAAATTAAATGTAAATATGCGGACATTGCGGACGGCAAACGTCAGTTGCTAGTTGTCAAATTGCTGATAAAAATTATTATTAATTATTAATAATTACGTAGATGAAATGATTATTTACGAATCTCCAATAAATAAAGGTGGGTGCTTTGGTACAAAGTGCAGGCAGCAATTAATCAATAATTACGACCATTTATTTGTTATTGTAAACTACTGACTAACGTCTAACATGTCTGAAACTGTTTTAGATGGACAAATACACAGTTGACTTGGACCAAGTTCTGAACGACTTTGAGTACAGTGAGCTCACAGATCAGTATAATAATGTGCCTAGAAATGCCTCGAGTACTACGTCGTCTTCAAGTCAAAACATCACCAAGCATTCGATTAACAATGTGTTTCATAGCTTAAATGAGTATTTAAACACCAGCATTACCGTGACTGGTTCCAAGCAAATCGACAATAACCTTTTAGAGGATAAGGAGAACTGCTTGGCAGATGTGAACGTACTTAATATTTGTCAGAATAAATTGCGGGACGATGAGAGGTCTATTAAAGATTGCAATTTGAAGACTGATTTTGCTGGTAAAATAAAGGAGAATAAACAGTTTAACATAGATAAAAGTGATAATAGGGATAGTTTTAAGAAGAGCAATGTAGATGTAGAGGAAGATAATTTAGAAGAATATACAAAGAAGTGTGAAAACAATAGTATTTCAAATCGGGACATTAGAGGAAGTGAAGAAACTATATTCGCTGAGGCAAAAATTACTGAAGATATTGTAGATACAGTTGAAACTGTGCCAGCTGTGGAGGAAGAGCAAGAAGAAGTAAATCGTGAGGTTACTGTAACTGAAGAGAGCCACAGTGAAGTGATTGATGAAGTGTGTGAACGTGTGGTTGAAGCGGTGACAGTTGGATTTGACGATGATTTGAATCTGGACGATAGTGAACTAAATAAGCTTTTGGAGGAGCTAGAAGAAGAAGGTTTGCAAGAAAACGAAGAGGAGCCACCAACCGTTGCTGAAAATGTACAATATGGCTGTGAAAGTACCGAAAAAGAAACAAAAGAGGCTCGAGGAGATGGTGATCACCATCATGAAGGTTAGTTGGTTTTTGTAGAAAGGAATTGAACACATGTTGTGGTTTTATTTGATTTGTTTTTGCTATTATTTTATGATTTTACGGATTTATTTATGTTAAAGTTTGTATGTTAATGTTTGTGGTAAGACTAGCAGGGATACTGATTTCAAACAACATATAACCGAACCTGACTTATGTTGAACGTTAGGCGTATCGCAAGCTTTAACACACTTAATAAATGGGCATTTACCATCTAATACCAACCCTTTTCATAAATCTAGTACATGGTACTATACCGGAAGTTGTGCCTGCAGAAAAAGCATCACAAATAGAAGAAGAAAAAACGGAACAAGTAGAAGGAGTAATGAAAAGTGAGATTATGCCGGATATAGACCTAAACGGAAGTAGTGAAACTGACGAACATGAGGCAGGGCAGGATGAAAATGATAATGTATCGAAATTTTTTGACGCTGAAAATTCAAAGGAGGCGGGGGAACAGGATCTGTCAGACGATAGTGTTGAGCAAACTGGTGAAGAGGCGAAAGATATTAAAGATATTGTTGAAGTGGTATTAGAAAAGCCAATTACTACTGAAGATAATGTGGAAATTGAAGTTAAGGAGTTGGAAATGGAAAAGGAAACTTCACAAGATTCGATTTCCAGGCCCCAGGATCTGCCATTAACGAGCGGCACCGAGGAGCCGAAAAGAAAAATAAATTTGATTGGTAAGTGGTAGATTAATAATGTCATTATTCACTGTATCTAATTTCGACGTAACCTATAAATACGTGCTATCCTCTAGGTGACCCGGGTTCGACGCCTTACAACAATGTTTACATAAACAAGGAGATACCGAGGAGCAAACATAAGGCGTATGACAGCGACACGGACTATTCCTCGTCCCCAACATTCTCAGATGCAAGCAGCACTGCTTCAACGGTTTCGGCCGATGAGGCGCGGCATGAAATCAAACCTGAAATAGCGCTTGCTCCCGATACCTCTCGAGAATCTAAAAAACCTTCTGAGAATACAGCTCCGGAAGTAACGGAAGAGGAAATGACCAAACCAGAAGTGGAAAGTCTGACATCCCAGCGGGCACCTGCCGCTTCTGATACGGAAGCGTTGCAGGTTGCTAATGATCTCCCTCCCGGGGCAGATGTTGATAGTAACGAAAGCAATAATGCAGGAACCCTCCACGCTGATGCTGGTGCTGTGCAAGCCGGGAATTCTGGGGAGGCTGACGTCAATGCTATTGGCATGGGGAAGCAATGGCTGGGAAAGGAGAAGCCTCTGTGGATCCCGGATGCAGATGCGATGAGTTGCCTTCATTGCGACATGAAGTTTACGGTGTTGAAGAGGCGGCATCATTGCAGGGCATGCGGTTTGGTAAGTCCCGATCTGTTTCAGAATTTCGCTTTATTTTTTTTAATTGCAACGAGGTTAATGCCGTTATTTAGGTTCAAAAACTGATGCTAAGGTAAGCGGGAGAAAGTTAAAATAAAGATTGCTCCTTTGATACCTTGGCAGCAATTCAAGAAAATAGGTTAGCCTACTGTCCATTTAAACTACTTGAAAAATATATTTGCTATTTCTCAATCTAATTCATGTTTTAATAAAATAAAGATTGGCTCCTTAGGTACTGTCAGGTAATGTAACCATGTAGCCATTCATGTACACAAAACTAGGTTACCTACTGTACTTTTGCACTAATTGAATAATGTATTATTTTTTTATTTTAATTTATAATTTTTAGTGAAATAAATATTAGCTTTTTTGTACTTTTTGCAAATATAGACCTTTTTTTTACTGGGCTCATGAAAATAGGTAGGCCTACCCTGCATTTAAACTATTTGAAAAATATATATGCTATTTCTCCGTCTAATTAGTGTTTCAATAAAATAAAGATTAGCTTGTTAGGTATTTGCCAGGTATTGTAATGGTTGACAAGCTACATATATACAAAAAACTAGCTTGCCTACTGTACTTTTGAACTAATTGAGAAATTGAATTGTTTATATTAATTTTGAGATTAATTTATAATTTTTAGAGAATTAAAGATGAGTTTTAGGTTATTTTTGGTTAATTTAGGTTACCCTGCATTTAAACTACTTGTAAAAATATATTTGCTATTTCTCAATATAATTAATGTTTAAATAAACTAAAAATTGGTTCTTTATGTACTGCTAGATACTGTAATGCCGGCCAACCAGTCACATACACAAAAAAACCAGGTTGCCTACTGTACGTTTGAACTAATTAAAAAATGTATTTTTTATTTTAATTTAAATTTTTTAGTGAAATAAAGATTACCTTTTTTTGTACCTTTTGCAACTATGAAGGATCTTTTTTACTGGATTCATGAAAATAGCTTAGCCTATGCATTTAAACTACTTATATGAAAAATATATATGATTTCTCAATATAATTCATGTTTTAATAAATGAAAGATTAGCTCCTTAGGCACTGCCAGGTACTGTTATGGCTGCCAAGCCATTCATACACACAAAAAACTAGGTTGCCTACAGTATGTTTGAAATAATTTAAAAATGATAATTTTAATTTTCAATTTTTAGTGAAATAAAGATTAGATTTTTTTTTACTTTTTGCAAATATGAAGTACATTTTTGACCGGGTTTATGAAAATAGCTTGGCCTACTGTGCACTTAAACTACTTGAAAAATATATTTGCTATTTCTCAATCTAATTAATGTTTTAATAAAATAAAGATTAGCTCATTAGGTACTGTCAGGTACTGTAACCATGTAGCCATTCATGTACACAAAAAAACTAGGTTGCCTACTGTACTTTTGAACTAATTGAGAATTTTAATGTATTATTTTAATTTTTAATGAAATAAAGATTACCTTTTTTGTACTTTTTGCAAATATGAAGGACCTTTTTTACTGGATTCATGAAAATAGGTTGGCCTAGCATGCATTTAAACTACGTGAAAAATATATATGTTATTTCTTAATCTAAATCATGTTTTAATAAATGAAAGATTAGCTCCTTAGGCACTGCCAGATACTGTAATGGCTGCCAAGCCATTCATACACACAAAAAACTAGGTTGCCTACAGTATGTTTGAACTAATTTAAAAATGATAATTTTGATTTACAATTTTTAGTGAAATAAAGATTAGATTTTTTTTACTTTTTGCAAATATGAAGTACATTTTTGACCGGGTTTATGAAAATAGCTTGGCCTACTGTGCACTTAAACTACTTGAAAAATATATTTGCTATTTCTCAATCTAATTAATGTTTTAATAAAATAAAGATTAGCTCATTAGGTACTGTCAGGTACTGTAACCATGTAGCCATTCATGTACACAAAAAAACTAGGTTGCCTACTGTACTTTTGAACTAATGGAAAAAATTATTATTTTTTATTTTAATTTATTATTTTTAGGGAAATAAAGATTAGATTTTATGTACTTTTTGCAAATATAGACCTTTTTTTACTTGATTCATGAGAATAGGTTGGCCTACCGTGTAGAACTATTTGAAAAATATATATGCTATTTCTTAATCTAATTAATAATTTAATAAAATAAAGATTAGCTCCTTAGGTATTGCCAGGTACTGTAATGGCTGCCAAGCTATTTATATACACAAAAAAACTAGGTTGCCTACTGTACTTTTGAACTAATTGAGAATTTTAATTTATTATTTTAATTTTTAGTGAAATAAAGATTACCTTTTTTGTACTTTTTGCAAATATGGAGGACCTTTTTTACTGGATTCATGAAAATAGGTTGGCCATGCATTTAAACTACGTGAAAAATATATATGTTATTTCTTAATTTAATCATGTTTTAATAAATGAAAGATTAGCTCCTTAGGCACTGCCAGATACTGTAATGGCTGCCAAGCCATTCATACACACAAAAAACTAGGTTGCCTACTGTACGTTTGAACTAATTTAAAGATGATATTTTTTTCATTTTTATTTACAATTTTTAGTGAAATATAGATTAGATACTTCATACTTTTGCAAATATGAAGGACCTTTTTTTGGATTCATGAAAATAGCTTGGCCTACCGTGCACTTAAACTACTTGAAAAATATATTTGTTATTTCTCAATCTAATTCATGTTTTAATAAAATAAAGATTAGCTCCTTAGGTACTGCCAGGTACTGTAATGGCTGCCTAGCTATTCATATACTCAAAAAACTAAGTTGCCTGCTATACTTTTGAACTAATTGAAAAATTATTAAATATTAAAATCATATATTATTTTAATATTTGTTTGAAACTCATGACTTTATGTAAGTAATTCAGTTTTTCAACGTTATGGTTTTGTTTTAAAGCATTGCACTGTGATTTTGACTAAACAGGGATTGTTTTTTTATAGAAATTTTACCTGATTCGTCAATATTTTGCTGTCATCTGTCAAAATCATTCCTAAATAGGTTGGCCTACCGTGCATTTAAACTACTTGAAAAATAATCAAGTACTTTTCTTTTTAGTTCTTTGCATTTTCTAAGAACATTTACCATAGTAAGGTATATATTTTTTTACGCCATCAGAAAGTAGAGATTTCAACGAACAAAAAGTCAGGCGACTTTTTTGAAAAAGCAGATATTTTGACGCGAGAATTTTCGATTGAAAATTAGGGTGCTTTTTCGATATTAAGTCAAAATAAGGTGAAAAAATAAATATTTTAAATAAAAAAAATTACAGTGTGTTTGGGACGTAAAAAGGTAAATTTTCACCAAATTTCTTTATAAAAAAAATTTTTGTAAAAAAATAAAAATCCAAAAACTTGGTAATTTGAATTTTTCACATAAATTTTGAGGTTATGTGAAAAAAGTGTAAATATAAAAGTTGTAGATCTTTTTATTACCTATAACTTTGCAATTTAACTTTTTTCCATAGGACTTGTAATTTTGCCGGAAATCGAGACAAACCGTTTTTTACCCTTAAAGATTCACCCGCTTCCACTTCCCAACCTCAGATCGCCCGTACATTATTTTTTCTTTCATTTTTGTTATATTCTCTTCTTTTTCCAATGGGTTTCATCCTACTATTATTTTTTTTCACTTTTTACCATTTTCAAGGGCCCTGGTCTAATATACATATATTTGAGTGAATAAATTAATTGATTATACAGGGTGAGTCAGTTTTTTGTAGACAAACTTTAACAGGGGATAGAACGCACGTTTTTAAAAAGAAAAGTGCCTATAAAGATATGGCCGATCTAGCTTCCTAAGGAAGATACAGGGTGTTAAAATTTAATTTTTTTTACATTAATGTGTAATATTTTCTGAACGGAATGATATATTCACTAAATATTTTACACATATCTTAACCTGCATAGGATCAACATGTTGTATTGTTCCTGTCGAAAATACTATAGTGGATGTTACTTTTTTCGGGTACTTCGCCTATTCTGCATAATAGAACATTATCTGATACATATTTCTAAAATAACGGCCCCTTAGTAACAATTTTGATCTCTTGTAATTTTGCTCTAACTATGACAGTTTTCGAGATATTGGCCGTTGTTTCTCTGACAGTGTAATGTCGTTATTATAATATTTTTTTCTCGAATTTTCTTTATGACTTATAAACGAACGCTTAGATTTTTTCATGTTTGGGGGATAATGCCTATTAATTAAGGCGCATAAAACAAGCGGTAAGAATGTTCAAAAGACTTGCACAGTGGCGGGGTGGAAGGGGTGCTCCACCCTTTTCGTAAACAGAACTTCTACGCCAAAGACTATTTAAAAAAAACTGATATTTTCATTATCTACATACAGTTTAACAAAAATAATGTCCCTTCTTCTGTTTCGGCTTTTTAGAATCCTTAACACACCATATTTAGGTAGGTTTCGTTGAAAGAATTAAATATTTAGCCGATAATTATTATTGCTAATAAATAAATTACTTAATTTAGTACCACATCAAACACTAAAAATCAAAATAACTAGGAACCGCACAGGAATTTCGAAACAGAAGAAGGGACATTGTTTTTGTTAAACTGTATGTAGATAATGAAAATAACAGTTTTTTTTTAAATAGTCTTTGGCGTAGATGTTCTGTTTACGAAAGGGGTGGAGCACCCCTTCCACCCCGCCACTGTGCAAGTTTTTGAACATTCTTACCGCTTGTTTTATGCTACTTAATTAATAGGCATTATCCCCCAAACATGAAAAAATCTAAGCGTTCGTTTATAAGTCATAAAGAAAATTCGAGAAAAAAAATATAATAACGACATTACACTGTCAGAGAAACAACGGCCAATATCTCTAAAACTGTCGTAGTTAGAGCAAAATTACAAGAGATCAAAATTGTTACTAAGGGGCCGTTATTTTAGAAATATGTATCAGATAATGTCAGTGGCGTACGAAAAAAAAGTTCCATTATGCAGAATATCCGAAGTACCCGAAAAAAGTAACATCCACTATAGTATTTTCGACAGGAACAATACAACATGTTGATCCTATGCAGGTTAAGATATGTGTAAAATATTTAGTGAATATATCATTCCGTTCAGAAAATATTACACATTAATGTAAAAAAAAATTAAACTTTAACACCTTGTATCTTCCTTAGGAAGCTAGATCGGCCATATATTTATAGGCACTTTTCTTTTTAAAAACGTGCGTTCTATCCCCTGTTAAAGTTTGTCTACAAAAAACTGACTCACCCTGTATATATATATATATATATATATATATATATATATATATATATATATATATATATATATATATATATATATATATATATATTTTCTGTCAAATACCAGGTGCTTTGTGCGAAGTGCTGCCATCTGCGCTTCAGACTCGAGTACTTGGACGCGGAGGCGAGGGTTTGCAACAAATGCCACGATATACTGAACAAGGACACAAACAGCAGTTCCGGTTCGGATTTATCACCGGAAGCAGGTAACTCCCCTTCATACCGACCCCATCCCAACAATCCGCTGGAATACTGCTCGACGGTATCGCCGCTGCAACAGGTAGCCGGCGCCAATCCCAACCCGCCGGCAGTGATGGTGCCGGTTGGCGTTTTGAAGAGAAAAGGTTAGCTAAAAATGGCGGTAATTCTTTCATTTTTACACATTAGATACGTTTAGGATCGACCAAGGGCAAGACCAACAAGAGCGTGATGTTCTGCGACGGCATACGACCGGGTAGCGATTTGACGAACCTCGATAGCGACTTTGACTACAACAACACGAAGACGAAGAGACTGGAAGTCACGAATGCCCCCGTTTCAGCTAAGAGCAACAGGAATTTACCGGCTCTGGATCCGGTTACGAATACGTTCATTCCCAGTAGCGAGATCGGCCTGCCCCCTACGGTCACTGCTTGTAAAACGGGTAAGATTTGTCGAGTTCAATGTTTAAAGAATCAGGATTCGTAGCATTTCACGCTTGCATTACGTGTTACGATGATTTTTTTTTATAGATATCTTGTATGCGGATTGCGTTAATAACCCGGAAGTAGTGGAGACCTTAAAAAATGAACAGCTCACTTTTGCTATTCACGTTAACTTGTACGTTCACGTGAGGATAATCAGTATGAGTTGCTGCGTTAATAAGACTGCGTGGTGTTTTTCGACGGATGGATTGATTAATGTTGGGCAGGATGAGATCGTTATTTTGCTGGAGTACATCGATGAGGAGTCCTTTGTGCCGAAGGATGTCTTTCATCATATCAATAATGTCTATAATGACGCCGTTAAAGGTAAGATTTCACCTAAAATCGTGTATGCAAATGTATTACCGTCGAAGATTCTGAAGTTGATAATTCACTTTTATTTGTTGCAAATTTAAACGGGCTGGTCTAATAGGGTTTGATTTATTTGAGGTTTCGGACTCACTTTCTAAATTAGTTTCTTTGTTCATCAACTGTTCTGTTTTAATCTCTCTTTTCAGCAAAAGCCAGTTCAAAGTCTTGCTCACAGCTTACCTAAAAGGTATATGACTGGTTAGGCAACTGGGGTTTTTATAGAAGTGGTCCAAGGATTAACAGAACAAATTAATGTTTGTGAATTTATTTCTAATTCAGCCACTCGTTTCAGCAACAACCAGTTGTCTTGCTCACAGCTTACCTAAAAGGTATATGACTGGTTAGGCAACTGGGGTTTTTATAGAAGTGGTCCAAGGATTAACAGAACAAATTAATGTTTGTGAATTTATTTCTAATTCAATCACTCGTTTCAGCAACAACCAGTTGCCTTGCTCACAGCTTACCTAAAAGGTATATGACTGGTTAGGCAACTGGGGTTTTTATAGAAGTGGTCCAAGGATTAATAGAACAAATTAATGTTTGTGAAATTATCTCTAATTCAATCACTCGTTTCAGCAACAACCAGTTGTCTTGCTCACAGCTTACCTAAAAGGTATATGACTGGTTAGGCAACTGGGGTTTTTATAGAAGTGGTCCAAGGATTAACAGAACAAATTAATGTTTGTGAATTTATTTCTAATTCAGCCACTCGTTTCAGCAACAACCAGTTGTCTTGCTCACAGCTTACCTAAAAGGTATATGACTGGTTAGGCAACTGGGGTTTTTATAGAAGTGGTCCAAGGATTAATAGAACAAATTAATGTTTGTGAAATTATCTCTAATTCAATCACTCGTTTCAGCAACAACCAGTTGTCTTGCTCACAGCTTACCTAAAAGGTATATGACTGGTTAGGCAACTGGGGTTTTTATAGAAGTGGTCCAAGGATTAACAGAACAAATTAATGTTTGTGAATTTATTTCTAATTCAGCCACTCGTTTCAGCAACAACCAGTTGTCTTGCTCACAGCTTACCTAAAAGGTATATGACTGGTTAGTCGACTGGGGTTTTTATAGAAGTGGTCCAAGGATTAACAGAACAAATTAATGTTTGTGAATTTATTTCTAATTCAGCCACTCGTTTCAGCAACAACCAGTTGTCTTGCTCACAGCTTACCTAAAAGGTATATGACTGGTTAGACAACTGGGGTTTTTATAGAAGTGGTCCAAGGATTAACAGAACAAATTAATGTTTGTGAATTTATTTCTAATTCAGCCACTCGTTTCAGCAACAACCAGTTGTCTTGCTCACAGCTTACCTAAAAGGTATATGACTGGTTAGTCGACTGGGTTTTTATAGAAGTGGTTCAATAATTTCGTTTCACTTCTTCATTTTTCTTAAAACTAACTAACACTTTGGAAATTGGTTTCTTAAAACTAGCTTTCACTAGCCATGTTTATTCGAAGTAAAATGCAAACAAATATCCATTCTCAATACAGAAGTTGAAACAGCAAGTGTGTGAAAGTGCTCAACAGAGATTAATTCATATTAATGGACCTACTGTTCAGAAAGTAAATATTTTTGTACCAAAATGTTCCTAAAAGAATGGTAAAAGTTTTATATAAATATATATTTATATATTAGTTTGTATGCTATTATAGTAGGGCAATATGCATTACCCCCCACTGAAAAATAAATTTGTAAGACCAAAGGAAAATACAATTTCCCAACAACTCTGATGGCTTTACTGCAATAAGGCCTCGACAAACTCCAAAGGAAAAATACCAGCTACAGTGCTTTCAAACTAATGCGGTGCTCAGTGGCACACGCATATAGGGTGTTGGCTTATAAATTGGTATAAACTGAGCACTAAGTTGTACATGCAGCATGCAAAAGTTTTCAATATATTTTAGATACATTCAAAACTAAAAAATTTTTTGCCTTAAAGTTTAACACATATATGAATATGACATAATAAAACACCTTTTGAAGTCGCTTCACCTTGGTTGCACATGATGATACGCCACTGAGCAGTAAAGCCAGTAAATCGCAGGCTTGTTCATGCAGGTGTCTTCTAAGTGAGCGAGAAGGGAAATGACATTTATATGAGTTGATGAGGGACAGCGACCGATATCGTAAGCCGTGGACTGGACACCCTAGTTCTACTCACAAGAAATTGTGGCGGTATACAATTTTACTATCCTTTTGTATTGCATAGTGATGTGATTTACCGTTTCTGTAGTAGTTGCTACGGGTTTTCTTTGTAAAATGCCGCACAATTTTCTGCTCTAGTTTGTATATCAAACGAAAACACTATAGGCACCAACTCACCAGACGCAAATGGCAAATGAAAGTGGTTTTAAAGGAAGAGACCCCATCAAATCGAATCCAGAAGAGGAAAATATGGCTTTTTATATCTCGTGCGAAAGCAAATGTTATTGAAGGAAATGTTAAAAAACATATTCTAAGTCTGTTCTAGTTTCACTTGAAAGAATAACTTTGGGAGTATAGCAAACTAATAGTACGATAACTAGATCTTTGGGAACTTTGAGCATTAAGATTAATAACATTGGTATTAATTAAACATTTTATCTGTCACTTTGGTAGGGAGAATAGGAGTTCTAAGCGACCTTGATTGCGACAGCTCTTTTCCCTTTTCTTTACTCTTCTTCTTTACAACAGTTTTATGATTTTTCTCACTCGAATCACTACTCGAAGAACTTCTACGGTGTCTTTTTCTACGCCCCATTGTTTTAAGCGAAACACACAGATTTCGAAAAGTCACTTTAGTCACGATACTATTGTTTTAAATATCCCACTTCTGATGTGAACAGCCAACATGAATGTTAACTACACACATATCAAACAAAGTTTCCCATAATAACAAACTTATATTTTCGGTTTTAATACATATTAGCACTAAAAAGATACGCTGGATGGAAATCTACGAGTATAAAGGAAAGCTACGGTGAACATTCTCTTGAGAATAAAATTTGTTTGCAAAAAAATTTGATGTGCATTTATAAATCATAATTTATTTTCAACTAGTGTTTCAGAACAAATTCAGTTATCGGATTTATCTAAACATGGTAATTCCTCTGATAAATTGTAATATAACCCTGAATTCAATAATAATTTTTCAAAAAACATAAATATGTGTGTTTGCTTTGTATAGTTTTATAATTTGCCTTGTAATTGGGGTCATCCTGTTTAGACAATAAAAAAATATTTATCTAATTATCATTGTCTAAAAGTTTAAAAAGGTTGTTGCATCCCCCACTAAACAACTTTTATTTTAAGTCTGTCTAGTTTCACTTGAAAGAATAACTTTGGGAGTATAGCAAACTAATAGTACGATAACTAGATCTTTGGGAACTTTGAGCATTAATATTAATAACATTGGTATTAATTAAACATTTTATCTGTCACTTTGGTAGGGAGAATAGAAGTTCTAAGTGACCTTGATTGCGACAGCTCTTTTCCCTTTTCTTTACTCTTCTTCTTTACAACGGTTTTATGATTTTTCTCACTCGAATCACTACTCGAAGAACTTCTACGGTGTCTTTTTCTACGCCCCATTGTTTTAAGCGAAACACACAGATTTCGAAAAGTTACTTTAGTCACGATACTATTGTTTTAAATATCCCACTTCTGATGTGAACAGCCAACATGAATGTTAACTACACACATATCAAACAAAGTTTCCCATAATAACAAACTTATATTTTCGGTTTTAATACATATTAGCACTAAAAAGATACGCTGGATGGAAATCTACGAGTATAAAGGAAAGCTACGGTGAACATTCTCTTGAGAATAAAATTTGTTTGCAAAAAAATTTGATGTGCATTTATAAATCATAATTTATTTTCAACTAGTGTTTCAGAACAAATTCAGTTATCGGATTTATCTAAACATGGTAATTCCTCTGATAAATTGTAATATAACCCTGAATTCAATAATAATTTTTCAAAAAACATAAATATGTGTGTTTGCTTTGTTGCATCGCCCACTAAACACCTTTTTTTTTAAGGCACCTCTGTGAAGGAGTTGGGTCTGTCATTGCATAACTCGTCTAACTTTCTCGATTCCAAGAACCACGCGGGCTTCGTCTACATCCACCCCACGTTCCAGTGCCTGGAGAATGTTATCAAGCCCAAGGAACCTTACCTTATCGGCATCCTGATACACCGCTGGGAGACGCCTTGGGCGAAACTGTTTCCGTTGAGACTCATCCTGAGACTAGGCGCGGAATACCGGTAGCAAGTCTTCTTATTTATCTAACAAACCAAGATAATTATTGCTCTTCTTAGGTATTACCCGAGTCCTATCATATCGACGAGGCATAGGGACAGCGTTTTTGTGGAGATCGGGCATACGATTATCAATTTACTAGCGGACTTCAGGAATTTCTCATACACTCTCCCACAGATCAGAGGTCTCACGATACATATGGAGGACAAGAACACCACCATCACCATACCGGCCAACCGCTATGACCAGGTATGAAACGCTAAAACTATGTAGTTAAATCGGTTTCTTTAACGTTACGAGAATGTTTTATTAACAAAGTCGTCTGCTTTATCGTCGCAGGTTATGAAGTCGATGAACAATTCTAGCGACCACATCCTAGCCTTCGCGGGGAACTTCAGCCTGCAAGCCGACTCGCACTTGGTGTGCATACAGGACACGCAAGGCAACGAGAACTGCTATTCGACCCACGCCATCAACATACATAACAAACCGAGGAAAGGTACTGGTTTTCGTCACTTAATAGCGGAATGTTTTTTTAAATTCGAAATAAACAAAAAAATTTTCGGTATATTTTTGTGCACAGCGCTTGAACTGACGAGGTATGGTGATCCGATCGAAAACGGTAAGGTACGATATGCAGTAATTAAATATTTATTAAATTACCAAGAAATATTAAGCAGTATAATATACCGAGATAAATATATTATGTATTACCTTTGATTATATACGAGCCCAGAGTCATATCATTTGGCCCAGCGGCTATTTTAATTCTTCACTTTACTTTAGAAAACACTGGTAGACACAAATGGAAAATTTATTAATTCCAACTATTTTCATTGTAATTTGAGACATTTTGGAAACATTTTTTATTAAAATTAATTACTTAAATGCTAGAAATGTGCCCATAATAACAAAGTATATAATTTAACAACAAATCATTTCATTTGGCCCAACAATCATATCCGAAAATTGATGATTTCACCATTGTGTAACATCACCCTTTTGCTTCAGAACTGCTTGAATTCGCTTTGGCATAGTGTCTACTAACTTTTTACAATCTTCAGCAGTAAATGAGTTCCAAATGTGAGTTAAAGGTACTCGCACACTTGTACACTTTTGTGGCGCAACATTTGATGGCGCAACAGTAAAATTGCACGTTGCGTTCACACGTAAACAAGAAATAGTCGAAATATTGCTTCATAAGTGAATTGCGCAACTTAAAAGTTTCACGACACTTTTTAATGTTGCAAGGATACTCACACATAATATGTCCCATCCTTCAATGCCAAACTTGCTGCAACTTATTTCCGAGTACGTTAAAAAATTGGTCATACCAGTTTGATGCAGCGAACCATATTGTGTTATCCATCAGCGTGAGTAGGTATAGTGACAAAAATGTGTTCTGATGACGAAAAGAAAATGCAAGCTGCTTCATGTTTAGCACTTGTTTTACTGCGAAGACAAAGAAGGAGACGTCAAACTCATAAAAAGAGAAGGATTTGGGTTAAAGAATGGATAAAAAGACGTGACCGCTGTGGAGCAGTGAATACTTTATTACAGGAATTACGAAACGGCGATGAACTATTTTATAAAAATTTTTTGCGTTTGTCAAAGTCTGATTTTGATTACTTATTAGAAAAAGTTACCCCATTAATAAAAAAGATGTACTGGCAAGCACCTAACAATGGAGTGTGAAAAACCAAAGAATGAAAAACCAAAATGTGTTCATTGTGGTGAAGGGCATCCAGCTAACTACAGAGGATGCATGGTTGCAAAAGAAGTGCAAAAATTAAAAGATAGGCGCACTAAGAAACCAGTTCCTCCTAAGCAGCCACAGAGGAATAACCAACAAGTTCCAAAGAATATAAGTGCAGGACAAAAAGCGTACAGTCAAGCAGTTACTGGTAAGCCTGAATTGAGTATTAATACAAATGACACTAAACAAAATGACCAAAATGTATTCATACAAAACTCTCTCCAACAAATTATGGAGAAATTAACACAAATGGATGAACGTATTAGCAGACTTGAACATAGCGCTAAAGGAGCTATTCCAAAAACTCGTAATGTTAAGTAGCCTTAGGATTATGGAGTGGAATGCCAATGGACTCTTACAACACCAACAAGAATTGCAAGCAGTCCTAGATATAGAGAACATTGACATATGCCTTATTTCGGAGACTCATTTTACTAATGAATCATTCATTAAATTTAAGGGATATAAAACATATCATACCATACATCCAGCCAAAGGTGGTAGTGCTATCATAATTAAGGATTCAATTAAGCATCATCAAGAAACCGGGTATAAAACAGAACAGTTTCAAGCTGCCTCTGTAAAGGTAAAAACCAAAACTTATGAGATCATTGTCGCTGCAGTTTACTGTCCGCCTAGACATGCTCTCAAAAAAGAACAATATGTAGGATTTCTAAATAGTCACGGACATAGATTCATCATAGGTGGCGATTTCAATGCCAAACATGTCCAATGGGGATCTAGGTTAACGAACACAAAAGGAAAAGAACTTCTACAAGCAGCCAATCAACTAAAGTGCGAAACATTATCAACTGGCAAGCCAACATATTGGCCTACAGATCCCAACAAAATCCCAGATCTAATTGATTTTTTTCATAACTCGAAATGTATCAGTAAACTATATACATGTGGAAGAAGCTTGGGATTTGAACTCTGACCATTCTCCCATATTACTTACGCTCAGTGACAGCATTATACAAAGTGAATTAGCCCATAGATTAGTAAATAAACTAACAGATTGGAAAAGCTTCAGATTAGAACTTGAAGAGAGTATCAATTTGTCAGTGCCTCTAAGAAATGAAGAACAACTAGATAATGAAACAGAATCATTTGTTAATGTTATCCAACAAGCTGCATGGGATAATACTCCAGATATTACTCCAAGAATTAAAGGTAACAACTACCCCAAAGAAATCAGAGCTCTTATTTCCGAGAAAAGAAGGCTCAGAAGAATCTGGCATCAATCTAGATCACCAGCCGATAAAACCATATTAAATAATGCCACACAACAACTCAAAAGAGAGATTAAAAAAAATCAAAGATAAGTCTATTACTGACTACCTAAGTGAACTGTCAACTGACTATTCACTTTGGAGAGCTACCAAGAGAATAAAGAGACCAATACAGCAGAACCCACCAATTAAAAATACAGATGGTACGTGGGCAAAAAGTAATATGCAAAAAGCCAACAGGTACGCTGAATATCTTGAAGAGACTCTCCAGCCGAATGAGGGAGAAAACACTATTGACTGGGATAATCTTATCCAGGAAGAAGGTGCAATCAGACCCGCTACCCCGAAAGAAATAGCAAAAGAAATTAAAGAAAACATTAACCCGAAAAAAGCCCCAGGATTTGACCTAATTACGGGGGAAATTCTAAAACATCTCCCACGTAAAGCCATTCTAAAACTTACCTATATTATTAATGCATCTTTTAGATTAAAATATGTACCGAAGACATGGAAAGTAGCAGAAATGATAATGATCCTGAAACCCGGAAAACCACCAAATGAAGCTTCGTCCTACAGGCCAATCTCCTTGCTCCCTGTAATATCAAAACTGTTCGAAAGAATATTTCTTAAAAGATTAAAACCAATCATTGAAGACAAACACATAATTCCAGACCATCAGTTTGGATTCAGAGAGAGTCATTCAACTATAGATCAGGTCCATAGGATCACAGATGTAATTGAGATATACCGCTTGAATATTCGTTATTGGAGAGGTCGTGGATCGGCGTTGCCGCTTTTAACTATAAAAATAAATGTTTACGTGATTTTCATATTTAAAGTAGACGTACGTAAGTAGTAGAAGAATTACATGTGGCAACTGTGCGGTATCTTATATGGGGTCAGTTAACTATAAGTACATATTGAATGAACTATAGATGTATTAGTAATTAAAAATAGTGACAATAGGTTAGAATTTGATATATATATAGAAAAGATACCAGTACGATCAGATATATCCCTAATGACTCTCACCACTGCTATCAACATAAAATGGCAAGTTTCAATTTTCTTGTCCATCGTTTACTAAGTTTCCCTCTCAGTAATGAGAGATTTGAAAAAGAAAAAGTATTAATTAAAGATATAGCTGTGAGTAATGGTTATCCTAAAGATATAGTTGAAAAACTAATTAGAAAGCGTAAATTTAAAGACACACTTCGTAATTCTACGACCTTTCAAAAGGACATAGAGGCTCCAAAATATGTATCCATCCCGTACGAACCCCGGTTTACTCGTGGTTTGAGTAAGGTTTTCAAAAACGTGGGTATAACAGCGATTCATTCGTCGAGCAACAAATTACAACAACTTTTAGACAATCCAAAGGATAAAATTGTTCCAAATGAAAGGTCTGGGATTTACGAAATTAGTTGTAATGATTGTGATCGAAAATATATGGGACAAACGAGACGATCAATTAACACCAGATTTAAAGAACATATGGCTCATCTAAAATATGGAAGAACAGATAAGTCTAGTGTTTCACAACATGCTTTTGACAACAATCATAGAATAGATATTAGTAATTTAAGATTAGTTAGAAATGTGACCAATAATAGACAGTTGGATGCATTTGAGAGCATAGAAATTGTAAAATGTAATAGTAGTATGAATAGCGACAAGGGACGTATCCCGTATAGCCCGCTTTACGCGTTGCTTAGCAATCGATGATTGAAGCGTGATTAGTCACGCGTAAATTTCACGGTGATATCATTAGTGACGTCACCGGAAAAATAGTATAAATATGGTAGATTTTGTAATTTAAGATAGTTTTAATCGTCTCCGGATGATGCCAACTTGGTTGGCGAAACGCGCGTCGAGCGAAGTAAAAGTGTTTTGGTGTTTGTGGAAACTACTCCGAGTGTTACAGTTACATCAAAGGTTCCAGCCCTATCCAGTAGCAAAATATAGTGAGAGACTGCATTTTTTTCTAAAAAAAAAACAATTCTTTTGAAAATTCATTAACATATAAAGTAAAATTATTTTCATTTACAGCGTAATAAAAATTTCTGCACATTTTAATGGTGGCCAAGGTTCGAGCTCAAGGTTTACTTGAGCTCGATTTACTCATTATTGTTAAATGTGTAGATATGGTGGTCATCCTTAGGACGGCAGCATTGCTCACTCCCTCTTTCATGTCCCCCCTAAAAAACAAAAACCTTAAAACCGCTGTATCTCCGGTTCTAATGGACCGATTTTTACGGGTATAAAACCAGATTACGCGTATCGAGGAGACCTATTTTTCTTGTTGAAAACATTTTTCTATCCGTCTCCTCGATTACGCGTAATTTAAAAAAAAACAATTTAATTTAACTTTAATTTAATTTTAATTTAACAATGTTTTTACAATTTGAAGGGCTGCGCGCGCCCCCTGGTGGACAACAATTACCGGAAAACGTTACCAGGGGGTAGGGGGAACATTATTAACAAGCTGGAAAAATGTTTTTTCATAAAAGACTTCCGTTTGGACCCCCTTTTTTTCGTAGATCTGGTCCACTATAAAGAACTTTGTAAATAATAAAAATTTTCAAAGAAATTAAAAACAAAATCTCCTATCACGTGACCCGATTTTCATGACGCCGGCTGTACCTATTGAAACAAATAAATAGTTTAATTGTTTCCAGTTACCGGTGCCAGTTTTATAGTCTTCAATGGGGCGCTGAAGTCGTCCAGTGGCCTGACGGCCAAGTCGAACATTGTGGAGGACGGCCTGATGATCCAGGTGCTGCCGGAGCATATGGAGCAGATAAGGGAGAGCTTGCGGGCGATGAAGGACCATACGATAGCTTGCGGCTGCGTCAACGCCGCCTCTGACGAGACAGTGAATATCGTGTGGGGAGAGAACGACGTCAATTTTAACGTCGGGTAAGTATAAAACGGGGAGTTTATTCGAGGAGATTCCGTTAAAAACACCTTTCAGCATTCTCTCGTCTATCGATAATATGCCCCTAAGCGGAATACCCTCCATCAGGGTGCACAACGCGAAAAATCACCCGTGCGTCAACGGCAGTCGTATAATCAGATGGACTGAAGTGTTCATCATTCAGGTAAGTCGTACGAATGAGTAAAGTGTAATAAACTAACTTGACGTTTCTACTCAGAGTGGCGACGACAATCCCAAAAATCAGGACCCCGTGGACGTATCGAGAATATCGGAGAGCATAGCGAAGGCGACCTGCGACGCATTAGTGAAATATTTGGATCTTCTTGTGGCTAACAACTGTCAGAAACTTAGCATACGTACGAATTTGCACGTGGAGAATGTGAGAATTACATTGTTATAGTTAATAGCCGGGTCGCTGCCACGTAAAATGTTTTTTAGGTGTCATATTCGGCGGGTAGCAACGGATCCAAGTTGCCCCCAATATACATGCGAAGTCTGGATAATGAGCTGATTCCGGTTCTTCATAGGATAACCACCAATAATTTTGGCGATAGCGTCGTCATTCTGGAGCTGATCTTTCGGATACTAAATGTATAACAGGCTCTGATTTATCCTATATTTATATAGTCAGTGTAGATTTCTTGAGGATAAATAACGATTAGCAAAAATATGACTATTTATTAGAATTTATTGTATAATGTTGCTGTCGTCGCTGTATCGTTTGTAGTCAATTTTCATTTCTCCCCCGCTTTAATTACTGTTAGTGTTTTATTAGAAAATTTATATTATATTTACTTATTTTTTCAGAAATCAGATCTATTATTTTATGCAATTTATGATATTAGGTTATGGCCTGTTTTAATACTTTTTATTTATCAGAGAAGGTATATGTATTTTCCTGTTGATTGTTGGAAATATTGTAAATTGTAATTATACATATTTAAATACACATATAATATACATATAAGTCTAAAAACGCGGTTTATTTCCCTTTTTTTTTTATTACTTAGCACAAAACATCTACAAAGCGTTTAGTTGGGGCTGTCGGGTGTCCCTATTTGAGCGGGATTCGCCTCAGTCTCAGCTGGGACGCAAAAATCTCGACTTGAAGAACGTGCTGCCGAAATTCGCACATACGAGGGAGGAGTCTCCGTGCACAGTAGCACATAGATAAGACACGGATACTAACACTTTTACATCTTTGCTGCTTGCACCCTACATGCCTGTAGGCAATGGCATAGATAAGACACGCTATAGGTGTCTTATCTATGGCTGTAGGAAGACCATTTGCGCCATATAACGGCCCAGCTCAGCCATATAACGGCCCAGGTTTTGTTACGTTTTGATGCCTGCGCTATTTACTACTAGATGGCGCCATAGTTAGTTATAGCCTAGAGACCCTTTAATGAGAGTCTGGCCAAGGCGTTGCCACTTTCTGATTGGTGCCGCTATTTTGTGAACTAAAATGGCGGCACCAATCAGAATTAACTATCACTTAGATTTTGACATTAGTAGGATATTTATATTCGCAAAATTGAGACTTTCAAAGTAAATATACTATTCATCATTGTGAAAAACTCAAAGGTAAGCTTCAAATATTTGTGCATGTGTAGAAATCAGAATATTGATATAAAATTGTGATATAAAATATCACGAATTGTGATATAAAATGGCTCCCTTGGCCAGACTCTCATTAAAGGGTCTCTATTATAGCCTTTATAGCCCAACGAATTTGTTCTAGTTTATTTGTCATGCTAGCCGTGTCTTATCTATGATGCAATACGATACTATCTATGATGCTAGCTAGCAATTTTTGCCCTGACCCTGATTTGTAATTTGTAATAAAAACATCTTTTAAAGAAGGTTTAAATAGAACAACATGTGAATAAGTCTCTGAAACTTAAGCTGAATTTATAGTTTCGATAACATAAGCGGTAAGCAATAAGCTACAAGCAATCTTATGTCATCAGACCAGTTTTATAGTGTCTTTTCCGTAAGAGATTCTGAGATTGCGCATGCGCACTAATCCCATATCATTTGGTTCATTTTGTTCTGTGAATGAACTTCGTACAAGTAAGAAAAATGTTGGATAATATCAATTAAGACAGCTTTTTCGGATATTATTTAAAACTCTGAACGCCATATGGCTATTTAAAGAAACTTGGACTTGTCACAACAATATTAATTATTTTAATGTAGAATTTGAGGTTAGATTTAGGCTGTTTGCATTCGCAGAAATCTCTGTGCCACCAACAACAAAATCTTGATATTAAAATCTTGATATTCACACGATGTTTGCCGATCCTTTCGCGAGTACACCCGATTTGGTAACGATATCGGTAAGAAACATAAACCAAATCTTATCGTGTCGACTATAGCTTAAGTCTTACAGCCTTTACAGTTGTCTATAAAATTTTGAAGCACAAAACTAAATAAAACAACTAATTTGTATGTACACTTATAAAATGACTATTGATACTAGACAGAAATGCAAATAATTAATTACGTTGACAACATAGAAAAACACATTGACATAAGCCTCAAAATTCCGGCAGCCATTTTGAGGCGTATGTCAATCAATCAAAAATCTGTTGTCCCCTTGTCTTTAGTAATTGTCGCCACTGTCCCTGTAATTTTCATGCTATTGTGAGCCTATCTGTGTGTGAGTAGTTAAAGTAACTGCGATTGCTGCGATATATTTACAGTGGCCTACAATAATGCCACTACAGGGACTATTCAGGTCAAGCATTAAGGTGGATGCCATCTTTCGACACAGTCGAGAACCCTACATACAGTCATCAGCTACGATGGAAACTGTGAACAAAGCACTTTCCTGGGTAGTTGCTGTCTACGGGGATGGTTCGCGACTGTGTCGACAGAGGGCCTCGACCTTAGTGCTAGACGCAATTGAGCCTTGTTTATATATTAACTAGTTATTCAAATCTTATGACAATTATTTACTTTTTATTGATACTACATGAATCAAATATTTCATAAAATCATGAAAAATCTAGAAATCAGACCACTTACAGTACATTTCCTTCAGCGCCATCTATCAGTTGTTGAACTATCCTATAGCACTAGTGATGGTTATATAGTTAAATAACTAGTTACCTGTAAGGTGATTAATTTTAATGTGTTTGTAGGATAATTTAAATATATATGCAAGTGATGAAAGTATCCCTGGAAAAGCCGTTAAAATATTGGTTTTATGAATATTTTATGATAAACTAGATAAAATCTTGTTTATGATGGTTTATGTTGGCTGGTCCGATTTAAAATCAGGACCGCAGGCCGACCAACGTGATTGAATGTGTCATATTTTTTGTCAACAAGGCTGCCTCGCCCCCCTCGCTGACAGTAATTAAAGCAAATTTGTTTAATTTTCTGGTCACGTACGAAGCCGAAAACCATTCTAAAGTGTTTCACAGTGAGCGGTCGTGTTTATTTTAGGAGCTAGTCCCCGTAAAATTCCAAGAGGGCGGCAGGACACATAAAAACATACTGTAAATATTTGTCTATAAATATTGTGTCTGGTCGTTAAATTCTTATTACTCAGGTGCGTACGGCTATTTATATTATATTTATACATCAGTGTGCGTAATTGTGTTACTAAAGCATTGGTAAAATTAGTGAGGCAAAGAAACTGTCACTTTCTACTGATTATTGCACAACCTCAGCAGATCTTTTGATAAGAGAGAACAATAAGTTCATTAAACTCTGTTTATTTAAATTGGCCTTCAATTCAGCGCTTGTGCTTTAGTTTTATTTATTCTAAAATTTGCAGATTATGATGGGTTTATAGTAATTAAGTTCCCAAAATGGCTTCATCATTGAACGCTGATACCATCTCTGAATGCTCTGAAGCATCTACTTTGCTAGATGGCAGCGTCATATCAACTGTACCTGATCGACATGGGTTCTTGGGGGGCTCCCAATACTCCCCGGAGCCCCGGCAAGGGCCGCCACCCGAAACGGTCTTACGTAGAGAAAGGAAATGGCTGAAAATGTTGTCACAGTGGAACTTTTATATGGACAGGAACTATAGGAAGATCAAGGATAGATGTAGGAAAGGTAAGTGAGCGAGAAAAGTGCCGACTGCGGTCATATGTTGGTGTTATATAGGCATACCGATGTCGGTTCGGCCACGAGCCTGGCTCTACTTGTGCGGGGGCAAATTATTAATGGAAAAGGAGCCCAATAAATATGACGACTGTCTCAGAGCGGAGGGTGACCCCAAGTGCATAGAAGACATCAAAAAGGATATCCACAGACAGTTCCCGTTACATGAAATGTTCAGTTCGGAAGACAAGCCCGGGTAAGTGTTATCGGTCCTGGGAATTCGGTATTTTAAATGCGGTTTTTAGTCAACAAGAGCTGTTTAACGTGCTGAAGGCTTACACTATCCACTATCCGGAGATAGGGTATTGTCAAGCTCAGGCGCCTGTCGCAGCCTTCCTGCTCATGCATATGCCCGCGGTGCAGGCGTTCTGGTGCCTGGTTTCCATATCTAATAAATACTTGGAGGACTATTATTCGCCGACGATGGAGGTTGTACAGCGGGACGGCTTGATACTACAAGGTAATAATTAATAATGCATTTCTTTCTCAGTCTCGTTTAAGTGTAGAATTTTATTTTATTCCTCCCTTGTAAAAAATATTTAAGAGCTTTCCGTTGCCTTTTTAGTTTCACAAACGTATAAAATGTAAAACTTATTAGAGTATTCAACTAGTCATATCATAGATAGTCGGATATAGATATTTGCAGACCCCTACAGCTTTTGAAATATTATATAAAAATCCATGTCCTGACTTTCAATATATAAGTTGTTCGTATTCTTGAAAGGATAAAGTTTGGGGCTTTTCAATTATAATGAAAGGATTTTTCACCCAAGAATATTTTTCCAGACTGGTACCCAATTCAGCAGGAAAGTACCGTGTTACAAGCTACTAATGTTTCTAAGATGATTAGCAATGTCGTTAACTATTTTTTGAGGTAATTCTTCTGTATTCATCTCTTCACAAACCTCCTTCAATGTCGGGAAACAGTCAAACTCCCCACTTTCGACGTTGCTAAGCCCGAGTTGTATTTTGCTTAGCAAGCAGCGAATCAAACGTGACGTACTGTGCGAAAAAATTTGGAAAAAATAGGTATATCTCCCGAGCCTCGAGCACACCGTCTTATACTCCCACCACGGTCATAATCACTGTTGGCAAATAATACACTACAACTTGCCGAAGTCTCTCACGGAGCCCCTACGCATCTAATTTAAAAACCGGCAATATTTGTGGTAACATCGCTGAATTTGTATTATATTTGTGTCCTAGGTAACTTCTAACTTGTTTTATTTCGCTTTACCTATTTCACGTTTTGCAGTTTTCACAGACTTATAGGTTTTTTCTGATTGCAAATAATTGATTTTGAGTGTTGGTTAGAAAATGGGTGAAAATAGAGTACCTACCTAATCAAACTCGGAACCATTTTTTGATTGATTTTTTCCTAGAGGCCAGAATATGTAGTTGTTAACTTAAAATCTTTTCAATTTGATGGCTAATTAAATTTATTAAAAGTACATTATTCAGTATCAGCACCAACTGATGTATCTTGTTCTTGTTTGCCCCGACCTGAACAGAGTATGCATATGATAGGAATAAGTGCAGAACATCTATTCGATCGAAAGGTATAAAGCACAATATCATTGTTTTTTCAAGGCTTTTCCATTAGTATCATCAAGTTTGCTGTGCGGTATCTGTTTAGTTAGTTAATGAAAAACCTTACTTACTTACCGGATTATTATTTATATGGAGAAATCCACATTTGAGCCCATTTTTTCCATTATTCTTTCATAAAAGTGTACATAGTAGGTATATTATTACATCATTAATATAAAAAATCGATAAAAATTGACCAAAATAGTAATAAACAACGATAACATAACCCTTAACCTTACTTTTAAAGCTGGCCTGGCGCTCTTGCGTAAGAAATGTTAAAACTAATACGCGACGTACGTCCATGGAAAACAGACAATTTAACTTAAAACCATTTATTTAATTAACTCATAGGTCTAAAAAAATAATTTGGACTTGAGTTGTAGAGAAATATATGTTTAAAGTTTGACGTATAAGGGCGGTTGCCCACAGGACGGTAACGACACGATTAGCTGCGCGCGATACATCGGGCCGCATTCCCTGAGTGCTAGCCCACTACACGGTATATCGTGCGAAACTTGTTTAGATTTAATATGCCTAGTTGCCAGATAGAATTTAGTTAGTTGTTTGCTGTGAGTTTGGAAGTGATGGATCGCGGAAAAGCGATGGTTTTACGTAGGCGCCGAAGAAGGCAAGCTCAAGAATCAAAGGCAATATTGGGTCCATCCCATTTTGAGGGTCAGATATGTGGAAGGGGTGTTTTATATATTATTTGTAAAAACTTAGAGAAAATCCTGGAAAGTTCTTTTCGCATGAGCAAAAGACGTTTGATTATTTAGCTGACCGATTAAAAGAGTCTATATGTCTTCAAGATACACAAATGAGAAAATGTGTACCTCCAACCGAAATGGTAGCATACATTTCTTCTTCGGTGGCATATTTTTCAAGCAAACACAACCTGTAGTTCTATGGACTGCACGCACTGAATGGCAACACAGGTTTGAAAATATCGTTGGTAAATTCGTCGTGTCGGCTAGAACTCATTTAATCCTATTGGCGTTCACAAGTCAGGCGACACGAAATCGCGCACTTTTTGACCGCAAAATCGCGAGTTTGTGCGGTAACATCCTGCCGCGACGGTATTAAATACCGCCGCGGCATTTTGTAACCAGTGGGCGAACACTGCATTTAATTGTGTGATAAATTGAGGAATTTTGGTCGCTGCGATATCGCGTACGATATATCGCGCGCGGTTCAGCGTGCCGTTACCGTCCTGTGGGCAACCGCCCTAATAGGTTTAAATACTAAGAAATGCCCAAAATCCGAGAAATTTGAATCTCCCATAAGAAATGCATGGCAGTCAAATTTGCTGAAGTGTGTTTAGGAACCCATTTCAAATTTCGCGCCCTGATTTTCATAACCTAACTAATATGGTCAATTGTGAAATTCTGTAAAATTTATTTTAAAACACGGCAAAGCTGTTAATATTTATCCCTTCTGGACATTCTCCTTAGGCTTGCTGAAGAAAGTCTGCCCGCCAGTGTACAGGCACTTGAAGAAGGTCAGCGCGGAGCCGATGTTCTACTGCACGGAATGGTTTCTGTGCGCCTTCACAAGGACGCTGCCCTGGGACACCTTGCTCAGGATTTGGGATATATTCCTGTGCGAAGGGGTCAAGGTGCTGTTTAAGACGTCGCTAGTGATCCTCATAGGTACGTAGAGACGCTCGCTTAAGTTAGTCGTACCGACTGTAGGGCTTTTAGGGTGCTTGGGAACGGCTAAGAGCAGGAAACAGTGCCCCGGCTTGTGCGAGACATTGGCCAGGCTGCGGAATCCGCCAGAGGATATCCTGTCTGAGGAGAATCTAATCTATAATGTAAGTAAAATGTGGGGGACGTTCATTAAGGCTATTATGATACTTTGTATTGCTTTGATATCATATTTTTGTAATGGAAATTAAGGAGTTTGTTCGGCCAAATGAGGGTTAAGACAAAAATATGAAATTTTCTACCATTGTTTTTTTATGTATTATACATATACCGACCAATTTGTTTTTTACATGTACCGGGTAAGTCTCTTAAGATTGACACCCCCTTATCTCACTTATCCTTTACCGATTTAACTCATTCAAAAAAGGAGTAGACACGGTTTTTGATGAATTTTTATAATCTGAGAAGAGATATTAAAAATCTCGTAAAATATACAGGGTGGAAAATAAAACATGATTTTTTTAAATGGAACACCCCGTATATTTTTAGACCAAAATAATGTCCTTAATTTTCTGAATCCAAAAATGTGTAATTGTTATATAATCACTCCACCTGTTCGTGAGATATTACTAAAAACTTATCACATTACGGGTGTCAATTATAAAATAAGAACATCAAGATACCTCTGGAAACAATGCATATTTGCATTGTTTATTTGTTGACAGATGTCATCCAGTTCTTTTGTGAGATAGTACTTCACTCTCTTAGATATTAGCGTAAAAAATACGTAGTGTTCGTAAAGAAGCAAGTTAATTTGAAAATGGTATATTCATTGGAAGAGCGAAAAGAGTTACTTGAAATTTATATTCAGTGCAACAAGAATAAGTCTCTTGCTCGGAGGGAGTATGTTAGGTTATTTCGAGAAAGGCTACCTCCTTCCGAAAATAGTTTTAAAAACATTTATGCAAAGTTCAGGAATACCGAATCTCTGAGAGACAAGAAAAGGGAAAGGCAAAGAACAAAAACAGGAGAAGACACAGAACTCAACGCATTATTATATTTTGCTGAAAATCCATCCAAATCATCCTATGCCGCAGCAATAGAATTGGATATATCACAAAGAAGTGTGATAAAAATATTACATCGCCATAATTTTAAACCATATAGTATTTTGCCCGTTCAATATTTAGACGACAACAACCTTCAAGACAGGCTAACCTTCTGCAGAGACATACTTGATAGAATAGAGGAAGATGATGAGTTTCTAAGTCATGTCTTTTGGACTGACGAAAGCAGTTTTTCTACTGCGGGAATTTTTAACAGAAAAAATGCACATTACTGGGCAGCGGAAAATCCGCACAAAAACAAGGATACCAAACTGTAAACGTGTGATGTGGCATTCACAAGGATGCTATTGTAGGTCCTGTATTTATAAATGGTCCCTTAAATGCACAACGTTATGTGGATATAGACATAGATTTTACCTTACCATTGATAATAGAAACAGATATCACTGATCACTATCCTGTAATATTACAAAAAATTAAAGAGCCAGAAAATATTTATCAATTAAGTAGTACTATTAACTATACAAACTTGCAGAAACGTTTTCAAGAAATCTCTTGGGAACCAGTTTATAATGAACAGACATTGACATTGCAACAAATAAATTTATTAATATAACAATGGAAACTATTGACAAATGTACTACAGTCATTAAAAATAAAAGAAAATATACAAAGAAATCAACATGGATAACTAATGCTTTAGTAACTTCTATTAACAAAAAGAATGATATGTTCACAACAGTAAAGAAAAATCCCAATAATATAGAACTAAGAACACAATATATAAATTATAAAAATAAATTAACCTTAATAAAAAAAAGAAAATATGATTACTATAAAAATAAAATAAATGAAAACAACTAAACACAAAAAAACTGTGGAATATAGTACAAGAAATTACTAACAACAAAAATAAATCCCGTAATATTTCACGCTTAAAAAGTGAAGATGGAAGCACATTAAATCGTGCCAAAGAAATTTCAAATGAATTTAACAAATTATTTTCAATCATGGGCAAAACATTAGCTAATAAAATTTCCAAAAACCCCAATTTCATAATAAGAAGAAATATTAGGCCAAATTCTTTTTTCTTAGTTCCTACAGATGCTAATGAAATCAAACATGTAATAATATCAGAATTAAAAAATAAGACATCACCTGGAGTGGACAATATTAATGCTGAAACTCTGAAACTAATAAGCCGATACATCTTGACACCCCTGGTATTCATCTTCAACCGATGTATGGAAATTGGTCACTGGCCAACAACTTTTAAGGAATCCATTATTGTCCCTATCTATAAAAAAGGAGATAAAGAGGACGGCAGTAACTATCGACCCATATCTCTTATAACAAATGTAACCAAAGTTTTTGAAAAAATTATAAAAAAGATACTAAATGCTTATATTACAAGATTTAACATAATTTCTGAAAACCAATTTGGATTTAAGGAGAATGTGTCGACTGAAGATGCAATAGTAGCTTTAACAACAAAAATCCACTCTGCACTAAATCAATCAAAACCCTGTCTCTGTACGTTTATTGACTTATCAAAAGCGTTTGATACAGTTAGTCATTCCTTACTTTTACAATCACTTGATGACATTGGTATCAGACGGAATAGTTTAAAACTGTTTCAAAGTTACCTAACCAACAGACATCAGAGCATGAAAGTAAATAATGTAATAGGTGATACACTACCTGTAGAGTGCCACAAGGTACAGTGTTGGGTCCGGTTTTGTTCTCTATCTATATAAATGATCTATTTTCTCTATCCTTGTGTAGAGCAGACATTATAGGATTCGCGGATGACACTGCGATATTTTTCAAAGCCAACTCATGGGAAGAATTAAAAATAAATGTTGAAAAGGACTTAACGGATATTAAAAACTGGCTCGATCACAAGCTACTAAAAATAAATTTCGAAAAAACTAACTACTTACCATTTAGCTGCTACGTTTCTGGTCTTCCTCCATTTTCACAAATAAAAATTGAAATTCATAAGAAAGAACATATCATCATGCCCTCAACAGAAATTAAATATTTAGGAGTTGTCATTGACAGGCACTTACGATGGGATAAACATGTAAAATATACTATAAGGAAACTACAGACGATACTCTACAGATTTAAATACTTACGAAATATCTTTAACATACAACAATTAAGAATACTTTATTTCGCCTTGGTGGAAAGCCATTTGCGCTATAGTATATTAGCGTGGGGCAGTGCACTTAAAACTCATTTACGTCCTCTGGAAATTATTCAGAAAAGATTCCTGAGAATATTACTACATAAAGACTTAGCACACCCTAGTAATCTATTATATAAAGAGGTACAAGTTTTTGATATTAGACAATTGTACTATTACAATCTCAACATAAAGTATCACCGGGTAAAAAATAACATATCATTGCCGGGTCATACCTACAATACTAGACAAGACACCTCCATACTATACCTTTGATGTTAACATCTATTGGACAACGATCCTATGAATATCTAGCTCCTAAAATCTATAACACAGTTCCTGTCGAAATTAAAAATACAGTTAATATTACATCATACAAAAAAAAACTTAAACATTATATATTTCAACAGTCAAGAATCGTATTTCACATTTACTTTTCTTAAATAACTTACCTACCTTATAATCTTTATAACTGAAACGTTGAGATTTTTGTACTACTACTCGTACATACTCGTACTACTCGTAACCACTCGTAAATTGTAAATACTCGTGACTATATTGTAATTCATACTAGTGGTATCATATTATATTATTTATCCTAGTTCTATTTTATCTTAGTTATTTTATCTTACCTCAAAACAAGTGTTAAGTCACTTATTGAGTATATTTGTTTATTTGTAATTTTATGTGTTTATAAGTATTTAGTGTACTTTATTATTGTTGCGTATTATTATGAATTTAAATTGTTTGTTTTCAGATTTAGCTAGTTAATAATACTGTCTAACATTTATATACATATATACATTGTTCATATTTTATAATCTACTATTTATGCAAATAAACATTATTATTATTATTATTATTATATTCTTCAACATCCAGTTGAAAATTATTTAGATAATATTAATTTAGTGGACAACAGATCTGTTATTTGGCAGCAGGATGGAGCACCACCACACTCTGCAAGGAACGTCACCGAATACCTAAACAGAAAATATCCTATTTGGATAGGAAGGCCCGGTGTTATACATTGGCCCGCTAAAAGTCCGGACTTAACACCTATGGATTTTTTTCTCTGAGGTACGATAAATCAAAATATATACGAAACTGGGGTTTTTAATAATACGAATGAGTTAAAAGAATGCATACGTGTAAAAATTGAGGAATTATACCAAAATGGTGATATATTTCAAAGGGTGAGAAGCAATTTTATAAAGCGATGCCAAATGTGTATTCAGAATAGTGGTGGTTACGTGGAAAATATTTAATTACGTTACGTGTAAATAAATAAAATTGTGTTACTCTATTGTGTTACTGTATTAATATTGACTTTATTGACGTTTTTATTAGGCTTATGTTGTTTATTGTTATTACTCGTTACTGTTATTGTCACCTATATATTATTTATTTATTATCTCAATAAATGGCATTGTTTCCAGAGGTATCTTGATATGTTTTTTGTTTTATAATTGACACCCGTAATGTGATAAGTTTTTAGTAATATCTCACGAACAGGTGGAGTGATTATATAACAATTAGATATTTTTTTATTCAGAAAATTAAGGGCATTATTTTGGTATAAAAATGTATGGGGTGTTCCATTTAAAAAAATCATGTTTTATTTTCCACCCTGTATATCTTACGAGATTTTTAATATCCGTGCTCAGATTATAAAAATTCATCAAAAACCGCGTCCACACCTTTTTTGAATGAGTTAAATCGTCAAAGGATAAGTGAGATAAGGGGGGTGTCAATCTTAAGAGACTTACCCTGTACATCATTTGGGAGAAAATTGATCTCAAAGTTGAGTTTAAATATGGAGTTTGATGAGTGTTCCCTTAGAAAATAGAGTTTATTTTATAAAAGTGGGGGAAAAATAGAGAAATAGGATGAAAATTGTTTCAGCAATAGATTAAATCTTCACGAACAATTAGGGGAGAAAATCAAGAGTTATTTACTACGTATTTTCGATGCAATAGATGAAAATATTACACAAAATATATTAATTACTTGTACCTACACTGTTTCTAATATGTACACAATGTTTTTCATTGGCGTGGGCCGTTTTTTTTTCTTAGGGGGGTGAAAGTAGAAGGTTTTTATATGCATATTTTCAACACCACAGCTGATATTGAATGCAAGTTTCCACACCACTCATGAAGTATTGCTTTCAGCGCTTTATCATTTTTTAGTGGGTGGCTCGCTAGTAGCCATATTTCCCACAAGAAACAAAAATAATATGTACAAAACAGCTAAGTAGTTGTGAAAAATAAACTTTAAAACGGAAAAATAAAATAAATATACTTGCAATACTTGCAATTGAAATACAGTCATATTTATTGTGTAAGTAGGTACCTACCTAACCTACCAAATCGTCAACACTCAACGCCGAGTTACTTTGATTCAATGCTTTGACAAAGATCAGAGCTTCTTTGTTAATAGGTACCTACATAACTAAACCGAGACTAAATACAACACATTTTTAAAAATAATTACAAATGCAATACATACCTACCCACTATCTTTTCATCGCAAAGCGATTTCCAATACACACACTTCTTACAGCCAATCAAAATTAGAAACTGACCTTGAGGTATTTTACCGTCATTGTAAATTTTCATTTCATTCGTGGCTAGGTAGGTACACGGTTTTAATTTTATAAACAGTCTTAGTCTATAGAATTTTTAATTTTGCCCACTGATGTAAATTATTAATTTGTGATTTAGGATGGTAGGTAGCTACATAAAAATAAAGTCAATGGACCATAGGTACCTACTTATGTAATAAACCAGAGAGTGTTTCCAGTTTTCGTAAATCCCAATAAAATGCCTAACTTATATCGTTGTATTTATAACCTAGCGACCTCAAGGACTGGGATATTTTTTGGATACCTACCTCAGTACATGTCAGTACCTATTTCGATATTTTCCTTACATTTTTTAACATACCTATCCTATCTCGTAAATAAAGCGAGGTCTGGTGGATATCTGCGTTTTTCAGGTTTCATATGAAACGAACAAAAATTTTTGCTAACCGCCATACTTTTCTAATTTATTTTTGCCATATTTTTGCTAACCGCCATTTTTTTATTTCGACTCTCGTAGCGGTGTATACCTACATAGGTTGGTATACAGGGTGAGTCAGTTTTTTGTAGACAAACTTTAACAGGGGATAGAACGCACGTTTTTAAAAAGAACTGTTATTTTCATTATCTACATACAGTTTAACAGTTTTTTTTAAATAGTCTTTGGCTTAGAAGTTCTGTTTACGAAAGGGGTGGAGCACCCCTTCCACCCCGCCACTGTGCAAGTTTTTGAACATTCTTACCGCTTGTTTTATGCGCCTTAATTAATAGGCATTATCCCCCAAACATGAAAAAATCTAAGCGTTCGTTTATAAGTCATAAAGAAAATTCGAGAAAAAAAAATTATAATAACGACATTACACTGTCAGAGAAACAACGGCCAATATCTCGAAAACTGTCATAGTTAGAGCAAAATTACAAGAGATCAAAATTATTACTAAGGGGCCGTTATTTTAGAAATATGTATCAGATAATGTCAGTGGCGTACGAAAAAAAAGTTCTATTATGCAGAATAGTCGAAGTACCCGAAAAAAGTAACATCCACTATAGTATTTTCGACAGGAACAATACAACATGTTGATCCTATGCAGGTTAAGATATGTGTAAAATATTTAGTGAATATATCATTCCGTTCAGAAAATATTACACATTAATGTAAAAAAAAAATTAAATTTTAACACCCTGTATCTTCCTTAGGAAGCTAGATCGGCCATATCTTTATAGGCACTTTTCTTTTTAAAAACGTGCGTTCTATCCCCTGTTAAAGTTTGTCTACAAAAAACTGACTCACCCTGTATAAATAATATATAGGTAGTGTTATAGTTATAAAATAACAGACTCATATTGTATCGATAAGTTTTATAAATAATGTCAGTAACGAGCGGCTTGGTTCTTTTTCGTTAATCCAGTCAAAACAATGATGACTATATGCTGGATGAACGATGGGGCACGGCCAGGGCTCGGAAATGAGAGTTGATTCATTAGGTTTGTAACATGTAAAAGAAGCTGTTCGCTTACTTATGTGTGGTTTTAATTCTTTTATTAAACGTGGAAATTGCTAATTATTGTTTTAGTCTAACAGTATCACAATAACATTTAAACAGCACTATATATATATATACGCGAATATCTCAACCAACGCGAATGACCGTTGCAGATTATAGAAATGGGCGCAATACCCGCAAACTCGCCACTGTAAGAGATCCGAACGTTTGAGAGCCCATAGGGATTGTCAAACTAAACACAGACGGCGCGACATTCCAATAAGTTAAAAAGAGACACACTGCTCGATCATCCAGTATTCTGTCTACGGTAGAGCGGCGTTGCCGCTTTTAACTATAAAAATAAATGTTTAGGGAATTTCCATAATTTAAAGTAGACGAAAATAAATGTAAAAATGGCTAACATCTTGGGCTATAATATATTATTGTATGCACAATAAATCTTTTATGACATTCATAAATAATATATATATATAATTTTTATATAGTATTGTGGAATTTGATAGTATAATTGAATATTGAGAAATTTGAGAATTACATGTGGCAACTGCGCGGTATCTTATATGCGGTCAGTTAACTACACATACATATTAGATACAGTTTACATACAGATCTTTGTCATCTAGGTACAATATGAAAAAAAAAACCGCAAAATTTGCCAACATGAAATTTCAAATTTTTCTGTAACTTGTAACGTCTGCCTGCCAATGTAACATCTGCTGGATCTTCCTCAGGTGAGCAGACTGGACCTGACGGAGAGGGATTTCCAGATGGAGCACCAGAAGCAGACGAAACGGATGAAGTTGGACAAGGCAAACGGCCACCGGGATTCCTTGCGGTAATGGCGAATGTCGGTTTTGAGGTTAGTGGAGGAGTTTTTTAATCGGAGAGGAATTTCCAGGTATAGATGTGTCTGTACCAAGTGCAGACTTGTTTGACCAAGAGAGGACAGTATTCGATAGTTCACGCTATTGCTGTATATAAGTGCGGGACGGTTCTAACGATCGCTGGCCTCTGTTCTCGTCTCGTTTTCCCTTGACAATAATTTCAATCAGTATTCGACGTTTTATGAACGTTAGCATCGTCCCGTCATCAATATTGTATAGACGTAGCTACAGATTTTTATACCGATTAAAGGCAGTTGATTTTTTTTATAGTTTTATATCTATTGGTTGCACCTATTAATTTTATGTGGTTCCGCGGAACATAACTCGTAAGTGGGAAGCATTTATATTTATCTATTAACGTTTTTATTCGTGTGATTTGCTTTTTGGTTTTTTTTCCTGAGACTCCGGCTCATTTTTTCATTTGAACTAACCTCAAAAGTTAGACGGTTTAAAGGAATTTCGTAAATGTTACTTGGCGCTGTTAGGAATAAATTTTTTTATTAACGAAATCCTTTAAGTGCTCGGGGAGCAATGTTATAGTTTGGTGCTGTTGTGAGCAAAAAATAGGACAACTGTTTTTTTCCTGATGTAAATCTGTCTATATTTGATTTCAGTGTCAGAATTTTCAGAAAACAGCACTTTTATTTTATTTTTTATTGTAATGCTGTTGTTATTGCTATAATGATGGATAGTCAATGAGACAAATTGGCGTTTTAATATTAACAAAAATTCTGGTGACCAGTACTACACGATCTAAGAAAACTCGCTTTCTTCAGCAGCTTGAATAACTGAGTAAAATCGATTTTCTACTAATGTAATCGCAAATCCTGCTGAGTTGATATCTTTCGTCGTCCTGATCCAGCAGTTCTATAATAATACCGGTTATTTTCCACGTTTTTTAAATGTTAAACACCGAATTTTTGTTAATATTACAACGCGGTGCAATTTGCCTCATTGACGATCCAACTTCTGATTCAGCAATAACTCCAGCTTTAAATAAATCGCTTTAAATAAAGTTTTTTGCACACTTGCAATGAACTTTGACAACTAACTGACAATATTATAAAAAGTTAGATGCACACAACTAGATTATAGCAAATATTATGTTATATGATTTATTCTTCCTATTTTTTTTGCTCACGACAGTAACTACCTTCGTTGTAGAAAATCAGATTTTTTTGAATTTAATTTTTGATTGTACCAGTGATTTTACTCGTGGTTCGCTGCGGCAATTTCGGGCAATATTATATATTTTATGGTTTAAAATTCTAAGCGTTTACACACCATCTAGTCCAATTTTTCAATTGCATGGTTGACAGTTGTTTTGGCAGGTGTGTATCTGGGTTTCTTATATACTTTTATGGATGATTTGTATACAAGTATATCCCAAATGTTTTTATCCGTTAACACTCTTGAATATGTTATATTTTGTAATATTATTGTAAATAAAATATTATATTTATGGCTACTATTTTTTACCCGCGTAACACCTGTTCGGTTCACAATTAACATGAAATGTTATTAAACCCAAATCAAAAATACTCTTAATAAAATTCATTTTTCAGCATCTGATAACATGTTTATTTTCTTCTAAATTCAGCCACAGTAGCAGATTGAGTTATACAATTTAGTCCAAGCATTCTAGACATAAATTCCTACCTGGTATTACCCCTGAAGTACATTCAAGAGCGATTTAAAGTGGGCAATAAAAGTTTGGCTAAGCTAGCTCAGATTTTAATAAAAATAAAATTCGTGTAGAAGCCACTGACCATACTAAGTCAGATAGTCCCCAAATTATCCTGGGTATCGAACCTACTCTGGAACTCTGTAATTTTTGGGGGAAAGAAAAATAATACACAGTATACTTATTACTAGGTCTACATTACAAATTGGAAAGTTAGAAATGGTGATACAATAAAAGAATTCAAAAATTTACCAAAAATGCTGTATTATACCTGGAAACGCAGCATAAAATACATAAACAGCTTATACAGAAAACGGTTTAAATGTCAATTTATATTCTTAAGCGTACACACTGGCAATATCAAGTCAATCTAACAAGGTGTGCCCTATTAAACTATACTTAAAACTAGGTTTATCTGTGATATGCAATGAATCTTCCAGTAAGGAGGATCTGTCCTGTAACTACGCCGGTACAGGGGTCGATAGACTTCAGCAAGGTGGTCCTAAAGGTGGTTCCAAAGATGGCTCAAAAAAGGGTGGCGACTTACACCCGCCGAAAGACAAGAAAGCCTAAGTAGTTGGAAAACGGCTTCACATAGATAGCTTATCTGTGTTCCTCTGTGTCAATCAAACAGGGTGTGTCCCCTTCTAAATTATACTTTAAATTCTAAATTAAAACTAGGCTTATCTGTGATATGCAACGTGTCTTCCAGTAAGGAGGATCTCTCGTGTAACTACGCCGGTACAGGGGTCGATAGACTTCAGCAAGGTGGTCCTAAAGGTGGTTCCAAAGATGGCTCAAAAAAGGGTGTGCGACTTACACCCGCCGAAAGACAAGAAAGCCTAAGTAGTTGGAAAACGGCTTCACATAGATAGCTTAGCTGTGTTCCTCTGTGTCAATCAAACAGGGTATGTCCCCTTCTAAATTATACTTTAAATTCTAAATTAAAACTAGGCTTATCTGTGATATGCAACGTGTCTTCCAGTAAGGAGGATCTCTCGTGTAACTACGCCGGTACAGGGGTCGATAGACTTCAGCAAGGTGGTTCCAAAGATGGCTCAAAAAAGGGTGGCGACTTACACCCGCCGAAAGACAAGAAAGCCTAAGTAGTGGGAAAACGGCTTCACATAGATAGCTTAGCTGTGTTCCTCTGTGTCAATCAAACAGGGTGTGTCCCCTTCTAAATTATACTTTAAATTCTAAATTAAAACTAGGCTTATCTGTGATATGCAACAAGTCTTCCAGTAAGGAGGATCTCTCGTGTAACTACGCCGGTACAGGGGTCGATAGACTTCAGCAAGGTGGTCCTAAAGGTGGTTCCAAAGATGGCTCAAAAAAGGGTGTGCGACTTACACCCGCCGAAAGACAAGAAAGCCTAAGTAGTTGGAAAACGGCTTCACATAGATAGCTTATCTGTGTTCCTCTGTGTCAATCAAACAGGGTGTGTCCCCTTCTAAATTATACTTTAAATTCTAAATTGAAACTAGGCTTATCTGTGATATGCAACGTGTCTTCCAGTAAGGAGGATCTCTCGTGTAACTACGCCGGTACAGGGGTCGATAGACTTCAGCAAGGTGGTTCCAAAGATGGCTCAAAAAAGGGTGGCGACTTACACCCGCCGAAAGACAAGAAAGTCTAAGTGGTGGGAAAACGGCTTCACATAGATAGCTTAGCTGTGTTCCTCTGTGTCAATCACACAGGGTGTGTCCCCTTCTAAATTATACTTTAAATTCTAAATTAAAACTAGGCTTATCTGTGATATGCAACGAGTCTTCCAGTAAGGAGGATCTCTCGTGTAACTACGCCGGTACAGGGGTCGATAGACTTCAGCAAGGTGGTCCTAAAGGTGGTTCCAAAGATGGCTCAAAAAAGGGTGTGCGACTTACACCCGCCGAAAGACAAGAAAGCCTAAGTAGTTGGAAAACGGCTTCACATAGATAGCTTATCTGTGTTCCTCTGTGTCAATCAAACAGGGTGTGTCCCCTTCTAAATTATACTTTAAATTCTAAATTAAAACTAGGCTTATCTGTGATATGCAACGAGTCTTCCAGTAAGGAGGATCTCTCCTGTAACTACGCCGGTACAGGGGTCGATAGACTTCAACAAGGTGGTCCTAAAGGTGGTTCCAAAGATGGCTCAAAAAAGGGTGTGCGACTTACACCCGCCGAAAGACAAGAAAGCCTAAGTAGTTGGAAAACGGCTTCACATAGATAGCTTATCTGTGTTCCTCTGTGTCAATCAAACAGGGTGTGTCCCCTTCTAAATTATACTTTAAATTCTAAATTAAAACTAGACTTATCTGTGATATGCAACGTGTCTTCCAGTAAGGAGGATCTCTCGTGTAACTACGCCGGTACAGGGGTCGATAGACTTCAGCAAGGTGGACCTAAAGGTGGTTCCAAAGATGGCTCAAAAAGGGTGGCGACTTACACTCGCCGAAAGACAAGAAAGCCTAAGTAGTTGGAAAACGGCTTCACATAGATAGCTTAGCTGTGTTCCTCTGTGTCAATCAAACAGGGTGTGTCCCCTTCTAAAATATACTTTAAATTCTAAATTAAAACTAGGCTTATCTGTGATATGCAACGAGTCTTCCAGTAAGGAGGATCTCTCGTGTAACTACGCCGGTACAGGGGTCGATAGACTTCAGCAATATGGTCCTAAAGGTTCCAAAGGTGGTCCAAAAAAGATGGTTCCAAAAAAAAGGTGGTGGACTTACACTCTCCGAAAGACAAGAAAGCCTAAGTATTGGGAAAACGGCCTCGAAAAGATAGCTTAGCCGTGTTCCTCAATCAACTCTAGTTCAAAGCAACGAATGTTCTCAATGTTTTGCTTATAAAAGTTATTTAAGCAGTGATTTCCTTGAATTAACCCACTCTATTAGACATAATATGTTATTTAACTTAGAAAATCACTTAAATTCTTAATACATTGTAACACTAGTATGCTATTCACGCGTCCAACTGAAAAGAAAGCGACGAAGTCAACGCCCCAGGAAATTAAGACCATAGATCTCCGACCTAGGCTAGTGTCAGGAGCTGCCAACTCACAAAACAATAAAGCGACACAGATATGTACTAAGATATTTGTGGCAAATCTATGACAAAGAATCTATTAATATTATATTATATATTAATTAATGCGCTGTGGCAATATTGATGAATGTAATCAACTAATGAAAGTAATATGCTGACCTGAATTTCTAAACACATGCTAAAGGGAACTCGTAGTCACTGCTTAAAATCATTTTATCCGTCAAATATACGGACGATAAATTTCGGATTCTCAAATTGTTAATTACTAAAAGTCAACGTAACACTGGATAAAAAAAAGATGGTCGTATAGGGAAAAAAAATTAAATGCGACTTTCTATTTCTTTCGACTCGCGCCTGAATTGCGAACTTAAACTCAAATTCGCAATGTTGCAAAAGCAGTTTTTTGTAAATATGTAAAAAACTATAGCTCCTATTGAGAAAAGTTAAATGAGAAAGTTGCAGATATTAAAAAAATCTATCAAAATGCCTCTATAATAATTGTCGATATTTTTAGTACTTTTCGTAATACCGTTAAGAATCGGGTTACCGATTAGCGCTAAGAATTGGGGTAGGTATGACAATGTATGTAAATATGAGCTCATGACAAGCTAAGAAAAAACTTGTTTGAAAAAATTGATTATTTATTGAGATATATCAATTTTTCGAGAAAAAGATGCTCTCTTAAGTTCGCTATCTTCTCGGGGGCTCGTGCTAGACCATCGAGTAAGTTCTAACTTTGTTCGTGAAGAGTTGCGCTATCATCCTATAGAAAGAACAGTTGCATCGATTTGTTTTATTTCAAGGGTCAGAAAATTAATATGAAAGCATTGTACTTTTTGGACATGTTTTGTTTTAATAACTTAATCAATTTTTCAACACAAAAAATTGCATGACATCTCATGAAAAATATTGCGGTAATAGAAAATAATAATTAAAATGCCATAAGCAAAAATAAAAGTAGTAGTAAGTAAAAAAGTAGTAGTAAGTAAGTAAAAAAAATGGGAAAGTAAGTAAAAACTAGGTATTCGCGGCTCTATTTGGCTCTAAGGCAAAAATATGAAATTCGTGTCTATTTCGTCGTGCTACCCCAGATTACGGATTTGTTGTAGGTGATACTGAAGATTTTGCAAGCGCGCGTCAGTTCATTCTGACGCGCGAAATCACTGCGACCGCGCGGCGCTTCCCCCACTCCGCTCCTAAGCTGCGCGTCCGCACCCTCCACTTTATTATTCAATTTCTAATACTAAAAATAAATGAATCTTATCGTTATATTTTTTTTATCGAAAATATGGATATTTAACATTAACATGTGTGACCCTCAGGGCTCTGCAACGTTTATTACGCTTTCCAGATTTTTGGAGCGGCTTTCGAAAGCGAAAGGTTTCCCAATGATGTGTCCATCAAACAACGTAACACAGGGTCTATTTCAAGTTGTTGAATCCGACATACCGTCGAATGTGTGCGGGTTAACAAACCACGACAACACGTTCCCGTATTTTCTTATTAAATTCCACCCTATCATGGAAATAAAAACGTATTTATTCTTATAAGTAAACACTTTTTAAACTTGAACTATAAAAGTAACGCCAGCTGCACGGTGCACGAACAAAAGGGAAGCGACTCGTAGACGATCGCGTAACCATGAAAACAGACCACGTGCCATGGAACTGTGGACAACCTGAACGCGCTAACCAAAAACCATAGGAACTAAAGAATAGGATCATAGTGAGTACTATATTCGCTTATACCAATTAATCAATGTTCTATGAAAAAGATGCAATTACTATATAGTTTGTATAATGAATCTTTGCGTGTGCGTCACAACAACTGTATGAATCAATCAGTTCAAGGTCATTAATTTCAGTGACGGCGGGAGTAAAATGAAAATGTGTTTTTATTTTCACTCATCACCGGACAACCAATTAAAAATTAGAAAAAATGTTGGCTTCGTAAATACTCATAAAGTGACAATTTACTTTGTAAAATAATAATAGTTATTATTATTTACCACTGATCATGGTTATACAATTAAGATCAGAAATCTATTTTCATAAAATAATTTACCATAGCCTGCAATATTTTTGTATATATGATGTTGGCAACACGTTTCTTACTATACAGCTGTGATTTGACACTCGAGTATAATTATCTTTAAAGTTCAAAATATAGGCGATTTCAGCCTTCCCGTAGCCCGTAGCCGTCTAGCTGTAAAAATATATACTTTGAACCCGGTATAAAAACTAGTAAGCAAGACACAAGACATGAGTGAAATTACTTTACGAAACTTTAGTGACGATCAATGTACATGTAGTTTGTTAATCGTAATGTATGCTTGACAACTAATTCAGAAGGTACCTAAGTGTTGATTTTTTCAACAAGTCCCCTTGCTTGCGAATTTAACCTGTTTTCAGGCATCTTTAGGTTATAGTTCTTAAAAGAACTGATTTTATTTTCACTCTTACTTGTAAGTCTCTGAGAAAAAGAACAATAAAAGGAAACAATTATATCCGCGATATACACTTTACAACTTAAGCACCACAAATAAATCAAAAGAGAACGAATAAAGCAAAAATACGACAACACTATACCCCAAAACAAGATGTTTTGTGAACGCTACTGAATTAAACTGTCAGAGTAATCTTGACAAGCGCTACGACTACTATTCATATAGACGTCTCTTTTTAATTCCGTTTCAATTCATTCGATCGTATCGATCGCGTGGCTTAGCGGCTCGATGACATACGTAACCACATAGCTTGCCTATATAATGCGTTTAGCACTCTCACGTATGTCCCAGCTAATTTCATACACACGCAAAGATTCATTATACAAATCACAAAACTCGTAACATACATGCGTGCCTTGGGACTCATAGAAAAAGGATTTGCAATAATCTGTTTTCTGTGTTGAGACTTAATAAATAATGTTAAAGGAAGAGAGCTGTCGATTTCCCTATGGCCGAGTGCACCGTACAGTGTTGCCAACTTAGCGGTTTTGCCGCTAAATCTGGCGGATTAAGTTGCAATCTAATGGCATAAATCTCCGTTCTGGTGGCTAGCGGTAATTTAGTGTTATTAGATTCCATTTAGTGGAAAATCTGGTGGATTTTGTCCTTTAAATATTTAGAGTTCAGAATTTCACAATTCTGTGGTCGACAGTTGGTATTTTATTTTTATTCAATGTTCTGTGGTTGTAAGCGACTTTTGACTTTTCGGTTGGCAGCAGTCAGCACGTCAGTTGTCAAATATAAGTTACGGTTTGTGGTTTTGTTTTCGTTTTGGGCCGGTTAAGTTGATTGCAAATTTTGCTTGATATTCAATATAGCATCTTATCTTTGAAGTTGTGCTTCAATAATTTATTATTTTTGATTTGTTTTTCAGAATTTATTATTGTTTTTTTTTCTTTAAATCGTTTTATTTATTTCACAAAATATTAATAAAAAATATTAAAAATGTGTAGGTAAAATAAAATATATTTAGTGGTTTTTCTAGTGTTTTCAGATTATATATTATTAAAAATGTATAAAATAAAATATATTTAGTGGTTTTTCTAGTGTTTCGGACTCATAAAATTCTGGTGGTATTCTAGTGGTACTGAAAGTTACTTCTAGCCGGGACCCGTTCCCAGCAGTTGGCAACACTGGCACCGTAGTCTTAATCCTGGATTAAATTTAAGACAGACTTATTTTGACACATTTACGTTGCACCGTGTATTAAAGCCCGGATTAATGTGTTAAGACCGACTTTAATTAAAGTCGACAATTTCGGGGGCTTAAGACAGAGTTTAACGTTAAGTCTAGTCACAAATAGGTTATGTTTCAATATTTTACAAAAAATTTAGGCATTATTAGGTATTTTATGCGCTTTTAAGCTTTTCCTATCGCACATTTTTTTCAATAAATGTGCAAGCCATAGGGGACAGTGTTTTAAAAATTAGAGATATTGTGGCAAGATGGCCCGGTAGCGCTCATGATTCTTGTTAATACCCACCATCTTTAACAATAATAGCAGAATTAAAGCAAGATTTAAAATGAGGGAATTTAATAATTAAACACATATTTTACATATATATACAGGACAATGCATACTCCTCTGGGTCTTTTGGCCAACATAACATCATTTGGACTTGATAAACCATATATAGGTACATAAATTTTGGTATTAATTATGAAATTAATTAGAAAATCGTCAATTCCAGAAAAATCTCTACAGGAGCAGGGTCACCACTGGTCATGTATCTAGATTTCCTTTCATCGGCAATGTTTTGCCTCAATTTTTTTTTGCTTTTTAAACCGTTTTTTAGTGACCTTTTGACCTTTTTACCATATTTGGAGACCTCGTATCTGTTACGATTTCTACCCACGCCCTATTTTTCTCCTCAGATGTAATCCCATCAATCTTTATATTTTCAATTTCGTGTTTTTATTCTGCAATTGAAAATATGAGTTATTTTTCCTCAGGAGTAAAGTTTGAACAATAAGTTTGCTTCTTACTTTTATCTGCCATGATTTGCTGGATAAATGTAGATATTAAAGTTGTATCTTTATAATGTATAATGATATTACGATCTTCGACCATACAGAGATATGATATATTGATGCAAAATTAAATACCTACCTTCGAATATTCAAATTGAATTTATTTTGCTCAATTTTCACAAAGTTTTTCAACAAAATAACCCAAAAGCGTCAAAAGTCACTAGGCGTTCGACTTAAAAGGCAACATTGCCACATTTTAACTGGACTTAGTTAAGTCTTTATGAATTTTTAAAGGTGCATTTGAATTAAAAATAATCCTGACTTAATATTTTAAGTCGACTTAACTAAGCCCAACTTAACGTACAATCGATGCACTCGGGCATATATATATATATATATATATATATTTATTCAGAATTATATAACTACAACAAACTTCTGATATGAATGGCCAATTGACAAAAAAAGATAACAGAGGACATTTTTAGATATAGACATATTAACAGTAAATTTATTAATTAAGTTTAAGAAATAATAATGGAAGCATTCAGCTGCAGATATCAAATCTGTTATCATATTTCCATGATAATCATGCAGTACTATGGCATATTTTTTATTTTGTTTTATCATTGGATTTAATAATATGCCATCCTGTTCTTGACTTGTTATTTCAGTTTAACATTTTTAAGTCGTAATACGATTTTTCGCGAGTCTAATATCATTGCATTGACTTTTTTAAATATTGTATATCTTAATAACACTTCATCGCCGTGTGAACTTCTATATAGTTTAAATATGTCTCCAAACAGAACCCCTGTATTTATTATTTCCTTAGTGATCCATGGTCTAATATTTTTAGTGGTCTTTTTTGCCTTACACATTTGTAATGGAAATGCCCAGTCTATTTTGTGTAAATGAGCCCAAAAATTTCTCAAATTTTACGTCACTGCTGTCATTTCATTCCTAGAATGTCCTAGCTAACCTCTACTTTTACTCTTTTAATCAATATCGATAATATGGATATATGGATAATATCGATCTACGGTTATGTACAAAGGGCGCATGGCATCTCTTAATGCTCTTTAACACGTTCACTGCTACTCTATGAAAAGCCTACACACACTGGTGCTAACATAGTTTTGTGATTTGTTTTTATTAAATTTTGTGCACATGACGGATTATATGCACATACATATTATTATACGCAAACAGTGTTGCCACAGGCATGATTATTCTCGAGGCAGATCATGTGAAAAAATCGAGCCAAATACATACCAAAACGAGCTATTTGAAAATGGTTTATTTACCAGTGATTTCTAGGTTAATACAATACGTATCTGGTTTTCTAAAAGTATTTATAAAAAACAATATGGGTAGCTCAAATTTCGAATAAATATTACATGACCGTGAAACATCAATCAGTGTTGTTCTGTGAACAAAACACCTTTAATTTCATGATCAGTGTCGAAAGAATGCGCTCGGGTTTCACAACCACAGATCATCGTCATGCATAACCATAGAAAACAGTGTTAGTCTCCCGTCACAGATCATAGAAAAAATATAATCACGGATTAACTCTCTTTGCTTCAGCGGGTGTACGTTAAGGAATATCGACCCGTTTTACTCCAACGCTGTTCAGATATACTCAACAAATGTGTAGTCGAAAGCTACTATAGCCTATAAATAGAGCCAAATTTAACAAAGTGGAGCCACCGAGTAACTTATTACGAGCCACTTGTGGCAACGCTGTACGCAAATTATTATATGCATATGACGGCTTTTCAGTCATGCGCACATGGATGCTATAGCGCATGACGGTCCGAGACCTCCGTAAGACAGGCCGGGGAAAATAATTTGTGACGTCACGATACTGGTCCTGTCACGGCATAACGTAATATACAATATATAGACGTGTTTATGAGTAAAACTGAATATATTTCAAAACAAACTGCAACAAGCACTACAAGCAGCGGACGAGGCCTTAACTAACTACTCTGTTGTATGCGGAATTCGTTGATTCACGTCCGATCTTACTTACTCTATCTAACTTACACATTATGCATATCTCTATCCTACCATATCGAGAAATACGTAGGGTATGATTTTTAGAATCCCGTGTTACGATACTTCATAGATAACTTGATGCAAAGTAGTGTCAAATTACCAGGACCAGTGACGTCATTGTCATCATATTTTTGATTTTCGATTGTCGTCATGCGCAGGGAATGTGAAAGGAAAATCCTTGTAAAATAAATAAAAGGCATAACTTTATTGTATTTTCAAAATATTTATTGGAAATAACTTCGAAAGTAAGCGATAATAGAGAAAAATGTATATCATAACAATATTATAACGCTAAACAATGGAATTGTGATTATTATACAAGTATAGGAAAAATTTGTACAAATATGTACGCCCACTTACAAATTATATAATTTAGGCACAAAAACCCATAAGGCTAATAGCGGCTCAAAACGTTATAGATACGAATAGCGTTACAAACTAAGATATACACATGTAATAGTACAAGTTATCAGAAACTTATAAATATTACGTATTTTCAATGACAATTCGAGCTCCCTCTTAGCAGTCCGGATTTTTGCGTTTCTATATCAAGTTAGAATATGTGCTTTACTCTTTTTTTAAAACTTGAAACGCATAACGTTAAGCGCTAAGTTTATAACTCAAGCTATAAAAACTTACATACGAACTGGACATTACAAAAATACAATATTGATTTGAACCCCGTAAAATCATTCAAAAAATGAATCTTTTGAGGTTACCCCTATATTAACTGCGAGTAAAATTAAGTCTTGTACGGACACTTTGAAAGTAACGATTAGGTACAAGAAAATGTTACTAACTCAGACTTATATATCTTATTTTAAAGCGGTATTTAGTTTAATTCTAACGGCCTACCTAACATTAAAATGGTGCAAAAATTTATAAAATCTAGTGCGTTTTCACTTTATACATACATCTTATAAAAGTTAAATTTGGAGTATTCCTCAGTTGCGATTTAAACATGCACTATCTACCACTTCAAGGGAAAACATAAGGCAATGATATGGGAAGAGATGAAGGGTTACGAGACAATTATGCAGTTTGCTACAATTCTTACCTAACAAATATGAAAACATTGATAGTTTTGCATCGTAGTGAATCGTTTTTTCTTTTGTCATATAAATGTCATCTGTCATATTGTCTCGTATTGCATAGGGCGAAGTTAGCAAGAGCTTAACCTACAATATAAGGATTCCTCACTTTATTTTCGATTAATGCCTCTAACGGCATTTTTACATGGTCCCTCGTTAAAAAGGTTTGATTACATCTCGGGTTACAATTTGAGGCTATTAGCGAAATTTCAACAACACATTCCTCGGTTTAATTTCAAGACTGATACCGAAACTTGCTTATCACTGCCAGAGACAATCACTGCTTTTCATGGACAGATATGACTTGAGAAAACAGTGAACAGTGTAGACACAAATCACATCATACGTGGGTAAAGAAAATGCATCGAGCCTTTTTAATTCTGACGTCACATTTACAAAATAGTACGAGATAGTACCTCCAGTTAAAAATTGCCAAACGGCCAGGACCAATAGCACGTTTCTTTAAACCATTTTATAAATCCAGCCACCGTATTTCGTTCTTCCCTAGAAAGATGACCAACTTCCATGGTTTTCAGTTGCTGTTTTGGTCGCCCATTGGTTGCCTTACGCCTTACGGCAACCAATGGGCGACCACGTTTACCAGGTGCATAGATCAGACACGGACCAGGTGTGCGCAGTTGACATTTAAAATTCTGCTTGTTCTTTTACCTATTTTATTTAAAAAACGTCGAGCAATCTGAGTGAGACATTTTGTTTATAATACTATTCGTGTTAATCGTGTTATATACTTTAGATAATTATTATATTGAATAATGGCAAGTAAGTTTCTCGAGTATTTTCAAATTTACCCATCTCTATGTGAATTTACCCCATCTCTACGTGATGTGAATCGCTGTAGTGTATAATATGCGCCAGAACTACGCTACGGGACTTATAAAACGATTTTTGTCAGTGAGCTTACGCGAAGCGGCGCTACGGCCGGCCGGGCGGGCGTACGGGAATCTATAAACCAGGCTTTATCTTAATGGTCAAGTCAAAAACGATAAATTGCTCTTTCTACAATCGAGCGTTTGCTAGCAGTGTATTATTTTACTGCAGTCGATAACTTTCGGACTATACAGTAACGATACTGTAACCCTATAATAAATTAGTAGAATAGCCCTTGATAATAAAGCAAGCTTATAGCCTAACTATAACTATTATTGCCTATAAAAACGAACTATATAGGTAAAAGTAATCTAATATCTAAAACAGGGAGACGTTTGTTTGTTTTCCACAATTTTCACATTCGTAAAGCATAGTAATTTTGACGAGGCGACAGAATATTGCACGTTCTGTGGCGAATAACTATTAGCCTCGGTAGATGTTTCGTGGCGATTGAAAGATCCATCGACATATATTACAAAAAGAACTCGGTGGAAAGATCACGCTCTGTGTAAAGATCACGCTCTGTGTAGTAAAGTTAGAGCTCTTTTACACGAGGATACTGTATGCCATATACTGTATAGAGATACAGTATGCCGTTAGAATTCGTGCCACATACACTTCGCAGACTACTAGATTGCTCTTGCGCAGCAGAGGTATATTTTCGGCGAAGCACTCGTAGTTCAGTGGCGGGCGGCACTCTGTAGTCACAGCACAGTAGCACACGTAAAAATGAACGTTGAAGAAGCGCTTTTACCGAACGAACGAACCACACTGACAGGTTGCCGCAAGAAAAGTATCCTCGTGTAAACGGTTCCATATAAACCAGTAGCCAGCCGATCAGTCCCCAGAAGTCGTTAAATCGACTGGGATTCACGAGATACCGAAATTTAGTTGCCGCAACTGTATGCGAGAAGTATGATGCGTGTGAGAATGGCTCCATAAGACGTAATGCTTCAGGTGTGTCCGATTCGAGATACCAGTCTGCGGGCGTCAGTATCCTCGTGTAAGAGCTTTTAGTCTGTGTCTGTAGCACAGCATGTGCTCTGTGAGACAGCTTGCTGGACAGCTTGCTGCACAGCTCTGCTGTGTCTGTAGCATAGATTAAGTAGTACTAGTCTGTAGATAGATGTTTTGTGAATTCAAACGTCTGCATAGTGGGTGTTTTTGGGCCATTTGAAATAAATTTGAGAGGCATTTAGTGAGTGGTGACAAAAACTAATGATTCTGTCGTAAAAATAAACAAAAAATATGACTTTATTCTATTATGTAATTATGATATTGCCTGACTATTGATTCAAGTTATAGTTGAAGTTATAAGTTGAAAGTTGATCTAGGAATTAATTTAGAAATTCCTTATGACTATTTGTATTAAAGTTGGCTATTATATGGAGCATACGACGTCAGGACTAAAAAATCATTTTACAGGAGTGAGATTACGGGAAATGTATCGCGGAGTGTTAAAAAGTTAAATTATCTACGGCATAAATGACTTTAAAGCCGAGAATGATTTGTTGAAATTCCACGGCCTCGTGATAATCAGGAGTTCATGGCGGAATTGTGGGTAAGTAACATTTTTACTCCATCTACTCGTTGAACCGCCATCATAAACCTCTGTGAAAATAAAATACGTAAAACTATTATTTTCTCATATGTATGGTCAGTCGGTTGTTTGGTTCTTTTCAATTCTAGGTACGTTTGTACGTGCAACTGCACTTGCGTTAGTCATTTTTACTTTTTGCCAAATTCGGAACGTTAAACTAAATAAAACGGAAATAAAAAAATAAAAAGAATTTATTAAAAATAAACTGAGTAACTTAAATATAAAACTGCACCTATAAATAATAAAAAAAATATAATATCACCTACTAGTGTATATAATAGTGCCTCTACAATTCGGCCCACATCTTGCCCTAGCCGGAAAAAGGAATAACGTGAAGACAATCGTTTCTCCGGTAAAGCACAAGTGGACTTAATTGTCAAACACGTTCAATATACTCAATATTCAATTAGGTAATAATTTCTAAAATAATAAAATACATATAAAAAAAAAGAATAGGCATATGACTCTCAGATAGAAACGTATGTACTAATTTATAGACCCGAGTCTGATGGTCCACGAAAACGTTATACATAAAAACCAAAATGCAAAATGAAACATGAGAATTTCGCTCTAAAGAAATCCCGTGTTTCTTAAAACTCTCGCGTAAAAATGCACTTCATAGAAGTACATGTGGCGCCCTCAACCTTACATCTGTGTGACTCTAGCTAACCGGACTATCATCACCGTTTCTCGCTCCTCCTATCTCCGTTGCTGCTGATCTCCTCGACCGCCTGGTCCAGGTTCACCTCCTTGACGCACTCCAGGCCCGAGTCGATGCTCAGCTGTTTCTCCAGGTGCCAGTTGTAGCTGCCCGGCGCCGAGTTCGACCTTCCCGAGCAGCCGATGTGCTGTCTGGGGACGGACATGGACGAGGCGCGCGCCTCCTGCTTACCGACTGTGGTGTCGCGACGGTGCAGGAAGGGGTTCTGAAAGAGCGTTATTTGTTAAATGGGAAATACACAATAGACATAATAGGTATAATTAAGTGCCTCAGGGAGGTGTTCTTGGGCCACTTGTTTTCTTTATTAATGGAAAACTTGGACGGAAAGCTCATTGTCTATGGAGTTAACAAGTTAAAAATTGGATACTTATTTACCGTCAACTGGTTATTGAATTTGTCTGCTGTTATTGCTTTATCAGACAGACGTGGGAAAAAGGTAAATTAACATTCCTAATGTGGTAAATGAAAGTACCTGAAAAGAGTGTTTCTTGAGCATGTGCTTGATGAGGATCAAAGTGTCCAATTTCGGAATCGAAGTTATGACTTTGGCGACATCTTCATCGGTAACCTCGACCAGGTGGCAGTTCTCCTCTTCCGAGGGAAGCGGATGGTGGCCATCCTTCGTCACCCAGTGGTGTTCCTGAAATGCAGAAAATTATTGTTTGTAAAAGTTTTTGCTTGCCTAAAGTAATGTCGACAAAAATTATGTTTATTATACGGAGTGGTCAAAAATCACAAAATCTCAAAATTCGGTAAGAGTAAAGTTTGTACTTTTTGATCACCACGCATAAAAAACTAATGAAGATTTTGCCACAATTATGTTTCTATACGGGGTGATCAAAAATCACAAAGTTTACGCTTCGATAAAAATCATATTTTTCATACGGGGTGGTCACAAATTACAAAATCTAAAAAAATGTTTAGTTTTCGCGAAAACGCTATTATTTAAAAAAGTGCCTAAAGTAATGTCGACAAAAATTATGTTTATTATACGGGGTGGTCAAAAATTACAAAAAGAAAATGTTATTAATTATAAAAGTTTTTACTTGCCAAAAAAATAGTAATGATGTCGACAAAAAAAATCATATTTTTTATACGGGGTGGTCACAAATTACAAAATCTCAAAAAATGTTTAGTTTTCGGGAAAACGCTTAAATTTGTAAAAGTTTTTGCTTGCCTAAAGTAATGTCGACAAAAATTATGTTTATTATACGGAGTGGTCAAAAATCACAAAATCTTAAAATTCGTAAGAGTAAAGTTTGTACTTTTTCATCACCACGTATAAAAAACTAATGAAGATTTTGCCACAATTATGTTTCTATACGGGGTGATCAAAAATCACAAAGTTTACTCTTCGATAAAAATCATATTTTTTATACGGGGTGGTCACAAATTACAAAATCTCAAAAAATGTTTAGTTTTCGCGAAATGCTATTATTTAAAAAAGTTTTCCGTGCCTAAAGTAATGTCGACAAAAATTATGTTTATTATACGGGGTGGTCAAAAATTACAAAAAGAAAATGTTATTAATTATAAAAGTTTTTACTTGCCAAAAAAATAGTAATGACGTCGACAAAAAAAATCATATTTTTTATACGGGGTGGTCACAAATTACAAAATCTGAAAAAATGTTTAGTTTTCGGGAAAACGCTATTATTTGTAAAAATTTTTGCTTGCCCAAAGTAATGTCGACAAAAATTATGTTTATTATACGGAGTGGTCAAAAATCACAAAATCTTAAAATTCGGTACGAGTAAAGTTTGTACTTTTTGATCACCACGTATAAAAAACTAATGAAGATTTTGCCACAATTATATTTTTATACGGGGTGATCAAATCACAAAGTTTATTCTTACCAAATTTTAAAATTTTGTAATTCTTAACCACCCTGTATATAAAACACAACTTTTGACAAAGCCATCACTATTTTTAGGCAAACAAAAACTTTTTTAAAGAATAGCATTAAATCGAAAACAAAAAAAATGAGACTCTAATTTTAGACCCCGTTTTCTAATTTTCGAACCCGTTTAAAACGACAAGACCTTCAGGATCAAACGAACAAAAAATCGTAACACAACTGCGTTTTATTTTTATTCAATTCACTTGAGAAATTTTTACCAGTTGTGTCTGTTATTTTCAATACGCCTGCGATACTTGCGTAAGATGCCAGATCTGTGATTTTTTTTATAAATCGTTTAAATTACTAACCTTGACTTGGGCCAGCGTTATCCTCTTGGTAGGGTCCTTGATGAGCATCCTGCGGATCAGATCCTGCAAGTCCTCGGACACCCTGGGCTCGTCGGGAAACTCCACGGATTGGTGGCGGATTTTTGAGTACAGCCCAATAATATTGTCGTCGTAGAAGGGAACCCGACCGTATACGAACGCGTACAGGGTCACGCCCATGGACCAAATATCCGTACCCTACAATACAACAGATTATATAGCTGAAGATGCCCGGCCGTATTCCGTAGGATTTTACTCACTTTGCCGCTGAAACCGGCGAGCCGCCGCTCGTCCAGAGCTTCGGGGGCTGTAAACGCGGGGGTGCCTGCCGTGCTGGACAGGAAAGCGTCGTTCCCATGGAACTCGTTGCATACGCCTAGGTCAGCAATTTGCACCCTGCCCATCTCGCTCAGTAGCAAATTGGCCGGCTTAATGTCCCGGTGAATTATCCTTTGATAATGTACTGAAAAAACAAGAGTACATTGCCGTCAACACTGTTAGGTATAGTTGAATATTTTAATAGTAACAATTTTTTTATTGGATAACTTCAAAATAACGCGAGTGATTGATATCTTCCAGTTTTTTCATTTGAATACTAACATTAGTTTTTGTTTACTTATCGTCTTTGCGGTTCATGTTGTGTTGATTTGTTTGCTTTTTATATAGTGAGGATTTGTTTTATAGCGTGAATTGTTTTATCGAAACTGTGTTAGGTACGTATACTGTGTATATATTGTTTAAACTGTACTGATTTAAAACAAGATGCAGACTTGTTTAGTGAGGGGCTGCTTCAATTCATATACAAAGAAAAGGCTTGGTATAACTTTCTATCTGTAAGTACACAAATGTCGATTTTTTTAATTAAATTTATGACTTTAATAGCCTTCTCAATATAGAAAAAGTGCTTGAAATTGTTGTCAAAGAACAACTGCTGGATTATTTTAATAGAAATAATTTATTTACAGGAAATCAGTCTGTTTTTTAAGCGGTTTTATTTAGCTTGACTTCGTATATTATTTGTTTGTTTGTTTATATGTTTGTTTTAAATCTTCCAACAGCTTTTTCAACTATTTGCCGATGAGTTAGAGACTTGCAATTGCGATGAAACAGGCTGTATCTCAGGGTTTTAATGGTGCGGGATCTGGCTAGGAAAATGAATCTCTCCTGGTAATATTTATATATATTTTAATTGGTGTTTAAATAGAGAGGCCCCACGCAAAGTATTACGATAACCACAAAAAAAAAACTACTAAAAAGCTAAAAAAAAAATACAATTAACATACATCACATTATTTGAACAAAGGGTCGCTCTTACCTAAAAGACCTGGCAGAATAACTATCAGAGAGAACTCTGTTCGTTTGCCTTTTACCACAGGGCTCTTTCAGCTTCTTACTTTAGCTTGCGTAGGTATAATAGTCTGGATACAATCTATTAACCACCTTATCTGATGTGTTTCTTTCTCTCGACACTTTTTCCGTAGGCCGTGGTTTTTTGGCCGGCAGGAAAGAATGAACGCAAATAAGTTAAACCGTACGCACACGGTTGGTCTAGCTACTAGGTATAGTAAGTATCAGCTAGAGCACTACCGACGTTTCGTTCTGCCACAAAATTTTGTAGGTGTATGGTGTTCCGGTGACAATACAATTCAATGTTTTTATTAAAAAAAAATCAATCAAAATGGCGGATCCAAAATGGCGCACTATTCTATTTATTAACCGATTTGTCTCAAACTTGAAAATTTGCGGTGTTTAAGGTCACTCAATACAATTTTTGGCTCAAACTAAAAAAAAAATCAAAATGAGCCATTTATGAGCCGATTTTTCTCAACTTGAAACTTTGCGATGTTTAAGGTCCCTCAATACAATTTTTGCCTAAAACTTAAAAAAACCAAAATGGCGGATCCAAAATGGCGGACTATTCTATTTATGAACCGATTTGTCTTAAATTGGAAACTTTGCGTTGTTTAAGGTCACTCAATACAATTTTTGTCTAAAACCTAAAAAAATAAAAATGGCGGATTCAAAATGGCGGACTATCCTATTTATGAACCGATTTGTCTCGAACTTAAAAAATTTCGGTGTTTAAAGTCACTCAATACAATTTTTGGCTCAAAGTTTAAAAAAAATCAAAATGGCGGATCCAAAATGGCGGATCCAAAATGGCGGATCCAAAATGGCGGACTATCTCCTATTTATTGACCGATTTGTCTCAAACTTGAAACTTTGCCGTGCTTAAGGTCCCTCAGTACAATTTTTAACTCAAACTTAAAAAAAAATCAAAATGGCGGATCCAAAATGGCGGACTATTCTATTTATGAACCGATTTGTCTCAAATTTGAACCTTTGCGGTGTTTAAGGTCACTCAATACAATTTTTAACTTAAACTTAAAAAAAAATCAAAATGGCGGATCCAAAATGGCGAACTATTCTATTTATGAAACGATTAGTCTCAAATTTGAACCTTTGCGGTGTTTAAGGTCACTCAATACATTTTTTGCCTAAAACTTAAAAAAATCAAAATGGCGGATCCAAAACGGCGGACTATCTCCTATTTATTGACCGATTTGTCTCAAACTGGAAACTTTGCGGTGCTTAAGGTCCCTCAATACAACTTTTAACTCAAACTTAAAAAAAAATCAAAATTGCGGATCCAAAATGGCGGACTATCCTATTTATGAACCGATTTGTCTCAAATTTGAACCCGTGCGGTGTTTAAGGTCACTCAATACAATTTTTAACTTAAACTTAAAAAAAAATCAAAATGGCGGATCCAAAATGGCGGACTATCCTATTTATGAAACGATTAGTCTCAAATTTGAACCTTTGCGGTGTTTAAGGTCACTCAATACATTTTTTGCTTAAAACTTAAAAAAATCAAAATGGCGGATCCAAAATGGCGCACTATTCTATTTATTAACCGATTTGTCTCAAACTTGAAAATTTGCGGTGTTTAAGGTCACTCAATACAATTTTTGTCTAAAACTTAAAAAAATCAAAATGGCGGATCCAAAATGGCGCACTATTCTATTTATTAACCGATTTGTCTCAAACTTGAAAATTTGCGGTGTTTAAGGTCACTCAATACAATTTTTGTCTAAAACTTAAAAAAATCAAAATGGCGGATCCATAATGGCGGCCTATACTTTTTATGAACCGATTTGTCTCAAACTGAAACTTTGCATTGTTTAAGGTCACTCGACACAATTTTTGCCTAAAACTTAAAAAAATCAAAATGGCGTATCCAAAATGGCGGACTATCCTATATATGAACCGATTTGTCTCGAACTGGAAACTTTGCGGTGTTTAAGGTTACTCAATACAATTTTTGGCTCAAACTTAAAAAAATCAAAATGGCGGATCCAAAATGTCGGACTATCCTATTTATGATCCGATTTGTCTCCGATTATGATCCGACTTGACACTTTGCGGTGTTTAAGGTTACTGAATACAATTTTTGCGTCAAACTTAAAAAAACAAAATGGCGGACTATCCTATTTATGAACTGATTTGTCTCAAACATGAGACTTTGCGGTTTTTAAGGCCACTCAATACAATTTTTGACTAAAACCGAAAAGAATCTGATTGAATTGATGACGGATTTGCTTTTAGTACAAAACCGTTTAAGTTAAAACCCGACAAAAGTCAGTGCGAAGTTTACAGCCTAGCATTAATTGCAAGCAATGGGTCGTTATAAAACTTACAGTATTCTATCCCCACAACTACGTCCCTGAAGTACGTCCACGCCTTCTCCTCGTCGAGGGGTATGTCGGTGGGCACCTCGAGCACCTGACCGCGTTCCAACAGCTCGAAAACCAAATAGAGGTGGTCCTCATCGGGATCGTCCAAAACCTCGACTAGCTTCACCACGTTGGGATGATCGAGTTTCTTCAAGATGGCGATCTCTCGGTAGACTTTCTGCAGGGGGTGGTGCACCGGAGAGGAGTTCGACCGCCCCTCCTTGCGCGGCGGCAGCCTGCCGAACATTCCCGCCTTCTTCAGCAGCTTCTTCTTCGACAGGATCTTCATGGCCTGAAATATTATGTTTAATTTCATTATACATGAGAAAGCATGTAAGCGAAAACTAGTCTCCTTGTAAATAAAAAACTATTATATGGGTGTGCTACTTGTTTTTTTTAATTTGAACGACTGTTACCATGGCAACCGTATAATTTGGTGCATTGTATAGTACCAGCGCCAGTATTATTATTATTATCACTTCCATTTAAACTGTGGTGTGCTGTGGTCTCTTCCCCCCCATCGACACAGTCGGCGCGCAATAATTTTACAGTTGCGGTGAAAATAAGGATGAATCACTTACTTCCTCCTATGAATATATTAACATTTTTTTTACAAAAATTACTTATAAACAACCAAACAGACCATATTCCATATCAATTTTGTATACGCCCCTTTTAAAAAATATCTAAGGACGCCCATGTCCGCTAAAAATGACATGGCACTAACCCAGTCCGCAGGGAAACAAATCTCCCAATTTATGCCATCATCAATATATTTTATGCATCAAATCCAGCACCCTCTGACCCCATTAGAGGCTGGCAGTAAATCGCCCACTCGATAAACGAACCCTCAGAGCTCAATTACACGAATTTATAAGTAGGCCCCATGCCCCAGAGACCACTCAAAACATCGGATGCGGTTGTTATTTTAATTTATCACTAGTAGTAGTTGGCGGGGAGAAGGGAAATTAGACAGACGCTCCCTAGATTCGATTGAATTTCATTATTTATCTATTCAGCGACTCGGCTATTAATTACATCCTCGGCTTGCTTTGTTACGGTTAGCTTTTTTTTCGTAGGTAGGAGGTATTTTGATCTTTCATCAGGTATTTATTATGGCCCTAATTAACTGTGTCGACGCCATAGCTATATAAACATGTTTTTTTGCGGTTTATAAAATATACAATATACATTCCCTACATTGTTAGAAATATTAGACCGGTCTTAGGCACATGCGGAGAGAAATCGATAGTGGCGTAGGAAAGTGGGGAAAACGCACTATTAACGTACAAAAGAAACTATCCGCGTCAATCGGAGACATTTTAATACTGTTATGTTTCCTCGTTCCTAAACGGGACCAGAAACTCAAAGCGTTGGGACCTAGGCCAGAAGGAGAGGTTTAAAAGTGAGATGCAGTACATACGCTCGCGTACCTGACCCACCCCAACCCGAACTTGACCGCATCTTCTGAACTACTTTTTGCGGCACTGAGTTTTTATGAAGTGAAATTATATTATAATATTTGTGTTTATCTCTATTCAACTTAAAGTAGGAGGTCAATGATGTATTATCTACGTCGTTGCTGGTATAAAACCATCCAATTTTAAAGGATTTTTAAATATTAAAATTTGTTGTACGAGCAAAAAATGAACGCAGAACATTCCGTACTTTTCAACTAACTAGCTAAGTAATACCAAATAATTTTTTTAAATTATGATACTTCTGGTCACAGGATTTTTCAAATGAAAATTAAAAACGCTTGCCGACGGCTAGGAGCAGCTTTTATTAACGTTCCAGTCTAAATGGGGTATTTTCGCAGGTTTTTTTAACAATAGGAGCAGAAAGTAAATGGAAAAAGAAGATACCCGTATTTTTTATTTTTTTGTTTAGCTCTAAAACAAGCTGTAAAATAAATAAATAAAATCATGTGACGTCACTAAGCGCAAGTATAAATAGTGCGGCAAATGTAGTGATTTTTAGGGTATTCTGTCTATAAAATTGACGGCAGCGACGCCTCACTGCTTCCTGTCGGCCATTGCTGTTGATATTAGTATTTATATATACATATATAACATATATATATCTAGTGATTTGTCTATTTTCGCTTAATGACGTAATAGAAATTGAAGCTGCAATTAAACACGTATTTCTGAATATTGCGCATTATTTCTTATGTCAAAAATTATGGAAAAAAATGTACTTGTTGAATATGCAATTGCCCGTCTTTGTTTCGATCGAGCGAAAATACTCCATTATTTAAACAATTGACTAAACGACCGTAAAGTAAAATCTTGAATGGAACTCACGCGTTACTTGAAATAAATAAATTACGTTGAAAATATTATTGGATTTATTTTAAAGTAAAATATATCATCTTACAGTGAAGTGTTTTTTTCATATCTGCAAATTTTTCATTTTGATATACCTAACTACAATCTATCTAATATGTATGTGTAGTTAACTCACCGCATATAAGATACCGCGCAGTTGCCACATGTAATTCTCAAATTTCTCAATAGGCAATTAAACTATCATATTCCACAATACTATATAAAAATTATATATATTATTTATGAATGTCATAAAAGATTTATTGTGCATACAATAATATATTATAGCCCAAGATGTTAGCCATTTTTACATTTATTTTCGTCTACTTTAAATTATGGAAATTCCCTAAACATTTATTTTAATAGTTAAAAGCGGCCGCTCTACCGTAGACGGAATACTGGATAATCGAGCAGTGTATCTCTTTTTAACTTATTGGAATGATGCGCCGTCTGTGTTAGTTTGACAGTCCCTATGGACTCTCGGAACGTTCGGATCTCTTACAGTGGCGGGTTTGCGGGTATTGCGCTCATTTCTATAATCTGCAACGGTCAGCGTTGGTTGAGATATTCACGTATATATATATAGTGCTGTTTAAATGTTATTGTGATACAATATAATACGGTTATTTTTATTATCTGAGCGATGTAGGTAGGTGGTGGTACCTCTGACGAAACAAAAAAGTCCTGTAACTAAAAATAAACTAATTATTAATTTTCAGTACAGATACTTAGGTGTTTATGTATTTTAAGAGGTACTTAAGTACCTCCTAGTGTTGGTAAGTAAATTTTGTCCCGTTTTTTAAATTGTTTTTATCCTGGAGCTTAAACAAAAAGTCAAAACGGCGAGGCAAGACGTTTACCTACCTATATATTATTTATATACCTACCTATGTAGGTATATACCGCTACGAGAGTCGAAATAAAAAAATTGCGGTTAGCAAAAATTTTTGTTTTTGTTTTGTTTGCAGATTTCCACCAGACCTCGCTTTATTTACGAGATCGGATAGGTATGTTAAAAAATGTAAGGAAAATATTATTTGACAAAAATTTATAGTGGGGGTTAGAGCAGAGCCGACTTTAACAAAAAAAAGTTGATTTATGGGTTGCTCGAAGTAGGTACTGACGTGTACTGAGGTAGGTACTAATAGGTACCTCCTCAAGTCGTTTCTCAAATAATTTTATCCAAAAAATACCCCAGTGCTTGAGGCCGCTAGGTTATAAATACAACGATATAAGTTAGGCGTTTTCTTGGGATTTACGAAAACTGAAAGCGTTTACTTAGTTTACTGAAGAAAACGTTTACTTAGCATTTCAACTGGCATGTATATTTGGCAACATTCATAGTTAGATAAACCGGCTGGGGTTGGACTTCATTCAAGTCATTCAAGTGGAAAATTGAAAGGCGGAGCATAATTTATGAACGAAAGAATTATAAAAATGTATTACAGCTCCATCTAAAATTCCCATTAGTCTCACTCAGTATCAATACAGTTTATGTACATGTCGTTTATCATTTAGAACGAGACTTAAGTGCATTAGGATTGATTATCTATTTCCTTAATCTATGGTAGAACTAATCAACATATTTTTTAGTGAAGAAAATTATAGTTTAAAAAAACTTAAAAAACACCCTTAAAAGGGAAACCGAATTAAAAAGTAAAAAATTAATTATATTCAGTTCAAAAAAACCAAAAAACACCTTCCTTTAAAGGGAAACCGAACTAGAAAGTAAAAAATAATATTTAACCATTAAGATTTTGTGAAAGAAACGTGGGGGATATATTTCGTTGATATCATGCATATCAACGTAATATTTATAACAATTGATCATAGAACAGCGAAATTGGGAAGTAAAGTCGCTTAGTTTTCGAGAAAAAAAAGTAGAACCAAACTTCTTCTTCTTCTTCTTGCGTAGAACCAAACCGGACTTGATACGATTCATTAATTAGGTGATTGTGTACACGAAACCACGATTTGCGACATTTTTTGGTGGTCAGGACTTTTTTTAATTCGAAAAAACTAGAAAAAAATCTGTTTTTGTGAAACGTGTTTTTTAACGTCTTCACTGCCATATCTCTAAACATAATTGTGCTATCGAGCTGATTTTTTTTAAATAAAAGTAGACACAATAGCGCTTCTAAACATGTACAATTCGATTATATTGTTGTATTATGTATTTGTATTACATATTATATATTTCGACATCCTATTTATGCAACATAATTGGTTCGTTTGCATTCAGTTATATTTTCGCTTTGGACGTTAGGCTGTAATCGGCATTAGCTGATTTGCGAGAGGTGCACTCGCCTTGTTCATTTTTTTTATATTAATTTGTCAGACTTTGATAGTTGTCAAAAAATATCAGAATAAATAATCATTGACTCTCATGTCAGCTGAGTTGCAGTTCCTTTCAGTTAATTAACTATATTTGGTTTATTTTTATTGTATTCTCTTTGAATGTCTAAGAGCTATTTAACTAAGTCTTGAACTAGTGAGAACCTGACTGCCGTGTGATAGAATTGCTGTACCATGTGTTGGAGTTTAGGTCAGTACATAAAGTGAGTGGATCCTGTAAGTTTTGGTGAGCTAAAGAGCTGACAGAGCTGAGTGTCATTGCATTGTACTTGCCTGGGAACATTCTACACATCCACAAGATTCTCGAACCTACTTCACCTGCTTTTGTCTCATTGCTCTACGGCGTTTGGACTTAACGCCGCGCGTTAGATTATTTTTAGAATGAAAAAATTCAGCAAACTCTTAGCGAATGATATTTTCCGAGAGCCTTAAATTACTGTGCTAGGTAATTTTTTGTAGTAATTGTTAAAACTATTTTTTTCGCCATGCTCTGCTAGTTCACGATAAAGCTGACAGAACACGGATTTCCTGGGAAATGGCTAGAGCTGAAAATAAGAAATTAGTGTTTATTAGCAGCCTTTAATGAGCCTTTAAATAATTCACAGCAAAAAGTCCGATTTTGCAAGTCGAAATAGTTTTTTTAACTATGCTCTGCCCACTTGCTGAGCGCGACGCGGCGTTAAGTCTAATTTTCGTATTGATGAAATGCAGCAATCTCTTAGCGATTGATATTTTCCTGGAGCATTTAATTAGCCTTTAATTACTGTGCTAATTAAATTACTGTAATTGTTGTGTAAACCACTTTTACGAGCATGCTCTGCCAGGTTAACGTTAAGCTGGCAGAACATGCATTTCCCGGAAAACGACTGGAGCGGAAAATTTTGTATTAGGGCCTTTAATTAGCCTTTAGTTAGCCTTTAATTGTCCACTTATTTTTTTATGATTCTGCTGACTTTGCTCGTCCAGCTTAGGGACATAAGACTTTGCTTTTCCCCGATTTGAATTCATCTATGTTACTTGTTACTACTTGTCGTCTTTACGCACTGGCTTTTTACATATAATACACTCCAATTACAGAAATAACAAGTTATAATAACAACTAGACAAAACTTGTCATAATACGCAATTCGATACAGAGCCGCGGGCGGGCTATATGCATCTAAAATGTTCATGCATCTAACACGTTCCAGTCACAAAACGTCCCTCTCTAGCTGCGCTGAATAATTTATGCGCCACAAAAAAATCGCAGCAAAAAAACCGTTAATTCCAGCAGATTTTTTTCTTTACTCAAGACTTCTTTGATGTCTTAGCTTCAAATTCCTCGCAGCATGTATGTAAAAATTTCCATAAATAAAAAAGTTTGTCGCTTATCGAATAATAAATGAGGAGCTTATTTTCAAAACGCAATTTCTGTAAAAATTGCGCTACTGATTAAAAGATGGAGTTGGCATCGTTACTGTGAATACTACTCATCGCTATCCAAGTTTCGTTCAAAACGCACTTAATGCAGTATTTATATTGTGGCAAAATTGACGTTTATTTTCAACTCGCAATTTCTGAGAAAATTCTTACATTCAAAACTCAATTTCTGCCTATGCCTGCTTAGTAGGTATTCTTCTCATTTAATTTTTCAAGAACAAGTACCTTAATTGTTGTGTTTCGTTAGTTTTAAGTATTTAAAACGAAATGGAAGATAGTGTAGAAAGTGTAGCTATATCAGAGAAAAATGAAGGGACCAGAAAAAAACAAAGAACATTGGGGAAACGACAAATAGCGAAGGAGCTGCGGTAAGTTGTTTTTTTAAAGTTAGGTTAGGTTTTTATACCAATACTTATAGATATGGTAATCACTTTAATAATTTCATGGAGGGCTTTGAAAGGCCTTGTAATCACGAAGGAAAAACGCACAACTGCAATAAGGTATCAGAGGCTGATATCCTTAACGCTAGAAAAAAATTCTTTCACGTACCCAACAAACTTATACAGGATAGGAAATTATCACATTTAATATCTGTTAGAACTCCAAAGAAAGATGTACCAAAATATAAAACTACAGCTAGGCCTCCAAAGCATACCAAACAAATTAAATATAGAATAAGAAAAGCTGATAAAACGTTAGAAAAAGTATGCCAAAAATTTTTTTATCCTGCTTTAATATCACGGGTAGGCGAATAATCACTATTGCAAAATTTGTATTAGAAGGCAGTGTCGTAGAAGAAAAAAGGGGAGGTGACCATAAGTCAAAGAAAAATGAGTTAAAAAATAAAAAAGTAAAAGAGTTCATTGATAAATTTCAAGCAAGGGAAAGACATTACAACAGAGCAAAGTCAAAGAGATTGTACCTGCCTTCCGAATTAAATATATCTATATTGAGAAAATTGTATAAAATACAAAATCCAGACTTTGACGTCAATTACGGCTATTTTCACAAAATATTTTGTGAAAACTTTAATATTGGCTTCGGAAATCCAGCTACTGATGTTTGCAGCGTGCGTTGTCGACTTAAGAATAAGATACAAAGATATAAACGTGAAAAAAAAACCGCTTGTACCCCTGATCACAAATTTGAGAATTCACAAACTGAGAGCGAAACAATTTACTATCTATATGAATAAAAATTTACCGAATACACTTTCTTTTTGTTTTGATATGCAGCAAATCCAGCCATTACCTAAACTGCCAATATCAGAGGCTTATTATTTACGGCAGCTGTCCTTTTATAACTTTTGTGTTACCGATTTGAGTTGCAAGCAACCTATTTTCTATACCTGGAGCGAAAATGTGGCTGGCAGAGGAGCCAATGAGGTATCTTCGTCCATTGGTGACTTCTTAAGTGAATTGGAAATTCCAGATAACATTACAACTCGTGAGATTTTTTGCTGATGGATGTGCCGCCCAGAATAAAAACTGTTAGGTACGTAATACATGCCATGTGTTTCTGGCTGTACCATGATGCACCAAAAAACTTGAATGATGCCCGCAGATCGCATATTTGGCCAGGTTGAGAAAAAGTACCGCAGGGCAAGTAAAATACTTTTAAAAGATGATTATGAAAAGATACTGGGAGAAATTGGTGAAGTAAGAAAATTTGGCATAGACTGGCACGTTCACGACATGAAAAAACTCAGCGATAAGAATTGTAAAAAATTAGTTGGAATCAGCAAAATGAAGAGAATTTTTATTAGGAAAGAAGAATCTGCAAAAGAAAATAGCAGGGTTGTTAAAGTTAAAATGGAAGAAAACTACAGAAATAATGATCCCTCTAAAACATATCAAACAATTTAAAAAAAAAGGAGTCAAGATAAGTAGCCATCTATTGCCACCAACCAATCATGTAAAAGAAGAAAAATTAAACAATATAAGGACTTTATTGGACAAGTATGATGAGGAATGGGAGCGCGACGAAAAGTTTTGTTTTTATAAAACACTTTTGGAGAACAATACTGCAGGTAAATAATTGACAGCAAAAAATGACGTAGATATTTTGTTATTATTTGTTTTCTTTATTAGGATATCAGCAGCAGGCAAATATGGCTGATGAAGAGGAGGAAAATGAGTGTGAGTGCTATGAGGACGTTGGCGTTAAAATTTAAGTTTAATATGTTGGACCTTTTTTAGTTTTATCTTTTAAAATTTGGACTTGGAATTTAATTATTCAAATACGTTTAAGTAAAGAAAATAAACTTTCAGTATTAGAATTTTTTTTCAACAGGCAATTGAACAGGCAACACTTTTTCTTTTCAAAACGACATATTTAAAGGTTTAAAAAACAAAATGCTATTTCTTTTCAACTGTGTCCTATTTTTTCGCCAAAATATGCAATATTTAGCAGAAATACTACTAACTCATGGCTCTACTGACAATTCGCTGCAACAAAAGAGCGTCAGAAGAGTTGCAGCGGGATGGGGGCAAAATCAGTAGTGTCATGTTATGCTCAAGTGTATGTACTATCTAAATAATACAAAATTTCATAAAAAACATGTATTTAATTTTTTCATTTAATGCCAGCTATTAAGGCACATTGCCCCACTAAATACCGTTGAAGTTGGCATAAATTCAAAAAATTAAGGGTCGTTTTTACATGAATTTTTGTAGCATTCATGCAACCCACACACAGACCCCCCCATCTAATGACGCAGGTAGTTTGGCCCTCTTACCAAACGGGGCGACGCCACGCCTCCTACAAACTCAGTCATAGACAATAAGCTGTAGCAAGTGAACGAATAATTATATTATAGTGTACTCTTAGTGTTGTGTTTTTACAAAAACTTTCCTTACTAAATCATTTGTGTGTTATGGAGCCTTCAACCTCAGGTATGTACTAGTGTCTAAATAGTCTGTTTACAGTAAATTAAAAAATATTTGTTATTTATAAGATTTTTAAAAAATCGGTGTTTTACGTTAATTAAAATAGTAAGATCTGAAGTATATCTAAGTAAATAGTTTTGTTCCGAGGCTATCCGAATAATAATTTTTACTTTATTGTAGTCAAAATTTATTGTAGAACTTGGCTTTACTTGTGTTTTTTACATGGTATTTTGATTATGTTTTTACATGCAATCGACATATAATTATTTTAATCGTCTTTTTTTCTCAGAAAGGGCAAGCTTTAGAGACTTGTTACAAGAGTACCATTTGTTTGTAGTCAGGGTGTTCGAAACTTGATAAAAAAAATAAAACAGTTTTCCTCTCAAGTTAAAATTCCTTAAATGTATATTACTTAACTTATTTAAGATTTTTTCTTTTTCTACAAGGCTGTGTTTTTTTTGCAGGAGCTTACGCCATATTTATATCGCGGCGAGAACTTTTTAATATATTGAGAAGTTCTGGCTACAAAAATATAGACCAGCAGTTTGCCTCGTTAAGAGATGAAGTCGGAAGAAGAACAAACTGTTCAGAAGCAAATTTAAAGGATCTAATTCATAAACTTTCTTATTTTAAATCAAACTTTAAGTCTCGCTGGGACAAGGCAAAAAGGACTGAGACCCGATTTTTAGAAGATAACCGTATATGGTTGGATACTTCCATTAGTTTTCCTCGCAACAGGTCTTCATCTTCATCCACTAGAGAGAGAGGGCGCCCAAAAAAACTATTTGAAGATAGTGGCGAACGAGCCAAAAGACAAAAAACAGAAATATCGCGAAGTACTGCATCAGTTGGAGAATTATCTTATGCAACAAAAATGACTCTTAGAGCCTCAGGAAAAACTGAGGCGTCAAAAGTAGTACACGAAGTAACTGCCCCCACACCAAAACGAGCTAGCAAATACCGAAACGCCTATCAGAAAATGATGGACCAACACCGCTTGATGTCAGCTTAAGAAGCCTTGGCTGTCATGGTGGAGGCTAAATTATCAAGACATCAGTACGAAGTTATACGAAGGACTGACGCAGACAGATTTCCATCCTATAAAGTCGTCCAGCAAGCAAAGAAGTCGTGTTATCCGAAAAAAGATTTTATTAAAATAACCGCGATCTCTGCAGAAGTTCAGCTACAAGCACTCTTGGACCACACTGTGCAACGTTTAATTGATGTGCAAGAAGTTGTGATAAATTCATTGGATGATAACGAACGGGACAAACTTTGTTTATATACAAAGTGGGGTTTCGATGGCAGCTCCGGTCATAGTGCGTATAAACAGGCATTTTATGGAGCCGAAGCCAGTGATGCTGCTGTATTTATTACATCTATTGTACCGGTTCGTCTAGAATGTATAAGCAACTCGAAAATAATTTGGCAAAATCCTCGTCCATCTTCCCCTAGATACTGCAGGCCGTTACATATAGCATTTATAAAAGAATCAACTGAAGTATCAATCACACAAAAAAATAAAGTTGATGGTGAAATACAAAATTTACGCAATACAATTGTCACATGCAATACAAGACTAGTTACAGTAAGTCACAAATTAATTTTTGCAATGATCGATTACTGGATAGGGCTGGAACCTTTGATGTAACTGTAACACTCGGAGTAGTTTCCACAAACACCAAAACACTTTCACTTCGCTCTTATTCAATGATCGATGGTAAAGTTTGCAATGCACTTACAGAAACAACATCTACCCAACAGTGCTACATCTGTGGTGCATCTTCGAAGCACTTTAATGACATAGACAAAATGATTTCCCGAGATATAAATACAGAAAACTTGAACTTTGGATTATCAGTACTCCATAGATGGATACGATTTTTTGAATGTTTATTACATTTGGCATATAAGCTTCCTATTAAGAAGTGGCAAGCTAGAGGAAAGGACAAAGAGATTGTTGCAGAGACAAAAAATCAAATACAAAAAAAGTTTAGAGAAAAAACCGGTTTAATAGTGGATAAGCCAAAACCCGGATTGGGAAACTCCAATGACGGCAACACAGCAAGAAGATTTTTTGCAAATCCTGAATTGTCGGCAGAAATTACAAAAATTAATGTTGAGTTAATAAGAAAAATGCATATCATATTAATGGTAGTAGCAAGTGGCCACCAGATTAACATAAATCGGTTTAGAGAATTTGCTCGAAGTACAGCCAGATATTTTGTAGAGAAATATCCTTGGTACCGTATGCCTCCCACCATACATAAATTTTTAATTCATGGCCCTGAAATAATATCTTCCGCCTTGTTGCCTATTGGCCAATTAACAGAAGAAGCTCAAGAAGCCAGAAACAAAGATTTTAAAATGTACCGGGAACATTATTCAAGAAAATGTAGCCGTGAAAAATCGAATCAAGATATTTTAAATTTATTCCTGATTAGCTCAGATCCTGTAATAACAAGCAAAAGACGTTTGCCTAAAAAACCAATTAAAAAAATGCCACAAGAAGCATTGGATTTGTTGGAAATTTCTTTGGAGCCTCATTTAGAAGAATCAATAATTATCAGTGACAGTGAAGACACGTCTCTATCAGAATCTGAAGACGAATGTTACTTATAAATATGTTCTTTTTTTTTTTGTTACTCTAACCAATAAAATCACATATAATTATAGCCAAATAGCTTATTTTACTCCTTATATAACCGAAAAATGTAAAATATTTTGTAAATATGGATTGTAAGAATTTATGCCAACTTTAAGCGTGTTTTGCCCCACTGTGCGGCGGTAGGTTAATGGGAACAAAAAAAATCATTTTTTGAAATTTTTTTTAACAAAAAGAACAGTAAATAGACAAAAAATACCCCAAAAATATTATGTTTTATTTTTTTTAAATGCAAATAATAAAAACATACCTATACAACTCAACTTGCCATTATAATAAAAAAAACTATTTTTTATATATTCTAATTATATTCTAATTATGTGGCAGACATTTTGAAAAAAAAATAAATAAAAAAACTTATATTTTAATGCTTAGCACACGGAAAAAACGCTTAAACTAATAAAACATACATTTTCAAAATATTTGGTATTTAAGTTATTAACACTCATAATTCCCCTTCTCTCAGTGAATGAAGGAAGCTTTTTACTTATTTGGTCTTCATTAAATCCCATTCAATAAATCCCATAAATTCCCATTCACCCCGCCAAGTTGTTCCCATTCACCTGGCGCTTACCTAAAAAGGACCCCATTTTTTTTTAGAAAATTGTAATTTCTTAGATGTTAACAATTAAGCAAAAAGTCAATAGTGACCTTTTAGGAGACTAAAGTGTTCGTACAAAAATGTATATATGAGTAATTTTTGCTTACGGTTTGGTGTCTTTTCAACCAACACTTTCAGAGGTAAATAAACAGCCGCTTTTTATTAAAAAATTTAAGGTTATGTAAAAAAGCAGATTCTGTCATTTAAAAGTTCCCGATGCTGCCATCTTGTAGACAATATCTTAACTTTGAAGCAAGCACAAGCAGTTTTCTGCTGATAGAAGTAGACTTCAAAAAATACAAAATGCATGCTGTAGATTTTTATATAACTTGCGAAAATATGACCATGTTTCCCAAAAATTAAGAGAAACTATGGAGAATTGCAGGCTTTCTATGGAGAATCGCAGGAAATTACATTTATTACGCTTCACACATTCTATATTAAAATCAGGTAGTCCTAGTTACCTTAAAGTTAAATTAATTTTTAGGAGGACACGGCACTCAGTTAACGTAAGATTTAAAGATTTATTAAATACTCCTAAATATAAAACAACCACATTTCGTAAAAGCTTTACCTATAACGCCGTTAATACATACAATAGTTTACCATCGCATTTCAAATCTTTAAATGCATCCATTTTTAAATTTCACGTTAAAAAATATCTGCTTAATCTGCAGTGAGAAGTGACGAGCGTCTGTATAGTGGCGGGTCTTCCGCTGCTGGGTTGTTTTTGTGAAGGTCAATCTTGCGCTTTTATTATATTGAAAATTTTGTATACACATTTTTATTCATATATATGTATAGATTACTTATATGCCCAGAAACTTTACTTTAAATAATTTAATTTAACTAAATTAGTAGAATAGTATATATCTTACTTGCCATGTTTTAACTTTATAATTAGTATTATTGTGAAAATATATAGGGTTAGGTGTAAGAGTAGCTATGCTAAACTTCGCCCTTATATTTTCTTCTCTAAATAAAGACGTTTATTATTATTATTATTATTATATTTAGTGTCACAGCCTATTTCATATTCGAAATAAATAATAAAATATTTATTGCCAACTTTTGAGGTCCCTTGCCCCACTGTGCGCCGTACTAAATGCGAACAAATGGCAGGCGAATAGGAACATAAGGTTTTATTTTTTTTTGGTATTAATATTTATTATACAAAAATTGAACTTTGGCATTATGAAGTCCTCAAGTAGATCAAACTTTTGGACACAAAATTTTTTGATAAATATGAAAAGCCTATTATGTACAGGTTCGTAAAGTTCAAAAGCTGTTCCCATTCATCCCGTTTTACGGTAATGATAATGACACTGTTGGAAGCGCCTAATTCTATACTCGAATTTAAAAAAATGAGGCTGAAAGCTTACGTAGATCTGGAGACATGACGATGTAAACGTAATTCCAATTCTAACTTCCAAATAACCTACTTCAAATAACACATAACTTGTCGTCTGGTTCTACGCCAACAAAAAAAACTTTATAAATTTCCCTCGATTGCGCTGTTGTAGACTTTTTTACAAAATCTTAATGGTTAAACATTATTTTTTACTTTTTAGTTCGGTTTCCTCTTAAGGCGGGGATTTTATATGTATATTTTTACCGCCTAACAGAAGTTCATAAAAGCACACATATCACTAGGACAAATGGCATAATCGCATATTATTATATATCAACGTATTCACAATGGTTCCCGCTATAGCATACGATAATTTTCAATGCCCATAAGTACAGAAGAATAATATAAATAAATGCTAAAGTACCTCAATTTTAACCGTACTGTTGGTGTATCAATATGTCGCATTTACGACGGAACTAGGCTAGGCACAATAACAAAAATTAGGGACGGGATAGCCAAAACATTTGGGAACACTTCTGTTTAACTTTGAGATTAATATTTATTGATAATTCTCCACGGTGTGTGCTAACGTAAAATCTAACATATTCTCGATGTTTAAACTTGTGAAAATACGAACTTAGGCGAAGGGGCCGTGGGGTGCAGTGACCGTAGGTAGCTGATGTCGAAGCACAGCGAACCTTCTCAATGAATTTAGTTTGGATACCCTATCACAGGCGTCGCCACCCTTGAACGTGGAATTCATGACTAACATAGTACCAGATAGTACAGAGTTGGCTTATAAGTAATGTGTGATAAATAAAGCATAGTGGTTTAATATTTGATATGTATAATAAATTTAATTTAATAAAATTCTAAATATAAATTTTAATCTTGAAAATAAATAACTTTTCAATAGCAGAAATTAATAAAGGCTAATTCTAATACCAATATGGAAACTAAACAGTTTGTGCTTCCAGGTACTAGAAAACGCAAAAAAAGTACTAATAATAAATAAGGTATTAATTTTTAAAAGTAAGAACATTTTGTAATGCTTTCTTGCATATATTGAGGCGAAAGCGATTTAATACTTAATATCTTTATCTAAGTCCCCTTGGGGTAGTATTTTTTGTCAAAATTAATAATCAAGATGGCGGACATTTTTGCAGTTTATTATAGTCCCTATCGACTTAAAATCGGTGTTTTGATTGTTTTGGGGTCGCCGAACACGAATTTTTTTGTCCCAATAAATATTCAAGATGGCGGACATGTTTACCATTTATCATCAGAAGAAATTCAAAGTCGGTGTACCAGAAATTTTGAAATCGCTGATCACGAATTTTTGTCCCAATAAATATTCAAGATGGCGGGCATTTTTGCCAGTTATCAACAGAAGCAACTCAAAGGCGGGGTCCCGGGAATTTTGAAGTCGTTGATCACGAATTTTTTGTCCCAATAAATATTCAAGATGGCGGACATTTTTGCCATTTATCATCAGAATCAACTCAAAATCAGTGTCTCGCGAATTCTGAAGCGCTGATCACGAATATTTTGTCAAAATATATATTCAATATGGCGGACAATTTTGCCATATATGGTGCGATTCGACTTAAAATCGGTATCATGAGAATTTTGAGGTCGCACATCACGAGTTTTTTGCCAAAATAAATATTCAAAATGGCAGATTAAATAATATGATAGACGTGTTCCTCACTTATTCTCTCATTCGACTCAAACCATCACCATTTTTTTTGTGTCAGATCAAGTAGGTATTCCAAATGGCGACTCTAAGATGAATTTTGCCATTTACGCTACGGTCTGATTAGACTCAACATCTTTCTCAGTTTTTTTTAGAGTAGCATATCACGAATTTTTTATCATATCAAATATATATTTTGCCTTTTTCTTGACATTTCCTTTTTTGCGTTCCTCTATTCACTATTATTTCTGGTACTAAACAGTCCACAAAATCTTACCAATTTTAGTTAAATATTTTACCGATAAATAAGTAAATAAGTCATTATGATCACACAAGACTCTGCGAAGCGACGGCAACTTCGGAGGCCCGCATGCGCTGTTGACAGGGGTGTAACTGGAATAGCAAAGATTTAACTATTCTTTTGTTTTGTTTAATTGTTTTGTTAAATGTAAATGACTAAGTTTACTGTGTAAGCGAATATGTTGTATTTGTTTTTAGGTAATCAAGCGATATGGAGAATTATTGAAAAATTTACAAATCCAAATTTTCCGATCACTCTACTCTAATAAGATGCCTAATAATGACAAAAAAATGTTACTCTGAAGTATAGATACAATACAATAAAATTATGTATTTACAAAAAGTAGATAGAGGTTTTCGCCCTATTTATTTATTTCGCATCCAAACAGGCATAGCCAGCCTAATTACAAAAATAATAAATTCGCAAATAACATTACACTGAGCGAGTAATAATAATTATTACAGTGAGTGAGTAATCATAAACACATGTAAATTAAAACAAAAACAATAAAATATGTTTTAGATATTTAGATGTGTAGAGATATAGGGTAACTAATGAATGTTAGGCGTTGCGTCATCACCAACGGAATTAATCACAGACAGTGCAATCGACTGCTGTCTGCGTTGCATTCGCACTGTGTTTATGAAGACGTAGTAATGCCTACATCGAAATAACATGAACCGCGTCATTACCAGTGATGACGCAACGCCTAACATTCATTAGTTACCCTATATATTGTTATCTTTAGATAATAATTGTTTTTAGATAAATTTAATGCGATTGCCCCCAATAAGATACACAAGTAGGTTGCAGTATGTAGTGACTGTAGATAAAGTGTAAAAACGTCATTATATTAGAACTGTGATAATTGGGGTGGTCAAAAATTACAGTCTCATTTTTTTTGTCTTCGAATGAATGATATTCTTTAAAAAAGTTTTTTCTTGCCTAAAAATAGTGATGACTTTGTCAAAAATTGTGTTGTATACACAGGGTGGTTAAGAATTACAAAATCTTAAAATTTGAAAACAGGAAACTGTGATTTTTGATCACCCCGTATAAAAGCAATTGTGGCTAAATCATCATTAGTTTTTTATACGTGGTGATCAAAAAGTACAAACTTTACTCTTGAATTAATTTTGTAATTTTTGACCACCCCGTATATTAAACATAATTTTTGTCGACATTACTTTAAGCAAGCAAAAACTTTTATAAATAATAGCGTTTTCCGGAAAACTAAACATTTTTTGACATTTTGTAATTTGTGACAACCCCGTATAAAAAATATGACTTTTGTCGACGTTATTACTATTTTTTGGGCAACTAAAAACTTTTATAACCAATATTTTCTGTTGTAATTTTTTACCATCCCGTATAATAAACATAATTTTTGTCGACATTACCACGACATGAACTAATTCAGCAACACTAGGTACTAAATTCAATAAATGCTGGGCTAAAATCCCAAAAACCACAAATAATGAAAAACAGGTGTGAAAGAACTATGCACTGTGAAACTACCTCAAATCATAAAGGACCGAAAAATCCTCAACAAAATACCTATTCATTACTTACTAAACAAAGGGCAAAGGGTAGGTATTTATTGTCTGACTTCGTCTTTATTGGTTCTGTAAATGCGCCCTTATGAAATTATCTCGGAAATTATATGAATGTACGAGTATATTATTACCTTTTTTTGCATGCATATTGTATACAATAGTATTTTATACTTTTTCTATATATTTTTTATATACTCAAAATGTAATTAGCAATGCAGGTTTCTATATATTTTAGTAATTAGGGTTTTAAGACTCGCCAAAGTAAAAAAAAATACAGTAAGTAATATAATTTTTACTGAAAATAGTAGTTGATTGAAGGTATCGGATTGTTAACGTGAAATTGTAAACAGTAGACTGTTTATAATTCCATGTTATTTATACGTTTCTTATTTGGCGCATTTCATATGTTTTATGTAATCTGATTCTCAAAAAGGTAACTTTTGAGAAAGAGGAATTTTTAAATCGTATCTGCTTCTATAATAAAGGATTGGTAATTATAATATTGTTTAAGTTTAGTAACTGAACATTATTACCTACTAAGGAAAAAAAATATTATTGTTCTCGATAATCTACAAATGATTTATATACGATTTTATTAATCATTTGTAGATTTGTAGACCGTCGCGTCGTAAGATTAATAAAATCGTTCCTTATAACATTGTATACAGAAATTGAAGCCGGTCCTGTAAAGTTGGCGAGGCCTGGTAAAAAAACATCGGCCGCCGTAAATAAGAAATATGTTTGTAGCTTAGCTAAAATACATTAGTTACGAACGGTGTCTCATAGAGTCCCAGCACCTGCTGGAACGTACCGATTCGCCGTTTCGATGACTCAGGCTAGGCTAAATTTTTTGTACTAAATCCCCGCCTTAAAGAGTGTTTTTTTAATTATAATATATTAAAATAGCAATAACTATAATTTATTAAAATAGCAGGCGCTGCATCACCGATGTTCTCATTTTTCTACCGCCTACACATTTCCACGAAAGAGCGAACTCTCAATGCCCTAAAAAGCCGCTCTAATCCCGACAGGATATAAATAATGTAAATTAATCAAAATGGAATAAACCCGGTTTATTCTCGCCTGCTACACAAGCACCTCTCCACCGTGGCCGCGGATTAAGAATGTACGGCGCGGCGGCGAACCGTTTCCGGGGACATTGCGAACGGCAGGGGGGGGTGTGGTCGGCTCCCATTTTTGCCAAGGCGCACTAATTATTTCTGGAAAGGGTACTTGAGGGCACTAGATTCCCGACGGAACAAAAGACGATTGCCAGCGAACACTGCAGAGTTTACGGACACCGACAAAGTTGGACGACTTAATTCATACCCATCGGTGTGAAGTTTTCGAAGGAAGGGCCGGAAATGCCCGAATACACATAGACGTACGATATATAAAGCGTAATTATTTCGAAATTATAACGCGACGTTGTAAGCTACGTTGTAAGCTACTCTTATAATAATACAATGCATAGTGCAGACTAAGTCACGGATAGATAGCACCGACGTTATAAATAAGCTTTCATGCCTTTGTAAAACACTTTTTGCTCAAACTTGCAACTGTTAGTTTGTCTCCGGAAATAATTTTTTTCTTTTTTAAAAATTTGTTTGGCTCGACCCGAATCGAAACTGGCGCAGTCGTCCGGATGGTATAAATTAATCAATCGCTGATTATTGTGAATTTCCATTCTTAAATTACCGAAGATCCTACACCAGGAGAAAATTTCCAGTTCAGTGAACAGAGTAGCTGAATGAGAAGACCGACAGTGACAGTGAGGGAAAAGTCACACCTTAATTACCAATTATAATCTTAAGTATTAGTCATACAGTCAAACGTTCTAAAAAATACTAGCACTTACGTAATGAGTGTCGTCTTCTTCGTTGTAGGCTAACTTTACGATTCCATAGGACCCCTGAAAACAAAGCTGAGAGTAGAGTCAGTGGTTGGGAATATGAGGGGGGCACTTACCTGTCCTATGCTGTCCATTAACTTGTACTGGTTTAGCTGCAGATACGTTCCTGATTTTTCTATACTGACCCGCCTAGACTCCCTGAGAGGCTGCCGTTTCCGGTTGCTCCTAGGGCTATTGGTGGGGCTGTTATACGGAGAAAACTGGCAGTTGGGGAATATCGGCCTGGTCGGCTCGATCCCAGCTGAAAACGAACAACTGCCTGTAAAACATGTGACAACTCACGTTTATATATTATGAAATATCAGTTTTCTTGTTCATTACTTAAAAAAAAATATTTTTGGAGATGTATATAGAATTGGAAAATATCGAAAATATATACCTAGAGACTTTGATTGTAAGAGCATCTTCGGACTGGGCTCCTTCACATGCATCGCGGATATATTCTTCGACAAATTTCTAAGGGAAGGCACTGAGTTAACTATCACAGGTTCTGATTGGTTCGGCTCGGATCGGCTGCTATCGTGCTGAGTTCGGGCTGGCTCGTGCTGCGCGGACCGCGCGCTCTCCGACACCATTCGGCTCACATCGTAGTGCAGCGGCGGCTGCGTAGGCTGCGGCCTGCCGGATCGGGTTAGCTCGTTGTGGGTTCGGATGACGTCATAGTTAACGGTGAACGTGCCCGGGAACAGCGCGTCCACTTCTTTCGGTTTTATGTCCACCTCTACGGCACTGTGCCTGCAACAAGAAAGGGGATATTTTCAAATGGAATATATTTTTGCATATTTGCATAGACGTGCTTTCTCGAGATATTTAATGCTAAACTTTGTGTTGTTTACAAATGTCGTTTTAAGCTTTAAGATGCAGCTGGCCGTGTTATAAATTAGAAATAATTGAATGAAATTTGTGGATTTCGACGTCATTTGTGCCGTTCTCTCGGTACCTATTTTACGCGAGCTCGGTCTCCTTGTTCTAGTCTTCTTGGTGTTGTCATTATCTGTTTTATTAGTATTATGAAATTGTTAGTTGTTACAAAATGGGTTTTAGTGAAATGGAAAAATACGATCTTTTATCAGTACCTATATCTGTACGCATATCAATATATTTGAGACGCATATCAATATACTTGAGACGCATATCAATATACTTGAGACGCATATCAATATACTTGAGATGCATATCAATATACTTGAGACGCATATCAATATACTTGAGACGCATATCAATATACTTGAGACGCATATCAATATACTTGAGACGTATATCAATATACTTGAGAAGCATATCAATATACTTGAGACGCATATTAATATATTTGAGACGCATATCAATATATTTTAAGACGCATATCAATATATTTGAGACGCATATCAATATATTTGTGACGCATATCAATATATTTGAGACAGACGCATATCCATATATTTTGAGACGCATATCAATATATTTGGTACGCATATCAATATATTTGAGACGCATATCCATATATTTTAGACGCATATCCATATATTTAAGACACATATCAATATATTTGAGACGCATATCCATATATTTGAGACGCATATCAATATATTTGAGACGCATATCAATATATTTGAGACGCATATCCATATATTTCAGACGCATATCAATATATTTGAGACGCATATCCATATATTTGAGACGCATATCAATATATTTGAGACGCATATCCATATATTTGAGACGCATATCAATATATTTGAAACGCATATCCATATATTTGAGACGCATATCAATATATTTGAGACGTATATCAATATACTTGAGACGCATATCAATATACTTGAGACGCATATCAATATATTTGAGACGCATATCAATATATTTCTTTCTTTACCTAATAAATTTAGGTAAAGAAACTTTTAACTTAAACGGTTTTATTTTAAATCATCAGTTGTACCAAAAAATACAAAATAATTAGGACACAAACGTGGACTATTCTGATATTCTGACGTTCGTTAAGAAATAGAAACGTGGAACGCATTTTAAATATGGTTTTTCTGGGCTCCGTAAAGTAAAATCTTGAATGGAACATACCCGTTACTTGAAATAAATTGACATAGAAAAATATTATTGGATTTATTTTAAAGCAAAATAAACTGCTGTTCAAACACTCGGTGGAATAATATCGTAACCAATTTCTTTAAAAATACCAATTTTTGTTAAGAACTCCAGGAGACATGGGCAGGGTAGAAAAAGGGGATGAATGTTAGGGATGACCATTTTCTCCGCCAAAATGCTTTAAGAAATCGGACAGTAACAAGTTCGCAATTGAAGAGTGAACTTGAGATGGTTAGAAATGTTCAAGTTTCTGCTCTTACTGTAAGGAGCAGACTACGGGAGGCAGGTTTGATCAGTAGAAGGCCCATAAAGGCACCAGAACTTACCAGGGCTCAGAAGGTAGCTCGCGTACGATTTGCACGAGCACATGAAAATTGGACTATCGATGACTGGAGGAAAGTCCTATTCTCCGATGAAACAAGAATAAGCCTAAAATCTTGTGATGGGCGGCAACGTGTGTATAGAAGACAAGGGGGAAAGGGAAGCTGCCTTCAATTTCGTTCTAAACGAACCCTTTGGTCGCGGCTCCAAAATGTTTTGGGCGGGTATTTCTTTCGATGGCCGTACGGAGTCCCTATTCATGCAAGGGCAATGAATGCGGAATATTACGTAGAGAACATTCTCCAGAAGCATGTAATGCCCTATGCTCCGTTTATTGGTCCTGATTTCATATTCATGCAAGATAATGCAAGACCACATGTAGCAAGAATTTGTGTTGAGTACTTGAATGAAGTCCATATTGATGTTATGAACTGGCCAGCACGAAGCCCGGATTTAAATCCCATCGAACACCTATGGGATATCATTAAGAGAGCAGTGAGACGACGTCTACCAGCCCCACGGAACCTTCACAGCTGGAACAGGTTACTCTTCATGAGTGGGATAATATTCCTCAACCCGTCATTCAAAACCTCATTAGAAGTATTCCACGGCGGATTCAGGCTGTAATCCGAGCTAGAGGTGGCAACACAACCTACTAGGGATCAGCTCACATAATTTTATTTCTTTGTTTTCCTTTGTTTTCTTGTTAATTAAAAAATGTTTCTTCTCACCTCAAGTTTTTCAATTGATTTCTGTATGGTGCGATAATTTTGAACCGATGCATCTAAAGACATGGACCAAAAAACAAAATGTAGGAAAGGAATGGTTCTTAACAAAAATTGGTATTTTTAAAGAATTTGGTTACGAAATTATTCCACCGAGTGTTTTAAAATTAGGGTTATATAACAACCTTTTAGTTAGCCCTGTATAAAACCTAAACCGTCCTCAGTTAAGAAAAGACTGGATATCGTCGTTGGCACGGTAATAGCTGCTATGTAAAAATTATAAAATTTTCACAATAAGCCTAAAACTTCATTATAATTAGAAAATTGCGATCAACTCAAAACTAATTAGTTATTAAATTATGATATATTTGAATAAATAAGTTAGTTGTTACTTGAGAATTCAACAATGTTCAATATTTATAATTATTTAATTTTTTCGATTGGTAGTGCACATGGCAGATAATGCTGTTTTTTATTTTCAGTTAACAGATATTACGTATATAAAAAATGCTTTGGTTACTAATTGTGTACTTTATTAATTATTATTATTACCTTAATTTTTCATGTACTTACCTAAATTTAGAAATTCAAGTGCAGTAATAAATATAAATATGAAATAAAAAGTAATAAAAATATATATGAAATGTTTAAAACTGTTTATTTTCTAACACCAGGATCAACACAAGGTTTTTTCTTATAAATTCAGCATAGAGTTAGAGATAAAATAGAAATAAGAAATACCTACAATAAAAGATATACCAAAGTTAGTTAAATATGGGGCCTAGTGTGGCAGTCCATAATAAAAAGGGTGATAATCTCTTTCCATTACGGCTTTTAATTCTTGCAGGTGCTGTATTTTTGTTTTTTAATTTTTATCGGTCGTGTATATAGAGGCTTTGGAATGCTATGTAGGTTGTCTTTTCTACCTTTATGGCTAGTACACCCTTCAGTAAAATCAGTCCATTCATCTGTATGACGGATCTTATACTGCATTTTTCCTGACGGCATATATAGTATACCCCGAAGGGGTATTATTTATTCGATTTGGCCTAATACTTGCCATAATGTAAAGTCAATATTGTGGACGTTATAAGGGTGCTGAAGTCTAGCTTGCCTCATTCTGACAATGTTGTCACTGGGTCTATCATGTTGTCTATCTATTTCTTCTTTCACTTCCTCCTTGTTTTAAATTTTTTCATCGTCAAATTCACGATGTTCATTTTCAATGTCGCTGTCTTCATTCTCCGAAATCTCATCAATTTCTGTATTGTAGCATAAGCATATGTGACATAGACATGTCATCACCTTCTTCTGGAATGTGAACATGGTGTTTAGGGGGAACACAACATCTGTGGCAAAATTGCTTACATCTGTCATATAATAAAATGACATCATATATTTAAAGAATTTTAATCATACATTCAAATTAAATGTTAGTATTAAGTATCTCGACCTCGACTCTCGACTCGACTCGACTTATTATAAATGCAACAATCCTAATAATATGAGTGCTGTATTTAAACTAAGAAATGGAAAAAAGTTTAGATTTTTCATTAGAAGAATATAAGAAAATACTATAACTAGAATAAAATCACAACATACATTTTTGTGGCTTTACAGAATTCATAAATGTATATCATATTAAAGTCAACATGAACTACTATAAATATAAATAATAAAATAAAAGATTTTTTTTTCAATTTCTATAGACAACATACACTGCGCAACTTATTTAACGCACAACCATAAAGTTAACTCAAATTTGACGTTATGTATTTTCGACAATTTTTGTTCGTTTTGGTCAATTTTTTTTTTTCAAATTGTAGGTTTTTCTCTTAGGAATACTGTCTTAGTTGTTTTGGTAAAACGAATGATTTTGATATTATACCAGGTGCTATAAAAATGTTATGTTTTTTTCCGAAATTTCAAAACGTCCTGTGGGCTATACAAGGTATTGCAAGTTATTGCAATTATAGCCAATTTAAAGCCTCATGTTTTTTCTACATTTTCTTTTTTTATTCATTTGTTTATCTCTGTTACTTCATAAAATATCCGATTCTTGAGTTGACGTGATTTTTATTAAATTTATTAACTTTCTTTTTTGTCAAGTGCTCATTATTTATTACTCATTATAATGGTTAAATGCCTCATTTTGCGTTCTGTTTTCCTTGATATCTTATAATTTATTGAGAGATGCAAGGTGTTTTAGAAGAGAAAAAGGTCTTAAAAGGACAAAAACTCAAAAAACATACCTAGAAAAATGGATTGCTTTAATCAATAAAACAACGAATAACAGGAAACAAAACAAAAGTAAATAGAGAATTAGTATCTGGTGTTTCCACCCCTTCCGCGAATGACCTCCCGACATCTTTGGTTCATACTTAAAACCAAAGTTCTGATTAGGTTCTGATCTAGGCCATTCCAAAATTCGACTAGGCGTCCTTCCAATTCTTGTAAATTTTGGGGTTGTCGTCCCTCACTTCGTAACCGCCGACCGATAAAATCCCAAACATGTTCGCATTGTCTTGCATAAGTAAAAAATTGGGTCCTATATAGGGGGCATAAGGCAAAACATGTGCTTCAAGAATGTCTGTGATGTCTGTGATCTGTCAGAATTGAGATTTCCATTCACAGTTACCAAGTCCGTTCGCCCAGTCAAAGATATTCCGCCCCACACCATGACGGATCCACCTCCATATAAAGTTGTGTGCAAAAAATTGCATTGACTGTATCGCTCATCGGGTCTTCGGTAGACGCGATTACGTCTGTCACAATTATACAAACTGAACCTTGACTCATCAGTCCAAAGAATACGTTCCCAATCTGCTTCCATCCAATTAACATGCTCATTGGCAAAATTCAATCTGGCTCTTCGATGATCTACTGTTAATGCGGGTCCTCGAGCAGCAATCCTGGGTCTTAAATTTGCCTCCCTCAGCCGTCGGCGTACAGTTTGAACGCATATGAGTGGACCACCTGCGTCTTGAAGTTGTGCTCTTAAATGTGTTGCAGTTATAAATCGTTGTCTTACAGCAGGTCCTGGATAGCAGAGGTAACACGAGATCTACCTTGACCGGCCCGTCTGGAATGTTCTCCTGTTTCCGCGTACCTTTGAATTGCTCTCGCTATAGTTGTGTGAGACACTCCCAACCTTCCAGCTATGCGGTTGTAACTCCACCCTTCACCATGTAATGTAGCTGCCTCAACACATTCATCACGAGTTAAATTTCTGGTTTGGCGTTCCATTATTCACTAATTATTGCTGGACTGTCAACAAAAAACTAATGACACAGTTGTCAGTTTATGACGTGTAATCTTCGATTTCCATAGCTTGCTAGCTGTTTGAGTTGTCCGATAAATGCATTTCATGTGAATAAATGCATATGGTGTTTCAAAACGGTGTATTTCATGAAGTAATAGAGATAAACAAATGAATAAAAAAAGAAAATGTAGAAAAAACAGGAGGCTTTAAATTGGCTATAATTGCAATAACTTGCAATACCTTGTATAGCCCACAGGACGTTTTGAAATTTCGGAAAAAAACAACATTTTTATAGCACCTGGTATAATATCAAAATAATTCGTTTTACCAAAACAACTAAGACAGTGATATTCCTAAGAGAAAAACCTACAATTTGAAAAAAAAATCAACCAAAACGAACAAATATTGTCGAAAATACATAACGTTAAATTTGAGTTAACTTTTTGGTTGTGCGTTAAATAAGTTGCGCAGTGTATTAAAGACCTAAAATTAAAAATTAAAATTTTTAAAATTTATAAACCATGTCCTATATACAAACAACACATTTTTTTTTGTTTCATAACAAATACGTATTATGAAAAATGTTTTCAATACCAACTTGATCAATTGAATATTGTGGTCTTTTAGTACTTCATCAACATACATTATGATCCTTGAAATACTCCCAGATATTGGAACGGGTGTGAAGTTATCCACATCCACATTTTCAGATAGGACTATAATTGATAAAGCCGTGGTCTCAATTCATATAGGTTCCGCTTTTGATTAAAAATGTATGTTTTAGGAATAAGTACATGAAAACTTATGGATATAAACACAATACACCTATACAACATCTGCTGAATGGATAAAATTATAGTTAACATACATTATTTAAGCCGTGATACAGATTTTATTTAAATTGGGTTAAAATTATTTAGATAAATAATAGCAATTAAAAATGAAGGTGTAGAGTTTTTATTTCACGATAGATCGATAGAAAATCAAAGAATACATGGTAGAGTACCATTGCTTTTATTTGTCAGGCCGTCTAGGGGGATGAAATGGGGTTAAAATTGTTTAAAAAAATAATAGCAAGTTCAAATGATGGTGTAGAGTTTTTATTCCACTACAGGTCGATAGAGAATCAAAGAATACATAGTAAAGTACCATTGCTTTTATTTGTCAGGCCGTCTGGGGGGATGAAATGGGGTTAAAATTGTTTAAAAAAATTACAGCAGGTCCAAATGAAGGTGTAGAGTTTTTATTTCACTACAGGTCTATAGAGAATCAAAGAATACATGGTAGAGCACCATTGCATTTATTTGTCAGGCCGTCTAGGTGGATGAAATGGGGTAAAATTTGTTTAAAAAAATAATAGCAAGTTCAAATGATGGTGTAGAGTTTTTATTCCACTACAGGTCGATAGAGAATCAAAGAATACATAGTAAAGTACCATTGCTTTTATTTGTCAGGCCGTCTGGGGGGATGAAATGGGGTTAAAATTGTTTAAAAAATTTACAGCAGGTCCAAATGAAGGTGTAGAGTTTTTATTTCACAATAGATCGATAGAGAATTAAAGAATACATGATAGAGTACCACTGCATTTATTTGTCAGGCCGTCTAGGGGGATGAAATGGGGTAAAATTTGTTTAAAAAAATAATAGCAAGTTCAAATGATGGTGTAGAGTTTTTATTCCACTACAGGTCGATAGAGGATCAAAGAATACATGGTAGAGCACCATTGCATTTATTTGTCAGGCCGCCTAGGGGGATGAAATGGGGTTAAAATTGTTTAAAAAATTTACAGCAAGTCCAAATGAAGGTGTAGAGTTTTTATTTCACGATAGATCGATAGAGAATCAAAGAATACATGGTAGAGCACCATTGCATTTATTTGTCAGGCCGTCTAGGGGGATGAAATGGGGTTAAAATTGTTTAAAAAATTTACAGCAAGTTCAAATGAAGGTGTAGAGTTTTTATTTCACTACAGGTCTATAGAGAATCAACGAATACATGGTAGAGCACCATTGCATTTATTTGTCAGGCCGTCTAGGGGGATGAAATGGGGTAAAATTTGTTTAAAAAAATAATAGCAAGTTCAAATGATGGTGTAGAGTTTTTATTCCACTACAGGTCGATAGAGAATCAAAGAATACATAGTAAAGTACCATTGCTTTTATTTGTCAGGCCGTCTGGGGGGATGAAATGGGGTTAAAATTGTTTAAAAAATTTACACCAGGTCCAAATGAAGGTGTAGAGTTTTTATTTCACGATAGATCGATAGAATTCGCGCAGTAGAAAAACTGCTTTCGTCAGTCCAAAAGACATGACTTAGAAACTCATCATCTTCCTTTATTCTATCAAGTATGTCTCTGCAGAAGGTTAACCTCTCTTGAAGGTTGTTGTCGTCTAAATATTGAACGGGCAAAATACTGTATGGTTTAAAATTATGGCGATGTAATATTTTTATCACACTTCTTTGTGATATATCCAATTCTATTGCTGCGGCATAGGATGATTTGGATGGATTTTCAGCAAAATATAATAACGCGTTGAGTTCTGTGCCTTCTCCTGTTTTTGTTCTTCGCCTTTCCTTTTTCTTGTCTCTCAGAGATTCGGTATTCCTAAACTTTGCATAAATGTTTTTAAAACTATTTTTGCAAGGAGGTAGCCTTTCTCGAAATAACCTAACATACTCCCTCCGAGCAAGAGACTTATTCTTGATGCACTGAATATAAATTTCAAGTAACTCTTTTCGCTCTTCCAATGAATATACCATTTTCAAAATAACTTGCTTCTTTACGAACACTACATATTTTTTACGCTAATATCTAAGAGAGTGAACTACTATCTCAGAAACAACTGGATGACATATATCAACAAATAAACAATGCAAATATGCATTGTTTCCAGAGGTATCTTGATGTTCTGATTTTATAATTGACACCCGTAATGTGATAAGTTTTTTGATTCAGAAGAGATTATATAACAATTACATATTTTTGGATTCAGAAAATTAAGGACATTATTTTGGTCTAAAAATATACGGGGTGTTCCATTTAAAAAAATCATGTTTTATTTTATTATAATATTCATCAAAAACCGTGTCTTCTCCTTTTTTGAATGAGTTAAATCGGCAAAGGATAAGTGAGATCCTTTGGTGTCAATCTTAAGAGACTTACCCGGCACTTATGTATTATTTTTATTATAATATGTAGTTTCTATGATTAATAATCACCACGATATGAATGATATTTATTTTTAATAGTGGTGGATGTATGCTTCTGTTACGAATATGGTACAGTAGTAATATCGCAAAAATGCAGCTTGATGACGTTGGATGCTACGGGTGGTTGATGATTACTGGAATCCAATTTTTTCGGCACAAAAACCTATTCCCGAAAATATACGACAATGTTTAAGTCTGTATTGTTCCGACAAGAATTGTGATAATAAAAAATGTACCTGCATAAAATAAGGACTTAAATGTTGTGATGAGTGCAAATGAAAATTATGCAATAATTGTATACAAATAATATAGCCGAAAGTGATGATGGTATAGAAAGTTTTTAGTTACTACCAATATAATATGTATAGTGTTAACACGTTTAATAAAACAATAAATATGTGTGAAGGTTGTCGCTCATTTGCCCGTCACAGCACGACCCGATGCTGTCCCTCGCTTGACGGCGACGGATAGGTTCGTCGCTCACTTTTCCGGCGGAAACGAAACAGCAAGCCGTCGTGTGCTGTGAAATATCTTTTTAGTTTAGTTTACATGTAGCAGTTTACCATGTGTGAAAGCAGCAGTTCTGATGAAGAAGTAATAGTAGTGGCCGCATTATTAGCAGAAGAAGAAAATAAAAACAAAAGAAAGAGGAGCATGTGGGTCCATCCCATTAACCAAAAGAGGGCGAACCTTGGAGAATTCCATCATCTATTTAACGATCTAAAAGAAGACGAGAAGAAATTTTTTAAAATATTTTAGAATGTCACCTTGTAAATTTTCAGAACTCCTTGATATTCTAGAGTCTGAACTAACATTTCAAAATTCTTCATTTCGGAGAGCAATATCGAAATATACGCGCTCACTTGGCCAGTCCATCACGGCACGTACCGTTGTTTGCCGGGGAGAATCGGAGACCGGCAATTCCTTCCGTCGACGTTCTCTCCGAGTCGTGCCGTGCCGGACTAATGAGCGGTTGTCCATTCATTTGCATTGTTTTAATCCCATCCGTATTTTGACGGGGCGGGACGGGTCGTGCTGTGACGGGCAAATGAGCGACAACCTTTAAGGTGATTTTTAATAATGCAGCGAGTTTATGAACGTTCCTATATAGCTAAATGACCCTATGAGTGAGCTAATATGCATGCCACAAAAATTACTAGAAAAAATGGTAGCCCTACCTAATTAAAATATAATAATTATTGCGTTATATTTTTCCAAAACTGAATTAACGTTTGCATTAACTTTTAAAACAAACTATGTGTAATATTAATTCATTAATATTTTCCTTAATTAACTATTTATGTTAACCTTTAAAAAGTTTTGCATGTATGAGCATGCCGGCACGAATTTCGCTCCTTTACAAGGTTAATATTCGGCAGTCGAGGCGGTAAGTAATACACACTACTATCATTCGCACATGAAAAATTATGATTTTCAAAGCTTTTTTCATTTATTGGCTTCATTTACCTCGCAGCATGTATAGACGAATTTCCATAAATAAAAATTTTTCTCGATTGCTCAAAAATACATTAACGAAAATAACAAGACTAAGTTTGTTATTTTTTAAACACATTATAAAAACATTTGGTATAATCGAGTTGTACATGTTTAGAAGCGCTATTGTGTCTACTTTAATTTAAAAAAATCAGCTCGATTGCACAATTATGTTTAGAGATATGACAGTGAAGACGTCAAACACACGTTTCACAAAAATATATTTTTTTTTCGTTTTTTCGGAATATAAAAAGTCCGTATATCGTGAAAAAAATGTCGTAAATCGTGGTTTCGTGTACACAATCACCTAATCAATGATCCCTTGGGTAGGGATTTAAGTACCATCATGCCAACCAGCTCAAGCCAGAGGTTTCTCCTTTCTGGTCTTTGGGAAACCTTACCACCAGAATACAATTTTTTTTAAATAAATGTCGCACATTGAATATGTACTATATAAATTATGTAATAAAAATTAATGATTAATGAAATAATTATTGTTTAATTATTGCAGCAATATAAAATGTTCATTTTTGGTTTCAACGTCGCCCCTGTCCATGCCAACCCGTCGAAGCTTGTAGGTAACCTTAAAAATACTTACCGATGAAAAGTAACATTTTCCGGACTTAAATGATCCAACCTTTTACAAACTATACAAGAATGCACCATAGTTACACATTTATTGTTCACCTAAATCGCAATAAATACAACGATTCGTAGAACCCACTAAAGAAAACAAGACGGCGTTTTGGCAATCTCTCAAATTTGTTTCCATTAATTAATCGACATTGACGTAAAACTCGAGTGAAATTCATCAAACGACGTTGCCGTTGTTGAGATTTATATCTCAAGGCACAGTACATTTTCGGTTTTCACCATATATTATTAACGTAACAAGGCAATACAATAGATTACCTTTGCCAAGAAGCTTTTTTAAATAACACTTTAGTATTAAAATGAATCAGATTCGTTGAAATTGTCAAATTATTTGAACATCTCTTACGGTATTCAAAGACTTCAAGGGAATTTAACAGTAAGCCCGGCAAACGCGAGGAGAAAAAGACGGACGACAAGGATGGAACGATCTTGGATCGGCCAAAAACGTAAACAATTCTGTCTCTCGTATTCAAATGTCTCTGGTCACGGCATACTACATCAAAATTAATATAGACATAGACTGTATGAATTAGAAATGGTGTAAACAACAAGAAATGTTGCACAGTCATATGCAGAATGCCATCTATATTTGTATTTAATAAATTATTGCGGAATATATTTTTTAAAGCAACAGTATTAAGTTATATATACCACCCATGCCAACTCAAGGAACAAATGACGCTCTTCTATAAGAAAGTGTAATGAGTGTAAAATAACAGGATAATCCCAGTAAAATAACAGGATAGATAATACCAAAAAAACATACCCTTTAACAATCATCATTTTTCAGTTCTTTTTACACAGGTCCATACAACAATAAAAATCGCACTATCACTATACAGAGATCACAGAAAATAATCCAAAATCTCAGGTCTCGCTGAACGACGCGACTGGCTAAGACCACTTTACTTACTGACTTCACCCGTCAAGAGGACTGGTCGAAAACGATATAAACAAGCCCTTATCGCTTTATTCAATTTTAATAGCTTTTCAGCGTGACGTACATCGACTTTGTATAATCGCTTCTTAATATTTTTAAACGAGTTTGTTTTGAAAGTGGTGTTTACTCTATAAATAGGCGATAAAGGAAATCGTTTACGACTTTAGAGGATTCGAATTCGTTTCCGATTTCGCATATTATTGGATATTAGACACACACACACACACACACACTTTGGTGTTTGCACGACGCGACGCACTGAACTGACGGTGCAAATCCAAAGCCTGTTTTTTTCAAACGTAGTGTGATAATTGTTTTGATGAGAGTGTAAATTGAGTGTTAAAAAATATATTTACCATGAGGCATGAAAACAAGTTGTGAAACTAACGAAAATAATAACAACACGTTCCGAGTAGTAATTTAATCTAGCATAATGAGAATTGTGTTGATGGGTATTTACATCTTATTATCAGAGACCGGATTGGAAGCATTCTTCTTTACACTAAATTTTAATTTGAAATAAATTAATTTTTCTACTCCTATATACCTGGCTTGCATTCAATCCCGAAAGCCACGTGAAAGAATTACATCGACTATTTCCCTCGGCTTAATTTCCACCAATCACAAACGCGCAATTTTGAATTACAAATGGTTTCTAGATGGAAACACTGTATGACAACAGCTGTCAGTAGTTTTTTCGAGTTTACCCGCGGCAAAACCTGTTGTCACCAAAAATTACAAAACCTTTGATAACAAGTAATTATGATCTCCTAGGACACCAGAAAACGACACTCTAAAATGTTTCTGATTTTATTGTAAATTAATCTTGTAATGTTGTTTTTAAACAGTGCTAGTTAGCTTATGTAGTGAAAAATGAGTCGCTTTGGAAGTGATTCTATGACTAATATTGATCTGGCGATTGAGAAAAGTGTAGTGTGTTTTTCTAGAACAATTTTTATTTTTGGATGAACAGATATTGGGTTAGTGTGTCTGTGTGTGATAAACAGTAAACTTATATTAGTGTTTAGTTTTTAGTAGGTATTTAATAAATTTCTTTAAAAAAATTTTTTTTGTAAAAAAAATAAAAAACCAAGTGCCGTTTATTGAGTATTGTATTTATTGTATTTTATTTTTTTTACTTGTAGGCATCAGTTTTACTTGAAAGCAATTTCTTGTAACATTCATCAAAATTAATGAAGTACCATTCATTGAGTATTGTATTTACTGTATTGTATTGAGAATGAAGAGAATTGTATTGGAAATGAATGAGGTGCCATTTATTGAATATTGTATTTATTGTATTGTATTTTTTTTTTACATCTAGATGTTTATTTAAAAAAAACATGTATTACTTGGTGAAATCTACCCAGTAGTTCATATGACTTGTAGGCATCAATTTTACCGTTTTTTGGCAACATTCATCAAAATGAATGAAGTATTGTAAATTATTTTTACTTTTTTAAATGTAAACTCTTAGTAATTAAAGCCAGTTAATAAAAATAAGTAAAAAACAACAAAAAAAAATTGTAAAAAAACAAAAATTTTGAAAAAAACTAATAATTTCCAAAAAATCTTTTTTATATGAACTAAATAAAAATTAAAAATGTGAATCTTTTTTAGTAACATAAATTTTAAATTTAAAAGAAAAAAAAAGTATTTATTGTATTGTATTCAGTATTGTATTTGTCTTTTTTTGACACCTAGACGTTTACTTGATGTATGTTTACTAAAAAAACATGTATTACTTGGTGGAAACTACCCAGTAGTTCATATGACTTGTAGGCATCAGTTTTACCATTTTTTTGGCAACATTCATCAAAATGAATGAAGTATTGTAAATTATTTTTACTTTTTTAAATGTAAACTCTTAGTAATTAAAGCCAGTTAATAAAAAATAAGTAAAAAACAACAAAAAAAGTTGTAAAAAAAACAAAAATTTTGAAAAAAACTAATAATTTCCAAAAAATCTTTTTTATATGAACTAAATAAAAATTAGAAATGTGAATCTTTTTTATTAACATAAATTTAAAATTTAAAAGAAAAAAAAAAGAAAAAAAAAGTGTTTATTGTATTGTATTCAGTATTGTATTTGTCTTTTTTTGACAACTAGACGTTTACCTGATGTATATTTACTAAAAAAACATGTATTACTTGGTGGAAACTACCCAGTAGTTCATATGTCTTGTAGGCATCAGTTTTACCATTTTTTTGGCAACATTCAGCAAAATGAATGAAGTATTGTAAATTATTTTGACTTTTTTTTTAAATGTAAACTCTTAGTAATTAAAACCAGTTAATAAAAAATAAGTAAAAAACAACAAAAGAAATTGTAAAAAAACAAAAATTTTGAAAAAAACTAATAATTTCCAAAAAATCTTTTTTATATGAACTAAATAAAAATTAAAAATGTGAATCTTTTTTAGTAACATAAATTTTAAATTTAAAAGAAAAAAAAGAAAAAAAAAGTATTTATTGTATTGTATTCAGTATTGTATTTGTCTTTTTTTTGACACCTAGACGTTTACCTGATGTATGTTTACTAAAAAAACATGTATTACTTGGTGGAAACTACCCAGTAATTCATATGACTTGTAGGCATCAGTTTTACCATTTTTTTGGCAACATTCATCAAAATGAATGAAGTATTGTAAATTATTTTGACTTTTTTTAAAATGTAAACTTAGTAATTAAAGCCAGTTAATAAAAAATAAGTAAAAAACAACAAAAAAAATTGTAAAAAAAACAAAAATTTTGAAAAAACTAATAATTTCCAAAAAATCTTTTTTATATGAACTAAATAAAAATTAAAAATGTGAATCTTTTTTATTAACATAAATTTTAAATTTAAAAGAAAAAAGATTGTATTGTATTGTGAAAGTATTGTATTCAGTATTGTATTTGTCTTTTTTTGACGCCTAGACGTTTGCTTGATGTATGTTTACTAAAACAACATGTATTACTTGGTGGAAACTACCCAGTAGTTCATATGACTTGTAGGCATCAGTTTTACTTGAAAGAAATTTTTTGCACTTAAAAATATGTTGATTAGTTTTACTCTCTGCTATGAAAAAAATATATTGTAGCGACTGCGCCAATCTGAGTTTTTTATATATATATAAAACAATGTGGCAGTGGACAAAATCTCGATCCCGTAAATTTAATAAAACTATCTACGGTAAAAATAATTTAATTGGTTGCGTGGATGTGAAGAGACTAATAAACTGTTTTGTTTTGTACGTGTCCTGTTTGGAGATGATGAAACTTGGTCGACAAATGGCACGGCGATCTTGTTCATATATGGGACAAAATGAAAACCCGCGAAAAATCTAAAGTTCACATGAACAACGTGTTCAGTTTTTCCATGCTGGGTAAGTCAAATATAAAGACACAATTAAACTCGCTTTATCGGACTGCTCCCATTAAACATAATGATGAAGTGGATAAGAATAGATATGTTTTAAACCAAATAATTAACTGTATACGGTTTTGTTGTGCGTTTGAATTAGCGTTAAGGGGTCACGATGAAAAGGAAGGTTCAGCAAATAGGGGCATATTTAAGGAATTGGTAAAATTCAGCGCCGAATTGGAAATGACTTAAAAAAACATAATATTCAAAGCTCGAGTGTTTTTAAGGGTACCTCAAAGACAATCAAAAATGAACCTCTTGAGTTCATGTTAGAAATTTATCATGAGGATGTTAAGAAAGAAATAGAAAATGCCCCTTTTGTTGCAGTCATTGCCGACGAAACGACGACGGACGTAGCTTGCGAATTTCAGTTGGTTGTGGTTTTTAGATATTTATGTAAAGGGCGACCTGTTGAGATATTTTGGAGGTTTCACCTGCTCGACGGACACGACGCCAAATCAATTGCTGAATGCACCTTAAATGCAATCCACACAAATTAATAGCTCAAAGCTATGATGGTGCATCTGGCATGAGTCGCGGATACAATGGCGTACCCTCTAACAAATTTCGTACACTGCTATGCACATCAGATGAATTTAATTATGACAAGTGCATGTTCTATCAATAAGCAGGCTAGGGTTTTTTCCCAACGTATCTGGCTTGTGCTCTTTTTTCTGTTTCTCCCCAAAGAACAAAAATTTTAGATGAAGTGGTTAGTCGCAGATTACCAAGATCTTCCCAAACTCGATGGAATTTTCACTCCCGAGGTGTCCCACATTGTTTATGAAAACAGAACTGATCTTATTACTCTTATGGACATCATACAAGACATTTCACAAGATTCGTCATCTGTTAATCAAGCCAATGGGTAAAAATTAAAGCTGCAAGATAAGCATTTTGTATTTTGGTTATCCCTTTTCATAAAATAATGCCACATGTAGAAATCGTTTTTAATCAGTTACAACAAGTACGTACCGATTCTGTCAAAGTAAAAAATTATTTGCAAAATGTTGAAGCAGCAATTCAATCTATGCGGGAGCAAATCGACAGCATTATCGACAACATCGATAAAGAGATAAAGAGATAAACTTATCGCAGACAGAAACTGACGAACCACCAAGAAAAAAGGGGCGAGTTGAAGAAGACAGCAAAAAAGGGAAGCTTTAGAAATATGTGATGCAGTATTATCACAAATCAAAACACGATTTAATTTCTCTGGACACTTATCCGCTTTCAATTCATTTATGCCAGAGAAGTTTTCTGCATATAAGCATCACTTCCGCGAAACATTTCTGAGTGAGACATGTTCACAATTTCCTTTTTTAAACAAACAACAGCTGAAAATAGAATTGCAAGTACTATATCATTACCATTTTTTTATTCATGAGGGAATTGAATTGTTGATTTTTTGTTTCTTTTCCAAAACATTCCAATGTCTTGGAAATTTCATGAAATATTCATGACTTTTCCAATTTTTACTTAACACTTTACGCGACTCTACAAAATGAGAAAATTTAACGTGGTATAATTTTTGACATACCAATAAACATTCATGGCCACCTGACCTTTCCTTTTTGACTCTCCAAATTATCTTATTGTCGAAATAAGACTTTACTTTTAAATTTTTTTGGGTTAGGAGTTTAGTTAGGGAGATTCCAAGTGAGAATATTGTACAACATGGCAGTGTGAATTAAATAACGCGTAGCTGATTCGTCGAGAACTGTCAAAATCAGTTTGGGTAAAAGTATAATCCTATAGGTACATCCCTCTGTAACAAAGGCATGTAAATCTGTAGAAACACGTTTATGCAACGATACATCAAAGGGTATAATTTGCGCTGTAAAAACATAAAAGTAGCCGCTGGCTTTTCCACGTCCATGGACGTTTTCCCGGGAAAATTATGCCTACATTTTTTATTCATGAGGGAATTGAATTAAACGGTTCCGTTCGCTGCTAATAAAATACGCTGACGGGGCTGGGAATTTTGCTTTATGCGAAAGGAAAGTACGAAATCTACATGGATAATATCACCGATACGCCGAGGGATAATGTCCGTTGCATACATCAAGATATAAATTCATACTCAGCCACTATAAAGCGCATATTATACTATTGTAAAGTTACGAATTTATGGACTACGAAAAATGGAGATTTGTTTTAAAAAGCACAACATTTTTCATAGGTACGCTGGCGGCCATTTAAAAGTGCACGATTTTTTTTGATATTGTAATGTGATCTTGTTATATTTCATTTTGACACTTATTTGAAACCTCAAACAAATGTCAGTAATTAACTCCGTAATTTACAAACCACTTTATTAGTTTTCAAGTTTTAAAACGCCGCGGTTAACTGAAAAAATGCGAGCTGTTACATTGCTTGAAAATGATTGGTCATTACAGGCAGTTGCAGATGAGCTAAATGTGAGTAAGAGTTGTATCAGAGACAACCAAGAGACGCTCAAGCTCATCAGCAAATTTGTTCTTTTGTTCAAGAAAATAATAGATTTGACCTGTCCTTGTTCTTAAAATACAAGTTTCAATCAACGCATCTTTGTCTTACATTGATAAACGTAAACGCAGATGGAGCTACCAATGCTGCAAAACTGTCAGTAAAGTTGTGATGCCGCCATCTTAGGTTTGTTCCATTTCAGTGTTTGTTTACGTATTATTTTAACAATTTTAGAAGACATGTTAGACAATTTCTGCAATAAACAGAATATATCTGTGTTGATTACTCAAGCCATCGTGGACAGTGTTGATTTTTCGTGGCTTCTGTGTGATGAACATCGACAATCTGTCATTAACGCAATAGTCCGAGCTGTATGGAAGATAGTAAGATAGGAATTCCATGGTGGTGTAAGAGGAAGAATCAAAAGAATCTACAGGATCGCAAAGGTGCTAGGGCATCTAAGCGTAAGCTTAAAACTGTTCAGCACCGGGAGTTCCATACCTAATGTATATACATACCTTTAACATAATTTTATGTACAATGTAAATAGTTATTTGTGTTTGTGATTTTAAACATGACCCCTGTAAGTCGTTTTTGTTTGTTTATCATCAATAGATGAGTTATTTTCATTGTTGTGTTTCATTTATTCGATACAAAATAAAATAAAATAATTATGGAAGTGGGATTCTGCGCGCGCTTTTTTAAAAATGCCAAAGCAACCCGCGCGCCCTCTGCATATACGTTTCAATACAGTCGATCAGTTTTATATTGGGAATACAAAATTTGCATGGATTTGCGCGTCTCTTGGTTGTCTCTGGTTGTACATTCAAACTCAAACAAAAATGGAATGCAGTAGGAAACGTTCGCTACGTCCACGGCGGAGGGCGTCGTAAAATAAGCACTGTGGAGCAAGACCACCTCTTCCTAGACCATCTTGGAACGAATCCCTTTGAGACAGCAGTGAAACAGAGTTACGAAATGCGGCAGCAAAGAAGGTCATTTTGGAACCAAGGCATAAAGAACAACGTCTTAATTTTGCGAACCAGTTTCTCGGTAGGCCCGACGACTTTTGGAATAATGTCATATTTTCCGACGAAAAGGTCTTTCAGTCATATCATGATGGTACCATCCGCGTCTACCGACCTCAGAGTTCGAGGTATGAAGAGAGGTATATTAAACCTACCGACCGGAGTGGACGTTTTTCCATCAATGTTTGGGCGTGGATAAGTTCCCTAGATCCCGGTGTTTGCTGGAGGATAGAAGAGCGCCTTACCGGACAGAGTTACATACGCATATTGGACAATATTATGCTGCCGTCCGTCACTATGTTGTATCCTCAGAATTTTATTTTCCAGCAAGATAATTGCTCAATTCATACATCAAGAATTGTAACTAGCTGGATTAATGAATACAACATAAACGTGCTACCTTGGCCCTCAAAGTCGCCCGACCTAAACCCAATTGAAAATGCATGGAAAATGCTTGGGACAATATCAACGTAGATTACACGAGGACACTTGTTTCATCAATGAGACGTCGATTGCAAGGTGTAATAGACTCAAATGGCGCCTGGACGAAATATTAATTTCATACAGACCTACTCGCGTTGGAGTTTTGTAGTTTTAAGTTACTTAATTTTTATAATTTAGTTTATTAGGAACATTTTTGGGACGTTCTTTGTTAATTTTGAATTTTTTTGATAAAATAATACTATACTTTTTAATTTTGATCACATGAACCTCAAATTTCAAAGTCAGTTTTACAAAGATCAAATATAACGAAATCTGATATAAGAGTCGTGCACTCTCAAATGGCCGCCAGAGTACGGAACACTTTTCTCAATCGCCATATCAATATTAGTCATAGAATCACTTCCAAATCGACTCATTTTCTCATATTACAAAATTTATTGGCAATAAAATCAGATAATTTGTTTAGCGTCGTTTTCTGGTGTCCTATGAGACCATAATTACTTGTTATCAAAGGGATTGTAATTTTTGATGACAACAGCTGTCAAGTTTTGCCTGCTGACAGGTGCTGTAATACAGAACCTGTCTTACGATGCACTTTGAACCAAGTTCCAAAACCGAGCAACGCCAAATTAGAGACCGTACCAAGGACATAATGCTTACTATAATTTACTATCGATTTCATTCGTTGTGAAAGTATGTATTCAAATATTACATTACAGCAACAAATGACAAACTATATGAGCGCTATCATTTACACAATTCTATAATGGGATCGGCCCCTATCGATTCAATTCCAATAAAACCCCTATACAAACGTGTAATATTTCAGGATTGCTGATATTTTATTGGACATGCCTTCGAGTCGCGTTTGTTCCACAAGCCATCGAAATTTTCCGTTGCATATTAGCACTGCGCGCCAAACTCTATATGAAAGAAAACAAAAAACATAAGTTACATAAAAGAAAACGTAAACGAAAACAATGTATAAAGTACGTCATTTGCTGTTTCTAATTTTTTTTGGAACACCCTGCGCATTATCAGTACTTGAATAAAGAATCTGTACAGTCCTGTTGAAATTGCTATTCGATGAAACGTTTTCGGGATATTTTACATTAAATTGAAGAAGTCTCGCTGTGCTTATGTGATAATGTACTGTGTTAAATAAATTAATACCAAGTAGCCCGACGACTATGTCTTCATTCATGGGTGATTTACTCACTACCTGGTGATCCCACTAAATCACCACCACAATAGGTTCGTTCAGTTTACACCCCGTATATTTCTTTGTTGGGCACGATAGAAACATGATATTCGGGCCATTTATTACCAATGAAATTTCCAAAAACGTCCTGAAAACCGTATTTTGATAATCCATATTATTCAGAAGATATATGCATCCAAAATTACATTAAAATTTTGAATTATTCCAACCTATTGGCCAGCATTGTATATGCATGCTATTGGCAATATATGCAGCTCTTTAAAATACATTCTCAACCTCATATAAGAGGTAGCCATCTAAAGGCTAGTCTCTCGGTAGGGTGACATGGAGGACCCCAAAAAAAACTACCTTATAGTGAATCCTTGCAGAAAATTGTGCATAATAATAATAAGACAGCAAGATTCTTTAAAATACATTCTGCAAGGGGGATAATTTGTAATATAGTGTTATAATATATGTCTTTAACAAAGGAACGTGGCCAGATGGTAAAACCATCAACCAAATTGATCATATTGCTACAGCAAAACCATACGTGAAATCGGTTAAAAACGTCAGTACATAATATAGAGGCTTAGATGCAGATAGATACCACTTTATAGTAGGAATAAAACTGACACCACTGTTACCAGAAATTAAAATACAAGTGACGAGAAAAAGCAGAAATTATTAGGTTAATAAGCAGCGAGGAAAACATGTGAAAATAAACTAAGTAGAGAACTAGCCAATACCAGGAATAGCACCAACGAAATGAAAACTGTGGAAGAATATCGATCGAAATAAAAACAAAGGTACAAACGATGACCAAGAAATGCAACAAGGGAAAAAAGAAGGAAAAAAGTATAATGTGATAAATTATGTAAGAGCGAGCTTTAGTAAACTATGGTAAAATATTTATACTACTGCTTAAAGAAAACTGTGGCAAAATACACTACAGGAAGTAACAGAAAGAAGAAACACGAAAAAAATTGTGTTAACAATGAAGAAAAAAAAAGCTGTATTAGAACAAATAGAAGGCAATTACAGAAAGAATGACTAAACTTCCGAGTTACAGAGATTTATTACTCTGCCTTCATTACCATTCATTTAACATATATGTTGTAAATATATGTTAAAATATGTTGTAATATAATACACAGAGAGAGAGAGAGAGAGAGAGAGAGAGATAATTTGTAATATTTCTTATGCTATACAGCGCGAAACATACAGACGATATTTTTTTACATAGTCCACTAATATGTGTTCACCAATTTAGTGCGTTATCAATATAAATTCCCAAGAATTTTGTAGAGGAGACTTGTTGCAAAGACTTGCCATTTGTTTATTGTAAGCAGTAATTTAACATTCTGGGAGTAAAATTAATAAAAACCGTTTCGTTTTCATTTAGTAACAATTTATCACTTTGAAACTTTGATATAAAAAGATACGATTTGAGTTGTATCCATAAATAGAGTATGCATGTGATTATTTGAATTCAAAAGAGAATTATCATTTGGCACATCATTAACGAAGAGTATAACAAGAAGAGGCCCCAGAACAGAGCCCTGAGGAACCCGTTAGATATAAGTCATTTTTCTGATCTTAAACCGCTTATTTCTACGAGCTGTTGGCGATTAGACGAAAGAATAGACGAAAGCCAATGTAATTTCCCATAAAAAAAACGAGCCTTCAAAAGCATCTTAAAAACGGAGTAACTTAGGCTTTCATTATTTCTGGATAGTTAAAAATTAAAAAGAGGAACTAGTGAGAATTCCAATTGTTTTGGCGATGGCATAGCATTTAAAACGGCAGCACTTTGTTCAAGCAATATTTATAAGGGTAAGGCATACATATTTTGACCATTTTTAGACAAATTATCTAGTGTTAAGTACAGGGATTTGCATTACCTAAGTTTTCCGAATTTCCATATCCAGAATCCAAGTGTTTCCGCCCTCTGACCAGCCCGAGAAACTGAAAATTACCGCTTCCGCGTACGTTAGAGCTGGTGGCCACGGAGCGCGACCGCACTTGCAACGACACCGGCGATACTGAGCAAAAGCGATGTGGGAAAGCTTCCCGTGGCTTTACGGGAGCTTTTACATTCATGCGCTACATTGCCGTCGAATTTTGTCGGCTCATACTCCCGATTCCGTATATCTTAGGCCGCGTCCGCCTGTTTCCAGCGAGATACACTCACTCACTACCGCCGGGATTAATAGGTTTTTCCGGCCCGTTAGCTACATGGTCCTTATGATCGTCTACTGTTATGAAGATCGTTTGCGTGGAGTTTCTCGAGTGGAAAACAGCCCCCTCCTAACGTTCCCATCGGCATTAGTGGCGATGAATTTTTCTAGTAAAGCATCTTTTATTTCCTGGGGAATTTAATGCGCCGACGGGAATCTAAGTGGAAAAGAACACGGATCAGAACTTTAACCTCAACAGGAAACATCTATCTCTTACGAAAATACTGGATCGATTTACAGGCAACAACTAACAGTGGTTAGTTATCTTACAGGTAAAAACAGTCAAGCATACCAAGCGATAGAGTGCAAGCGAGGGATAACTAGATGCGAAAATGTCCTCAATTATCATAACTATAAATTCTAATGAGTTTTGGCAGTCCATTAACAGTAATTAATCAGTAACTAAGTAGATTCTAATCATTTCTGCAAGAGTGACATGGGATTTTCTTCATGATCTATTTTATTGTAGATGACTAACGCTAGAAATAGTTAATTTTATGTCGTATAGGGTGCAAGGTCCTTTAAAAGGGTATTGTCAAATTCTCGTCCGTAATCGCAATATGCTACTTATCACATGAATACATAAAATTATCTACTACAGCTGAAGACCGTCGAAAAAAACAGTTAGATTTTTTTAGAAGAGCCTCATTTCCCGAGGGTATTAGCTGCAATCGATTGTACACATATAAAGATACTATCGCCTGGTATGCATATATTTATGTATGTATATAACTAGCTACGCTCTCATTGGTGAAGCAGTCTATCAATTATAATTCAATATCAGAAGTTATTAAACTAGGTATAATTCAGAGGATATATATTAAAGCATTTAGATAGAAAGTGATACGAGAGTCCTAATCACGAAGAAGTGTGCATAGGTCGAACGTACGTGAGCACAGCAAAATATTATTACATGTCTGGAGCGGGAATAAACAGTAAATACAAGCTCTAATTTTAAAAACTTAATATGTGATGTGAACAAATTAATACTTCGTAGTGAAATCATAAAAAGTTTACATGATAGAGGAATCTGATTGGTTGGCAAATCACTAAAATATGTACGAAACACAGGTAACTCAGGAAATACCTTTGTTTCTTAGAAAGGTATTTCCTTAACCACATATAACAATGCTTAACCAGTTGCAAAATGTAGTTTAACGTGGTCACCTCCCATTACGCGTGATCCTTGTAAATATCCCCAAAATAGTAATTAATCATAAATGTAGTGTCTAAGTAAAAAAGCAAGTTAAAACCTGATGCGCAAGCCGTGTAAATAGTTCAAAACCAAGAGACATTTTAAGTACTGCATAACCAGTTAATATCGGCACTCAGGTGGTCGCCACGTATTTTTGATTTCTCTAAAGAGAATTAAGTAATTATTTCGATAAAACAAAGTTAATTGTTTTAAATTGTGTGAAGTTCTATTACATGTATTTCCATCTGATTGTGTAAACATATTAAGGTATAATTAGTAATATTGGCTGTTGGCCAAATCATTCTTTAAACTTTCTAGGCACTATCCTAGAAATTTCTACCAAAGGTTGCATCAAAATTGTAAGAAAGATTTAAGTTAGTAATCAACAAATGTGTAAAATCAACGAAAAAATTCCAATAGTGCTACGAGGAGTAACTCCCAGAGTTCGCATATATAATGGTGCTAGCAGATTCCGATAGCGAAGAGTCAGCCCAGCTTCATCATGGTGACTCCAGTATCTCAGGGTAGATTGAGTTTTTATTTGAAAATTATTAATGCGACATGTCCCATTTAATGAAAACCAATATTTTTCTCCTTGAATGCGAAATTTATTTAAGATGCATGTGTTGTCAATGTATCTCATATTGAGATAAGATTTGAGAAAGTTATAGCTTTATTAATAATTGATTTTTTTGAGCTTCCATTAAAATATTGAAATTTATAATATTAATTGAAATGATTCAGACCATTTTGAACCTCCTCTGAGAAAAGTGATCTCTAATGCATGCTCATGCATGCTCTAATTTCGTTTCATAAAAATTTAAGTAAAATTGTTAAAATAGTTAAAAAGTATATATGTGGAAGCACCAGTCTTCCACATATATACACTCACCGGTAAAATAATCGATCCACTCAAAATATTGATGAAGTTTGCTTATCAATAACTTTGTTAATTTAAGTCCGATTTGATTATTTTTTTTTCATCTTGTAGCTAAATTTATAAAGAATCTCACAGAGGATTTAAATTTAAAAAAAACTAGGCAAATGTCCATATTATACAGGGTGACACAAAAAGTGCCTTTTTATTCTAACTTTAAAACTATATGGTAATGTATAATATGGGCATTTGCCTAGTTTTTTTCAATTTAAATTCTCTGTGAGATTCTTTATATTCTTTATAATTTAGCTACTAGATGAAAAAAATTAATCAAATCGGACTTAAATTAACAAAGTTATTGATAAGCAATCTTCATCGATATCGCTGAATTCAATATCATGTCAAAAACCGGTTTTGACTAATGACAGCTGTCAAAAAAGCGATCAGTAAATATTTATTTTTTGATTTTTTTAAATTTTAAGGATTTTTTTTATATTTGAACACAAATCAAGTAAAGTTTCGTTGCAAAAAAAAATTGTAACGTGTTTTCGCTAAATGACAACTGTCAATTAAGCTATCATTGAAATTTTTAATCGTATTTTTATTTTTTTTAATTTTTCAATTCGTAAAATAGTTTCAATACAGCTAAATCCGAATATGTCAAAAACGAGTTTGCTGTCAAGAGTCACAGCTGAATAAAACAAAATAAAAATTTTGGGATTTTTATATTTAAATAAAAATATAGTATAGTTTCGTCGTAAAAAAATATGTCATTTTTGCTAAATGACAACTGTCAAATTTTTTTAATACTTTAATACTGTCAATTACATCAATTAAATTTCAATGAAACTTTAAATGTTTTTTTTCGATTTCTGTACGGAGAGATATTATAAATTTCGAAATAAATGTCGGTGTCTTGACATAAATGACAGGTGTCAATAAACATTTTTAATTAAAAACAATATATTAGTGTCGTTTTATAACAAATAATTATTTTAAGTGTTAAATGACTCATGACAGCTTTTTGGCAGCTGTCATGAGTGAATTTTTGAACACAAATCAAGTAAAGTTTCGTTGTAAAAAAATTGGTAAAATGTTTTTCACTGTCAATTAAGCTGTCAATGAAATTTTTAATCGAATTTTTAGTTTTTTTCCATTTCTCAATTTGTAAAATAGTTTTTATTAAGTGTTTCAATACAGCTAAATCCGAATATGATGTCAAAAACGAGATTGGACTCTTGACAGCTGTCAAAAAAGCTATCAATAGAAATTCATTTCTTGACAAATAAAACTTTTGGGATTTTTTATATTTAAATACAAGTATAGTATAGTTTTGTCGTAAAAAAAATATGTCATTTTTGCTAAATGACAACTGTCATTTTTTTTAATACTCTAATACCGTCAATTATATCTCAATTAAATTTCAATTAAACTTTAAATGTTTTTGTCAATTTCTGTAAGCAGAAATATTATTAATTTGGAAATAAATGTTGATGTTTTGACATAAATGATGGGTGTCAATAAACATTTTTAATTAAAAACAATATATTTATTAGTGTCGTTTTATAACTAATAATTATTTTAAGTGTAAAATGACTCACGACAGCTTTTTGGCAGCTGCCATGAGTAAATTTTTCAACAAATCAAGTAAGGTTTCGTCGTAAAAAAAATGGGAACGTGTTTTTCGCTAAATTACAACTGTCAATTAAGCTGTCAATGAAATTTTTAATCGAATTTTTATTTTTTTCAATTTCTTAATTCGAAAAATAGTCTTAATTAAGTGTTTCTATACAGCTAAATCCGGATATGATGTCAAAAACAAGTTTGGACTCTTGACAGCTGTCAAAAAAGCTGTCAGGGGTCATTTTACACTTAAAATAATTTTTAATTAATTATTGCTTATTAAAACCAAACAATATATTGTTGTATTTTTATTTCATTTTCATGAAGAAAATGCATGGTTCCCCACAAAAATGTATTCGTGTGGTATTTGCAAGAATTTGGTTATGAAATTATTATACCAAATTATTTACTTAAAAACTGTTGGTGACAAATTGATTTTCCTCTGAAAAATTAATGAGTACACATAAAGACATGAACTAAAAAACAAAATGTAGAAAAGGAAAAAGGTTGTTCACAAAAACTGGTATTTGGCATAAAATTGGTTATGAAATTATTCCACAGGGTGTTTTAAAATTAGGGTTCTACAACATTTTAATAAACCCTGTATAATGACTAAAACGCGAGCATATAACAAAATACTGGATATGCAAGTTGAAATTGATCATTTCATCTATAGTTTGCTAAAAAAATTACGAAAATTGAACATAAAATAAAAAAGTTATGAGTCTTTAAATTTTACCAAATATTCATTTTCTGCTTTTTTTTTGCACCTGAGTAATATGTGTGTTACAGAGTGGGCGTCCGATGGTTTATTGTTTCAACTATATACAATTTGTTTGCCTTTTTTTGCGTCAAAGGGAACATTTAACTATATTTCGAGAGTTCTGCAATTATTTTTTCCCTCTACGTTAGAATAGACGTGATTGGTGTAGATATATGTATAATGCCGTAGAATGTATCATTAATTAGCCAGGCAGGTCGAAGGGATCGATGCTGCTGTTGAAGGCGACGTTGATTTATTAGCTTTTTTCTTTAATTTTTTGTCTCTAATTGATTTGGCTGAAATCTATCGACAGCGTAAACGGCGGCGCACAGTGGGGTATTTGATATTAATTTCTGATCGAAATTGTTTTTTAATCAGATATTTCTTAAAAACGTTTTAAATTGAAAGCGGTTCATATAATAAGTAAAAATTTAATATTTTGAAGGATGAACAGTTATCTGCATTATACAGGGTTAGTCAAAAATTCAGCAACAACCAAATATTTCAGAGAGGATTGCGTTCAATTTTGTACACCGGATTTTTTAAGTATACTTGATGCCAAGTTTATAGTCTTCCTCCCAAAGGCCCGAACTTTCATATTTATTCATATTCTTTCATCGAATCGAAAATAATAAGTTTTTATTCAATGCTTATATTGCCCGCATTTTAAACACTGAATAAATACATCTTTTCATTTAAAATGGATTGTATGAAACTCTAAAAAAGAACTATAGACTTTGCAACTTTGCCCATATTAAATATCAAAAGTTTTACGCAATAGTTTCTGAGATATAAGGTTGGTATGGGACCTTTGACTAGCATACAAAACTTTTAGAGAGATTTTGAAATCTTATATTTAACATTAACCTCTATAAAGTTAGCACTACCACATGCGAGATGAAAGGTGGCATAATATGATTAATTTGTCGCTTTTTTGTCGTGATTTTGTCGTGCAAAAAAAAAATTTGTCGCGATATTATTTTTTTTTAAAACCAATGGTAGTGCTAACTTGATATTAAGTTAACCTCTGGAAAACGGTCTTCCAATGATCGGACAAATGTCGGATCTGGTGCATAATTTGTCGCTTTTTTGTCGGGATTATGTCTTGCAAAGAAAAATTTTGTCGAAAAATATTTTTTTTTAAATCAGTGGTAGTGCTAACTTGATATCAAGTTAGCACTACCACCTCTGGAAAACGGTCTTCCAAGGATCGGATAAATAATGTCACATCTGGTGCATAATTTGTCGCTTTTTTGTCGTGCAAAAAAAATTTGTCGCGAAATTATTTGTTTTTAAAACCAATCATAGTGCTAACTTGATATTAAGTTAGCACTACCACCTCTGGAAAACGGCCTTCCTATGATCGGACAAATGTCGCATCTGGTGCATAATTTGTCGCTTTTTTGTCGGGATTATGTCTTGCAAAGAAAAATTTTGTCGAAAAATATTTTTTTTTTAAATCAGTGGTAGTGCTAACTTGATATCAAGTTAGCACTACCACCTCTGGAAAACGGTCTTCCAAGGATCGGATAAATAATGTCACATCTGGTGCATAATTTGTCGCTTTTTTGTCGTGCAAAAAAAATTTGTCGCGAAATTATTTGTTTTTAAAACCAATCATAGTGCTAACTTGATATTAAGTTAGCACTACCACCTCTGGAAAACGGCCTTCCTATGATCGGACAAATGTCGCATCTGGTGCAGAATTTGTCGCTTTTTTGTCGTGCAAAAAACATTTTTGTCGCGAAATTATTTTTCCATAAATCGATGAGTGCGCTAACTTGATATCAAGTTAGCACTACCATTTTGGAATAAATGTAATTGAGTTTTTATAAAAAACAGCCATTATCAATTGATTTATATTGAGCCTTAAGAATATGCATTGTATGGTGACCCATCAATGGTTTTACTTTATGGTCAACTATGGGAATTTTAAATTCATCATAAAACATGAGAAACTTCACTTTATGTGGAGAAAAAGTTTTATGTGGACTGTAAAGAATTTCATTATAAATATGTATAGCATTCCAAAAAAAGTTTCACTTCGTAGTAGTATATAGAAATTTAAAATTTATTAGCCAGAAAGAGTCAAGTTTATGGTAAGCAATCACGACAAACAAGCGACAAATAATGCGCGATACGAGATTTTCTTCCGAACATTAGAAGACACTTATCAATGTGTGATAGTGCTAACATGATATCAAGTTACGCTACCATTGATTTTTTTTTTAATTTCGCGACAATTTTTTTTCGCACGACAAAATCACGGTAAAAAAGCTAATTTGTCGCTTTTTTATCGTGTATAGTCCAAACTAAAATCATTTGTTGTAAACAAACTGGTAAGTGTGTTTTCCTTCTTATTCGTCTATTTGCTTATTTCTATGTAATGAAATGCTACCAACCCAAGATTACTTTTCACAAAATAAATATGAATAGCAAAGAATTTCAAAGCTAATAAATATATCCAGGGTGAAAATTGGATTTTTTTCGAGAATTTTCGAAGAAACAATTAATACATACAACCAACAAATGATTTTAGTTTTGACTAAGCAAGCAATTTCTGTATCACTCCCTCTTTGAATGCTTCAGAACTCTATTGTATATATAATTCAATATTTTCCCGCATATAGTTGGAAAAAGTAGTTGTTTTTCAATAGGTTCAACAAGATTTTATGCATTTTAAAGTTTAACACCTTCTGGATAACTGTATGCCTAATGCTTTTATATATAATATGTTCAAATAGAACAAATATAAATAGTAGACTAGGTTTGTGTATTCTAAGAACGAGTTCCGTCAAAAACTAATGTCATAAAACGTCACTGCAAATGTTGAAGTATTAATATTTTAAATTCAAGTATGGATGATCAATGAAATAAATCGTATACTGCTCTGAAGATCCTCAAGAAAGGTGAAAGAACTTGTACAACTTCTAAGTGGTTCGTTTTCGTGTGTATAGTGGTTCATTTCCGTATGTGTGTCCAGATATAGCACTGGTAAGTGTGTTTTCCTTCTTATTCGTCTATTTGCTTATTTCTATGTAATGAAATGCTACCAACCCAAGATTACTTTTCACAAAATAAATATGAATACCAAAGAATTTCAAAGCTAATATATATATATATATATATATATATATATATATATATATATATATATATATATATATATATATATATATATATATCGTGCTGTTTTAATGTGATTTGTGATACAATATAATATCGGCGAAGGATGGAAAATATTCCAAAACGTAGGCAGTACCAATCGGTAGGTGAGAAAAGAATAATTTTACGAGTATTTTACTGCATACAGAGAGATCACCCTCATCGTGACAAGGATAAATTGGTGGATATGTGTTCGGATTATACAGAAGCATCAAAGGCAAGCATATACACACTTTTAAGAGAAGAAAAGGTACATGGAAGTGTACAGCCACCGAAACCAAAAAGCGGTCGAAATAAGATTGTAGTGGACAATGATGCAAAAAATGCGATACGTAGAACGGTCCACGGTTTCTTTAGAAATAACGAATTGCCCACTTTAGATAAGGTGCTGCAAGGTATAAGTGAAAATGATATTATACCTAAAATATGCAGGAGTAGTCTGGCAAAAATTTTGAAAGACATGACTTTTAAGTATGGAAAAGTAGACAGAAAAAGTATTCTCATAGAAAGATATGAAATAGTTGCTTGGCGGATGGATTATCTTCGAAAAATAAAAAAGTTTCGAAACGAGGGGCGGAAAATTTTTTACACTGACGAAACGTGGGTCAACGATGGACATACTATGAAGAGAGTCTGGCAGGATGGAAAAGTGAAAAATGCACGGCAAGCTGCGATTGAAGGCTGGACAACTGGTTTAAAAAGCCGTCTGGAAAAGGTCGCCGTTTAATCATAACGCATATTGGAAGTGATAGTGGATTTTTGCGTAATGGAGAACTGATATTTCAATCTAAGAAGGCCGGAGACTACCACGAGGAAATGAATTCCGAAGTATATGAGAAATGGTTTGCCGGCGTACAGGTTTTGCCGGCCGGCGTTTTTGGATACAGGTGATTTATTTTATTGCTCTTATTGTTTTTATTTTTTGTTGAGAATTTTTTGCTTTATTTTGGAATATGGGTATATTTATTTTATTGTTTTTATTTTTTGTTGAGAGTGTTTTGAAATATATATTTATTTTATTGTTTCATTTTTTGTTAAAAATTTTTTGCTCTATTTTGGAATAGGTATATATTTATTTCATTTTTCCGTTTTAAAGTTTATTTTTCACGGCTACTTAGCTGTTTTGTACATATTATTTTTGTTTCTTGTGGGAAATATGGCTACTGGCGAACCACCCACTGAAAAATGGTAACGCGCTGAAAGCAATACTTCATGAGTGGTGTGGAAACTTGCATTCAATATCAGCTGTAGTGTTGAAAATCTACATATAAAAACCTACTACTTTAACCCCCTGTAAGTAGTTTAACCCCTTGTAAGTAGGTACCTATTGTTCATTGACATTGATTTTTATGTAGGTACTTACCATCCTAGATCACCTTCTACTTTCACCCCCCTAAGAAAAAAAAATGTCTACGCCAATGAAAAACATTGTGTAGGTCAGGGTTTCCTGTCGTTGAACTATACATACATATTGTACGCCGTATAGTGTGGCAGTATCGCCAGCGTATAATGCAACAGTAGTCCGGTGATCGTTGGGATTTGGGATGTCGTGCGTATATAGGTTAAATAAAGTGGGTCCTAGTGCCGAGCCTTGTGGTACACCAGATTGAACTTGGATGGGTTGGATTGCTACTACGACATTTCGGTTGGAAATGTATGATTGTATTAGTTTTATAATACGTATCGGATAACCCGCGATGTGTAGTTTGTATAGCAATCCGGGGTGCCAGACTTTGTATTGATCTTCTTGTTTCTCAGCTTCAAACTCAAGCATCTCATTAATTTTCAATTGATTTTTCTATCTGCGAATCTGTGAATTTCTGTGGCTTTTTTATTCACTACTCCTTACTTATTTCTGGCCTACGACCCGCGACCGGATTAAATCCCGAAATTACGCCCTCAGCTAAGCAAAAGTTGCCCATACCCTTATAGACGATCACCATGTAATTTATTATTCGGAATGTGCTCTTGTCGAGGGCAATTAATAGGAATGTACGACGCGACGGCTCGTTCGCTAAACATCCATTTATCTCAATCTCCCAGTCGTGTAAATTGCCATGCTCGCCATTAATTTAAAATCAGTTAATAATAAAAGACGCGGTAATTAATTTTATTCGCGTTTTATGGCCTAACTGCGGTGCATTTTTTTGCAGCGCGCACTATAATATTAATAGCTTATAGAAATTCGAATGGAAATTTTTATGAGGGGTAATAAACCTGGTTCTGGCGTCCGGTAGTCATGGAGGATTATCCGGTAAATATATTATGGTCTTATGTTAACTACTGCATACAACACTTTTTCCAATTTATTTATGAAAGAATAATCAATAAATGCAAGTGTATTGATTTAAATCAAGAGAAATTAACTCCTATGTAAAAAAATGTATTTGTCAGGCCAGTGTCGTAGCTGGGAACTATGGCGCCCAGGGCAAGCATCATAATTTTGCGCCCCCACCCTCCCTAATGAACCTCCCCTCCCTAATAAAATAATATCCCCACCCTCCCTAATAAAATGATATCTAGCATCACTGTGACGTATTCAAAATTTAGATATTCCTAAGAGTCCACTCGATGAACTCTATATGGGGTAAAACTGGTAGAAGTTTGTAAAGTTCCTCACGACTCGCCCTGTATATATTTGATTAAATGTTTTACTGGTTTCAAAAATCAATATGTAATATCTGTACCTATTTAAGAAGAGTAAAGAAACACTCTTTTATTGCACATATATTTATTACAAAAGTTAAAACAGTCAATTACAGTTAAATTACAGTCAAACTGTTAAAAGCAAACATCAATCACTTTTTAAAAATAACCGCAATGTAGAAATAAAATAAAACAATGTAGAAAGAAAAAAAAATAAATTTGCTATGGAAAAGTCAAGAAAACTAGAATGCAACTTTTCTTGACTTTTCCATAGCAAATTTTTCTATAATGTCATCGTAATTAGTTGTTTCTGCCGTTTCATACTCTATTGACATTATGGCTAAATTTGTCAAACGCTCTTGCCCTATTTGCGATCTTAAGTACGTTTTTACAAGTTTCAGCTTGCTAAAAGATCTCTCGCAAGACGCGGAGGTAACCGGTAACGTTAGTGCTAAACGGAGACATATTTCTAAATTGGGATAATTAGACGATAAGCCATATTCATGCATAAAATTTAACACAGTTATTAAGTTAGCCTCTTTTAGGTTGGGTATTAAAGAACAAGCTTGATATTTAAAACTCTCGATATCCAAGCTTAGCTCGTTTGCGTCAAGATCATCTTTATATTTTAGTGCCAAATCAGCTGCTGCCTTTTTAAGGCATTCAGTAGGTTTTTCAAAAAGCGAGAGTCCTGTTAGAAAACTAAAATCCGAGGCTACGTGTGACAAAGTCTCAAATCTCCACTCCATCTGCGAAATTAACGTATCAAGAACCTTATACAGTTGGATTTTAAATTTCTTCAAGTCTGTAAAACACTGAGCTTCATCATCGGCCTTCTCATCGAAATTTTTTTTTATTTTCCGTTTTCTTTTTTCTGGAAATTCTTGTGTTATATTAATCTGCTGGCAGAGATCCTTTGCGGCGTCTATAGCTTTGTCAATTCCATTTTCTCTAAAAATTTTTAAATACTGAAGGAGACCATCAATATGTTTAGCTGCCCTTTCGATTCACTGTGTTTTATATTGTAAAAAGCTGTTTACCTTGTCGATATTACTAAGAATTTGATTCCACACACTTAACAGACAAATGAATTGAAAATCAATTAGTTTTATCAAATTCTTGGCAGAAGACACAGAGTCTGTGGAATAGGTTATTTCATCTGTTCCTTCAGAAATCACATGTAGGGCTTTTACGACTTCTGGTAATTGAGAAATCAAGGAGTTAACTGACTGATACTTTGATGACCATCTGGTTTCAGAATGACCTTTTAGAGTCAACTTCAAATTTGACAAAACTTCCCAACGTTGTGTTGACCCCGAAAAGAAAGTAAATATATGTTGCAACGTGCCAAAGAATGTTACCATTTCTGATGTTACAAGAGCTGCATGCACCCCAATTAGATTTAAAGAATGAGCTGCACATGGTAAAAATGTTGCATACTCGTTCTGTTGCAAAATTAGTGCTTGTACTCCACGATATATGCCAGCCATGTTGGCACCATTATCGTAGGCTTGCCTCCGGCAATCTGATAGTTGTAAGCCATCATTCTTTATTTTTGTCATAATTTCATCTGCAAGACCATTTCCAGTTTTTTTATTTGTTTGAATAAAATCGATGAAACTTTCTTCAACTGAACATTTACCGTCCTCAATTAGCACATATCGTATTATTTGAGCCATCTGCTCCGTGTGGGCGACGTCCGGAGTGCAGTCGAACGATATAGAGTAGTACTTCGCTTTTTTAATTTTTGAAATAATGGTGTCCTTAACACTAGATCCTAGCAACTTAATAAACTCATTTTGACTACTAGGGGACAAATATGAAACAGAACCTTTAGTAATAGACGAAATATGTGCGGCAACTTGAGTATTGTATTTACTTAATAATTCCAGTGCACTTAAAAAAATTCCCGATTTCCGATGACCAATCTGTTCAATTTTACCCCTAAGAGCTAAGTTGTTCTTTGCACAAAATAATATGACGTCCAAAATTACCTTCAGAAAGTATCTCCACTTTTCTCTTTCCGTTAAAATTATACGTTCCATATCATCGTTTATCGCTACCCCTTTCTTTAGACGAATTTCCAATTCTTTCCATGATACAAAGCATTTTCGATGTTCTATAGAATTCTCGTGTTCACCGACTCTTGGGTTTAAGTGTTTCCAATCACAAAAACCCTGTTTTGCACTTGAAAAAATGGACGGTTTTTTCGTAAACAGTGAACACGGGAAACAAAATAGTGCTTCATTTTTTTCACTGTAAATCAACCATGTTCGGTTTACTTTTTCATTATTTGGCAGGGTTTTCTTAAACCATTCGGCAGTAAAAATACGTCCGTCGTCTTTTACGGATAACCTAAAATCGCAGTCTTTTCCTTGACTTGGACCTTTTTCAACTAGGCAACACCTAAGCTTATCATCTACATTTGGCCACGACTTTGGATCGTTATAATTTATTACAGAAGCTAAGGCGGATAAATGACTAGTATTTTGTTCTTCAGAGGTCCCTGATGGAAAGAAAAAAATTGGTTAAAAGGAAGGATCTTCTAAAAACAAACGTTATTTTTATATACATAAATACTGCATAAATAATATATGCATAAATACTGATTTTCTAAAATAGCCGTACAAAGAAAAAAATTATTTCTTTTTTGCAGAAAATGTTGACCTTAAATTCAAAAATTTCTTTAAAACGTACCTCCTTCTGCTTCCGCGGCTAGTGAACAGTCTCTTTGTATATCTTGGGATTCTTGGGTAAAATCACTTTCGTTTCCATAAGTCGATGTGATTGTTAAAGTGTCATTATTGTCAGTAACATTAACATTTAAATCTAGTTCCATAGACGAAGACGCAGATCCGGAACCTTCATTTACAACAGCTAAATTACTCGAATTGGATATCCAGCCGAATAATCTATTTGACAATTTTTGTTCACTTTCTTTTCGCGCTTCTCTTAATTTCTTAAATTCCGACCCTGACGGCTTTTTTGGTGGCATTCTAATTTAAGAAACATTTGTTTACATTAGGTACTTTTAATTACAAAGCAATAAAATGTTCTTACCTGCGTTAAGATCTAATCTAAAACGTAAACAGCACAGCCCACAAAAGGATTTGTCTAAAAGTTATAAGTTATGAAACACACAAGACTCGACTACTCGACTCTCCCAGTATAACTGATAATATTTAAACTCTAAAAACGTTGCTCGCTTTCGCATAGGCCTTTCGGGGAAATCCAGGTCACAAGGTTCATGCCACTCGAGGCTCGAGCGCAGACTCGGGTCCAGTGGCGTGGACATACTGTGTCATTTCAGTCGGATTAACTTAGTGTAGATCAAGTAGCGTGATTGAAAATGGCAGGCCGACACTGCCATTTTGCGCCCCACAAGGCTTGCGCCCCTGGCGTGGGCCCCGGTTGCCCTGCCCTAGCTACGACGCTGTGTCAGGCTAGGGTGCCAAGATTTTTTACGTCTCAATGCTGGACGGCAAGAGGTATAGTAATTAAAATACAAATAAGTTTAAATCAGAAGTCTATTTATAACTTTTAATATATTGGTATTGAAATAAATAATATTATAAAGAAGAATGTAACAAACGAAAAATAAAAATATGATATTTTGTTACAAATATTTTTCAGCGCTATGTATTTTTTTTAATATATCTTTATTATCTTTAAATTTTTGTACAATATCTTCACAGGACTCTGCCATATTTTGTCTGATTATTAACATACATTTAAGTGTCTCAACACTAAGTTGAGACTTCTCCGCAGTCCACAAATTGTTCATAACGGAAAAAACTCTCTCAGTTGGTGCATTAGTATGGGGCAAACATAGCGAAAAGTCAACAATATTAAGCAAGTTCGAAAATCGGATATGCTCTTCTTGAAAATAATGAAATACTTCAACCCATCTCATGTCAATATCCATAGGCTAGATATTTGTTTTATAGTGTGTAACAGATAGAGGTATCCACTCAGTCTTAAAAGCTGGACATAATGCTGGACAGTCATGAATGCTGGACAGTACTTCTAAATGAAGGACAGTCCAGCGCAATGCGGGACGTATGGTCACCCTATGCCAGGCACATTTTTGTCACTGTGACAGCGAGAAAAAGGTACATCGTTTTTCATCACCGATAAAAATGCCTAAGTATACTGGCGGGCATTTGAAAGTGCACGACTCATATCAGATTTCGTTATATTTGATCTTTGTAAAACTGACTTTGAAATTTGACGTTCATGTGATGTGTCATTATGACATTCACAATTCTCTAATTATTACTTATCAAAATTAAAAAATGTATTATTATTTTATCAAAAAAATTCCAAATTAACAAAGAACGTCCCAAAAATGTTCAAAATAAACTAAATTATCAAAATTAAGTAACTTAAAACTACAAAACTCCAACGCGAGTAGGTCTGTATAAAATTAATATTTCGTCCAGGCGCCATTTGAGTCTATTACACCTTGCAATCGACGTCTCATTGATGAAACAAGTGTCCTCGTGTAATCTACGTTGATATTGTCCCAAGCATTCTCAATTGCTCCCCACAAATGCCTTCTTCGGCATTTGCTGGGCGGAAATGTCTATTATAAATATTCTTAACAATCATCGACCATGTATTTTCAATTGGGTTTAGGTCGGGCGACTTTGAGGGCCAAGGTAGCACGTTTATGCTGTGTTCATTGATCCAGTTAGTTACAATTCTTGATGTATGAATCGAGCAATTATCTTGCTGGAAAATAAAATTCTGAGGATACAACATAGTGACGGACGGCAGCATAATATTGTCCAATATGCGTATGTAACTCTGTCCGGTAAGGCGCTCTTCTATCCTCCAGCAAACACCGGGATCTAGGGAACTTATCCACGCCCAAACATTGATGGAAAAACGTCCACTCCGGTCGGTAGGTAGAATATAATACCTCTCTTCATACCTCGAATTCTGAGGTTGGTAGACGCGGATGGAACCATCATGACATGACTGAAAGACCTTTTCGTCGGAAAATATGATTATATTGATTAATTCAAAAGTCGTCGGGCCTACCGACAAACTGGTTCTCAAAATTAGGACGTTGTTCTTTATGCCTTGGCTCCAAAAATACCTTCTTTGCTGCCGCATAATTTCGTAACTCTGAACCCTTCACCCGCCGCCTTGCAGACCTCACAGATCCAGGAAACTCCGCTTCGAAACAGGCCGTCACTGCTGTTTCAAAGGGATTCGTTCTAAGATGGTCTAGGAAGACAAGAAGTCTTGCTCCACAGTGCTTATTTTATGACGCTCTCCGCCGTGGACGTAGCGAACGTTTCGTACTGCATTTAATTTTTGTTTGAATTTGAATATACAACTCTTACTCACATTTAGCTCATCTGCAACTGCCTGTAATGACCAATCATTTTCAAGCAATGTAACAGCTCGAATTTTTTCAGGTTTTACTATATCAGAGAGACGAATTAAATAGTACTTCTGGGACCCGATTCTTGAAATCATGAGAATTGTTTCCTATGAGAAAAAAAAATTCACAACACAAATTCTCATAGGAACTGCATGTAGCATTCTTGAACGCTCCCCGAATCTTATTTCGTTTGAGAACCAGAAGTAGACGTATGTCGTATTACTTATCATTAATTTTCTTTGTAAACAATGCAAATTAAGTGTGACCAGTGCAATAAAGAATTATATTAAAATATCGAGAACAAGGAAAACAAACGGCAATTTGTAACCGAACCTCAAAAAAGGGCATTAATTGCTGCATTAGAAAGTGAACCATAATTAAATAAACGAATATATATACATAAAAAACGTTTGGCGTAACCCACTGCAGTATCTGTTGCTACCGATATTGCTTTGATAGCTCCCATTTGTAAAAAAAATTAGAGCTACTAGAACCTTTAAATAATGAGGTTGGTATGAATCAATAATTTGCAACGAAGCATCTACAAAAAAATCTTACGTTTGTTATTTTCTATTGAAGATATTCATCGCAAAGCTCTACTAAATATCTGACTAATTGTTTAGATAGTTTGAAATGTTTAATGAAAAGGCGATCCGAAAGTGAAACAAATGGATCAAATTTAACCAATCGTTGTCTTGGTTGTAGGGCTGCTTCTTCAGCTTCTACCAGTTGTAAAAATAACAATAACTGCAAATATTGAGCTTCTTCGTCTTCCATGTTTGTTTTTTATCACAATGATATTAATATGAACAATGTATATTATTATTATCTTCAAATTACACATTACCTACACAAACTCAAACACACACAGAACGTCGCACAGCAGTCGAGGAATAAAAACATAAAAAGTAAGGTTAGAAACAGTAATTTTCCCTTACGAATTTACTAATTCCCCATGAAAGTAGGACGGGAATAATTTCTCGGAGTTTTGTGAGAAAAAATTCTCAGGAGAACTTTCAAGAATGGCAAAAGAAGGTTCTCATGAGATATGACGTAATTTTCGTCGGGGAAAAAATACTCATTGTTTCAAGAAGCGGATCCCTGGAGCAGTTCCATTATCCGTTTTATTGAATGAAGAAGGTTTAAATTCTACATTTTGTAGTGGAGGTCGGGTTTACCGACTCTCCAAATAATAACTCAACGTTTTAACGAAAATTTTTTAACACAAAGATACATAAGTTTGGGCACACTCTGTTTCGCCATTCACCTTAATTCTCACCTAACCTAATTCTGTCCCTCTCCCTCTCACCTGGCCGGAAACTGTCAAAGCTACAGTGCTGCCTATTATGGCGGCATATTTAAATTTAAAATAAAGGATACTACAGATCGGCCAGCCTGACATATGATCGACTCGATCATAGAACAAATATAACTTATACTTAAAGACATAACTAAGCATCAAAATAAAGGCATATGAATGCATATAACTACACCTTATCTAATGAGAACCTTAATACATTAATATTCATAATACATCATAAATACCATAGAGTTGAACTGAAACTATTCATAAAGGGTAACACGTAAATAATTTACATAAATGGGGCTAACATAGTAATTAACTAACAGATAAATGATTCAGTTCTAAGCTTAATTTCTTAGGATTATGGAAATTCACAAAACTTCATAAAGTTTCTAACTATGCATAAGAATCATAAAGTCATTTCTAGAACTTTATACATAAGGGCACAAAGTCTATTTACTTAATAAGGATACATAATGACACATAAAGGTGCATAAAAGATGCACTGTTGACATAAAGACATAAATGCAAAATTACATAAAGACCTAAATACCAATAAAATGTAACATCAATCATAAGTGCATAAAAGTGACCATAAAATCATAAGTGACCATAAGAACACATCTACTTCAATTTTGTACCCAGGGTTTCATACGAGATGGAGCAATAACTCCTTCATAAGGTATTTGAGTTACCTGAAAGCCTTCAATATCAGTAACGACATACCTGTCATCGAGGACAGCTTTAATAACGTACGGACCTCGGTATTTTGGAATTAATTTCTTGTTTATTCCTGCACTTACATCAGTGTTTGCTATCATTACATAATCACCAACACGATAACAATGTGAAGGTTTATGTTTCCTGTCATAAACAGTTTTATTATATTTCTACGATTTCTCAAGATATTCTAAAGCGCGTTTTCTAATCAAGCTTAAATTTCGTTCAGTGTTGTCCAAAGACTCTAAATATACTCGCAACTCATCTTCAATAGATCCTTGCTGATGTACTCCAAATAACAACATACTGGGACTTTCACCAGTTGTACGATTAATAGTATTATTGATTGAAAACTCAACTTTTTGCGCCTCCAGCTGACTCGGTAACCAGAAAGGGTTTATCGACTTATTGTCCATCAGTAATGTAGACTCTGGATGGGTTTCGTTTTTTTATCCTGTGAGTTACACTTGCATTAAATTTATTCTGCCGACAATCTTTTCTTAGATGTTCGGTAGATCCACAACGAAAACAGGATCCTCTGGGTCGTAAGGGCTTCGAACATTCGCTTACCACATGACCTGGTAGGTTACAATTGTAGCATCTCACTGGGTCTTTGTCTCTAAACCGTCCGTGATAACTTAAAGTTCCTTCTCTCCTCGTCTCGAACCTCCGAGTTTCTTTAGGCTTATTTTCGCCATCTCTCCTGTCTCTAACTCGACTACGTCGGGCTTCATCTACACCTTCAAATGTTATAACATCACGATATAATTCATCTTCATTGTAGTGAGTTCTCGCCATCACAAAGTTGCTTAATTCCTTGGACCAAAACCCAATAGCAATTTGTTCCTTGGTTTCAAAGAAGGGGAAATTCAATTCTTTACATAAGTGTACCTTTTCGTAAAAATATGCAGTCACACTTTCTTTTGGTCGTTGTACTCTGCTGTGCATTTGCTGCCATAAATCAGCCGATTTGAAATCTTCCCAAGTTTTTAGTTCAGCTAAACGGCTATATAACCAGTGTTTAGCGGCACCAGTAAGGTTTGTTATGCCCATTTGTAAGGTAACTGCATCAGGCCAGTTATGAATGGTGGCTGACGCCTCTAACTGCTGTAACCACTGTCTGGCATTTGTGGTCCCTTTTTCCCCGTCAAATTCAGGTATAATCTTTATCGCGTCATGGATCATATTAACAGGAGTAGCCTCTGCTCTTGGAAGAATTGGCTGCTGTTGGTGTCGTAGGCTTAGCATCTCTAACATTCGTGCATTTTGCTGCAAAAGAGCATTAACAGTAGACGGCAAATTAATATCTGGAGCACTCGTCCGTGGAATCGCGCTTGCACTATCATTGTTTTCGTCTATTTCAGGTTGTCTCTTCGCACGCTGGAACCTCTCAAATTCATCGGCTTCATTATGACGACGCACGCGGTCTTCACCGTCTGCCATGTTGTATTCTTAATAAACTTAAATCCACCTTAATTATCACCTAACCTAACTCTCTCCCTCTCCCTCTCACCTGACCGGAAACTGTCAAAGCTACAGTGCTGCCTATTATGGCGGCATATTTAAATTTAAAATAAAGGATACTACAATTTCAAGAATCTCTCAAACTTTCAAGTATATTAATAACCATACGTAGGTCAACATCAGAAGCCGAACGCTGCTTTTCGATGCTTAAACGTGTTAAAACATTTCTCAGGAATACAATGAAGGAAGAAAGACTTAGTGCCTTAGGGATGTTATCGGCGGAGAAACATTTTATTAACAGTATTGACAACTTTAATAATAAAATAATTGAAAATTTTGCAAACAAAAAAGAGAAAAGGGTGGAGTTAATTTACCGCAAACTTTAAAACTATCGTTAAAAACTTTCATCGCGTGTGTTAATTAAATTCATTTTATAACTTTTTTTCAATAGACATAAAGACATTAAGTAGTTTCAGGAGTTCTCTATAGGATTATATCTCAGGAGGTTAGACATAATCTACAACTACCGTGGGTAAGTAATCTTCTATAATCTTTATATTAATTAATTATTTTGTACTAATACATTATGACCATTTTAATTTTTGAAATTTATATATAATAATTTGAAAATTATCTATAAAAATAAATGTGTGTGTTGAAAATCAAAACAATAATGCACCTTTAAAGCCGGTGGCCATGGTGATAATAAACTCAAATAATTATTCTTGTGGAAGTCTATATTTTTGTTCAAATAGATATTTTATTGAAATTCTGAAGTGCCAGGAAAATGCGTGACTTTGAAAATGTTTAAAATTTTCGCACTTCATTATGTGTCTTTGCCAATTTTGGCACTACCTGTTTAATTTGGCACGAGCCGCCACTGGTATCACTGAGCAAGGTACGTCCTTCACACACCCTTCAACAACCAAGAAACCAAACATCACAACTACGAAAAGAAGTTTCTAATTGTGGAGTATATTAGATTATAAGAGCCTGTAGGTATTGTACAATAAGACTACAAATATTGATAGATTGCTTTTAATGGGTACCTTTTCAAATACAACTATTTCTTTTACTACTAAGACTGAAGTGAAGTAAAATAGTTTTACATCAAGCATTAGGTTGCCTACGCTCTCCATCGTTATCTTAGGAACGTAATATTTCTATAAACATTTCAAGAGGCAAACAGAAACGTAAGTTTAATAGAGTAAAGATTTGTTGGCTTATTTCCTTACTGTCAGTTCTCAAAGAAAAATGGCTAACTCTTCCAGAAAGGATACCACAAGTTCTGAGAGTGAACTAGGGTGGTCCTAGCCTGTTAATAATTATATTTTTTTATCATTCAAAATGGACTTTGGCACAAGCCTATACTTGTACACAGTTGCCATGTATTCTGAGAATAAATTTACCATCTCACTCCGAAATGGGTGTAACGCAAGGTTCAGTTCTGGGCCCTGTACTTTTTCTTTTATATATTAACTCACTTGATCAGTGTTAGGCAAATCGTCTAACACCGTGAGTAAGGATATCCACAAGCCTTTAGAAAATGTTTGGAACTGGTTTAATCAGACCTATTTATATTTATACGATGGTAAAACCCAAATGGGGTATTTTCGCTAGATCCAAACAAAAAATGGGCAATTGCATATTCAACAAGTACATTTTTTTCCATAATTTTTGACATAAGAAATAATGCGCAATATTAAGAAATACGTGTTTAATTGCAGCTTGAATTTCTATGACGTCATTAAGCGAAAATAGACAAATCACTAGATATATATGTTATATATGTATATATAAATACTAATATCAACAGCAATGGCCGACAGGAAGCAGTGAGGCGGCGCTCCCGTCAATTTGTAGATAGACTACCCTAAAAATCACTACATTTGCCGCACTATTTATACTTGCGCTTAGTGACGTCACATGATTTTATTTATTCATTTTACAGCTTGTTTTAGAGCTAAACAAAAAAATAAAAAATGCCGGTATCTTCTTTTTCCATTTACTTTCTGCTCCCATTGTTAAAAAAAATGCGAAAATACCCCATTATTAGATTTCATAATAGACAGAAAAAGTGGGACAATATAGCAATAAATATTAACAATTATGTTCTTGACGTTCTTGTAGACTTGTGAAGTTCTTACATTAACTTCTTTATTTATATTATGTACGTTTTTAAAAATAGAAATAAGTTTTATATCTTATAAAAAATATACACAGTAAATATAATAGGCATAAAAATGATATTCATGTACCATTTTCTAAATTGTTAGTCACAAATAAATCACCAACTTATATAGGACTGAAATTTTTTAATAAAATGGCTGATAATTTAAAACAAAATGATATTACTTAATTTATATTAGTTTAAAAAAATTAAAATTAGTTTTAGTCTGTAACGTAAATAAATTCCGTTCCGTTTTAAGGCTAATGTTTGAATTCCTATTTCAAATATTTGAAATAAAACCGCGCGACCTTGCAGAAATTTACCGCGACTCACCATCTACCGTTATCCCTACCTTTCCGTCCCGGTAAATCTCCCAGCAAGCACATTTATACGCGATATCCGCCAAAATCATCCTTTTCAGCCGACCTGCTTGCTTGAGCCTGTTGACCGTGGCTTACGTTCGCGAAGATATATCTTCGGTGTTTTAGTGTAGTGATTCTTAATTACCAGGTATAGTCTGAAATATTTTATTATTATTAATATATATGTGTGAGTGTTTTACAGCTGGGCCAAGTAATTGAGGGATTTCCGAAGGGGAATTAAGTCGTAATTCGACCATTTTTTGCTTAAGTGCAAACCTTAAAATAGGTGTTATGCCATATTAAATTTTACGGTTTAAACACTAGCAACTACTTGGAGGGAGCTGTGGGCACAAAAGCCACGTCTATATTTTGTTATATTTTGGATATTATTAGCATTTTATTTTTTTATTGAATTAAATATATATTTAATTTAAATTTGATTCGTACGTTATCGTTCGATTTTAGACTACCTACCTTGTAATTTTGAATCAAAGCTACTGTTTTACCGAATGGTAGCATACTTTCAGTTTATTTAGAAATATTACTTCGACGGCTTAGGCCATAGGTATTTGTTTATATTTTGCATCGGCAAAAAGCAGCATTTATTTCAATTTTTTTATTTAATCGTATAGTGAAAATTTGCATACCACATTCCTGTCTTGATAATATTATTTTTTTACATTGATAAAGTCTAATCTCAATTTTTGGGAATTTAATCAAAATTTACTTCCAATATTTAACATTACAATATTTTTTATATAATTAAAACTCATATTTTTGAACTATTGATCTAGTTATTTTATTTATATTCATTTTAGTATAAATTTCACTCTTGATATCCGGTTAAAGCGGGAATTTATACATATTTTTTTCTTCCAAATTTGTAAAACCTGATACTGGTAAATTTTTCTTCCACACCTTGATGGCCGAGAATCAATTCCTTTGGTGAGCAGAGCAGACTATTATTACCTATTCCTGAACGTCGGACTGGAAGGTATCTCCTCCACCATTAAGGTATCTCATTCCACTCATTGCGGTATACCTACATCGCCTTTAGAGGCTAAAAATTCATTACGTCACATCTCCTGGATGAGAGGCCCTTTAATTAAGGTAATGTAATTAAACAGGAGAGGTGTTACAAGTCGATAAATATTTTTATCTTTGGTCCGAGTTTTTTGCGTAGCTTAAGTAGTGCTATTTGTTGATCTTTAGATTTCATAGTGTTTCTCCACTTTTGACTATTGTTATACAATTTGTAAATTTATAATTATCCTTGAACAACAATCAATGAATTTAGCATTTTTTTAAATTACCTCCAATAACTTATATCATTATAAGCTTTACGTTCGTCATTAATTTAAAATTGAAGTTTCACGGGTAACTTTTATTAAAGCGTCATCTACAAAAGAACTCTATAAGGGATAGTTCAATTCATTGCATTATGTTCAAATGCGAAAAGTTAGATATTTATAAGTATCCGTTATTCTACTCAGCCTTCCTCCGAACGAGTGGATAAAGTTTTGCGGATTTTCCGGGAAATCATAACTTCTTCAACACGAGGCACAGCCGGGGGCAACCGTACGGAGATATTAGTTCGTTATATAAACTGAATTCTCGCTGTTCGCAAGCAAAATGCGGATCAATCTGGGCGTTTTACGGAACATCCGACGTAAAATAGAATGTCTCATATCAATTGAAGAATTATTCAGGACTTAACAAATGATGCACCCACAATAGTAATGGTTTTTAATTTTTTTAATGTCTACAATTAACGATGAACACTAACACTGAAGTAATTTTTATGAATTTTTAATTGCTTTTTTATTATACATGAAATTTTTTCGATTTTTTATTTTGTCCCCTGGTAACTTTGTCGCTGAAGTCGCTATTTAGAAAAACTGACCTGAAACCATTTGTTTTTTGTTATTTTTTGTAGAATCTAAAAAAATATAAACATATTCGGTGATTGTTTACAATAAATTATTAATCTAATAAACGAATAAAATATCGTCAAAAGAAAATATGTTTTCTTATCTTACAGAGGATACAAAATAAATTTTAAGGAAAAAAATTTTAAAAAAATGTTTAAATTATCTATTTCGGTAAAACATTTTTTTAAATAAACGATCAAAAAATTTTTGTACATTTTACATTTTTGTTATTTTTTGTAGAATCTAAAAATATATGAACATAATCGGTGATTCTTTATAATAAATTGATAATCTAATAAGCAAATAAACTAACAATTTTATTTGCTTATCTTACAGAGTATACAAAAAAAATTTTAAGGAAAAAAATTTAAAAAAAAAATTGGTTAATAAAAAAAAATTAGGAAAAACTTTTTTTAACTCATTTTATAAATAAAACACAAAAAAAATCAAAAATATTTATATTGTCTGTTTCGGTATAACATTTTTTTAAATAAACAATCAAAAAAATTTTGAACATTTTACATTTTTGTTATTTCTTGTAGAATCTAAAAAAATATGAACATATTCGGTGATTCTTTATAATTAATTGTTAATCTAATAAGCAAATAAACTAACAAATTTTTTTGCTTATCTTACAGACTATACGAAACAAATTTTAAGGAAAAAAATTTTAAAAAAATTTAATTAATAAAAAAAAATTAAAAACTTTTTTTTATAAATCATTTAATAAATAAAATACAAAAAAAATCAAAAATGTTTAAATTATCTGTTTCGGTAAAACAATTTTTTTAATAAACAATCAAAAAAATTTTGTACATTTTATATTTTTGTTATTTTTTGTAGGATCTAAAAAAATATGAACATATTCGGTGATTCTTTATAATAAATTGTTAATCTAATAAGCAAAAAAACACAAATTTTTTTGCTTATCTTACGGAGTATACAAAATAAATTTTAAGGAAAAAAATTTTAAAAAATTTGGTTAATAAAAAAAAATTAGGAAAAACTTTTTATAACTCATTTTATAAATAAAACAAAAAAAATCAAAAATATTTAAATTGTCTGTTTCGGTATAACATTTTTTTAAATAAACAAAAAAAAATTTAGAACATTTTACATTTTTGTTATTTCTTGTAGAATATAAAAAAATATGAACATATTCGGTGATTCTTTATAATTAATTGTTAATCTAATAAGCAAATAAACTAACAAATTTTGTTGCTTATCTTACAGACTATACGAAACAAATTTTAAGGAAAAAAATTTAAAAAAAAATTAATTAATAAAAAAAAATTAGGAAAAACTTTTTTTTATAAATCATTTAATAAATAAAATACAAAAAAAATCAAAAATGTTTAAATTATCTGTTTCGGTAAAACAATTTTTTAAATAAACAATCAAAAAAATTTTGTACATTTTACATTTTTGTTATTTTTTGTAGGATCTAAAAAAATATGAACATATTCGGTGATTCTTTATAATAAATTGTTAATCTAATAAACAAAAAAACTAACAATTTTTTTTGCTTATCTTACACAGTATACAAAATAAATTTTAAGGAAAAAAATTTAAAAAAATTTGGTTAATAAAAAAAAATTAGGAAAAACTATATCTCATTTTATAAATAAAACACAAAAAAAATCAAAAATATTTAAATTGTCTGTTTCGGTATAACATTTTTTTAAATAAACAATCAAAAAAATTTTGAACATTTTACATTTTTGTTATTTCTTGTAGAATCTAAAAAATATGAACATATTCGGTGATTCTTTATAATTAATTGTTAATCTAATAAGCAAATAAACTAACAAATTTTGTTGCTTATCTTACAGACTATACGAAACAAATTTTAAGGAAAAAAATTTTAAAAAAATCTAATAAAAAAAAATTAGGAAAAACTTTTTTTTATAAATCATTTAATAAATAAAATACAAAAAAATTTTGAACATTTTACATTTTTGTTATTTCTTGTAGAATCTAAAAAAATATGAACATATTCGGTGATTCTTTATAATTAATTGTTAATCTAATAAGCAAATAAACTAACAAATTTTTTTGCTTATCTTACAGACTATACGAGACAAATTTTAAGGAAAAAAAATTTAAAAAAATTTAATTAATAAAAAAAAATTAGGAAAAACTTTTTTTATAAATCATTTAATAAATAAAATACAAAAAAAATCAAAAATGTTTAAATTATCTGTTTCGGTAAAACAATTTTTTAAATAAACAATCAAAAAAATTTTGGACATTTTACATTTTTGTTATTTTTTGTAGGATCTAAAAAAATATGAACATATTCGGTGATTCTTTATAATAAATTGTTAATCTCATAAGCAAAAAAACTAAAAAAATTTTTTGCTTATCTTACAGAGTATACAAAATAAATTTTAAGGAAAAAAATTTAAAAAAATTTGGTTAATAAAAAAAAATTAGGAAACATTTTTTATAACTCATTTTATAAATAAAACACAAAAAAAATCAAAAATATTTAAATTGTCTGTTTCGGTGTAACAATTTTTTAAATAAACAATCAAAAAGTTTTGAACATTTTACATTTTTGTTATTTTTTGTAGGATCTAAAAAAATATGAACATATTCGGTGATTCTTTATAATAAATTGTTAATCTAATAACCAAATAAAATAACAATTTTGTTTTGCTTATCTTACAGAGCATACAAAATAAATTTTAAAGGAAAAAAATTGTTAATAAAAAAAATTAGGAAAAACTTTTTAATCTTAATACAAAATACAAAATCTAAATCTAAAATACAAAATACAAAAAAATACAAAAAAAACGTTCAAAAATGATGTCTATTTCGATATAACAATTTAAATAAACAACCTAAAACATGTTGAACTAAGAATTTTTAATACCTTATGTAGAAATAGTTATAATAAAATATTTGAAAAACATTTTTTTCAACCACTGCATTTTTTCATGTTCAGTCTGTTAAGAAAATTAATAACTAATAGGTTGTAACAATTAAAAATAAAAAAATGTTGGGATCTCATTTAGTAAAAAGGTCAAAAGGTCTCCACGGAGCGAAATAATTTTAGAAGATTTTGTTTGACAAATACACGACGTGGATTGTAAACTACATCTCCTACAATTTTTTTTCAGCTATGGGTGATAATAACAAAAAAAAATTAATGGCCACTACGACTAATAAATGCAATACAAAAATAATTTCAAAAATGTTTCATTAGTCTATTCCGGTATAACAATTTTTTAAATAAACAACCTAACAAATCCTTGTAAAAAAATCAATGAGAAATTTTTTTGCCTCCGACCAACGGTTCTCCAGATATTAACTAAAAATCAAAGAAAGCGCCCTATTTTCGCTAATTGCCGCTAGAGCTCGCCTCATATTCATGAGGACTTAGGTATATTCATTCTTAGATACCTCTAAATAAGTGTGCGAAGTTTCAAAACTTTCGGACTTCACGAGGTTTGGTCATCCAGTCTTTGAAATGCTTGAAAACCGCGCTTTTTCTCTTAGCAGGATCTATTAGCAGGAGCTTCGATTAAGGGGTACAGGTGACCTAGCTCGTTGCTAGGTGATAATAGACTGAGCGTTGCTAGGCGATAACACCCACAAAAATAAAAGTGGAGAGCGCGAAAAGTGCAGAGCGCGTATCATTTATTTTGCGTTATATAAATGTTTTAAACTGATGTCAATTTAACGTTTATGATATGTTTATTTGATGTTGACACTTAATGTTGTTACACCAAATTTTAAACATCTAAAGAACGAGAAATATGGGTACCAAGTTTGTTGAAATTCATATTCAATTTAACATTAATTCAACTTAAAATGTAACGTTAAGATGTTATTAGACAGCATCAAAAAAACATTTTGTAAATGTTTCTTTGTTTACTTCGATATATTATATTTAAGAAAAGTAAGTTACGTGACGTGCAACCTTACCGGAACACCCTGTAGGATAGCAAATAATTCTAGGCGGCAGTGCACCGTATGAATCCGAGAAACTTATGTATGTAGGTAACGTTTTTCAATACTTTGAACGTTTCTTATATGTTCTCATGTAATATTAAACACGATAAATATATTATTATTACTATTGTATATCAGCGTTAGATCTCTATATACATACACTGTCTCCTAACCGGGATAAGTTGCATGCAATCCTCTTTCCTAAAACTTCGTCTAGCAGAATTTCCCAGGGGCAATTTAGACGGGACGTGTTGCCGTCGAACTACTAGAATATTTCCAATCATGGCGCACCATGGATTCTGCATAATACCAGACGAGAGGCGTCGTTTCCCGTCTCGTGACTGCCTCAGAATTACCTAGTCTGCAATAAGTCGTTTCCGTTCACCTATTATTCGCGCTACCACCCTAGGATATGGTAATGCCTCCCCTTGAGGGAGGCATCGCCTTCAATTTCTAACGTTTGGTTTCTCTCGTAGGTTTTTTGCTCAAGCATCAATATAATAACATATGTAGAAAAGCACTTTAATTTATATTTAATATAACAATAAGACCATGGCACCCAATCGTCTTCAATGCTGACAACACAATGCCTAATTCGATTTAAAAATTTCTAAGGTCTACTTTGTTTTTACGCCTAACCGTGACACTCTTATGTGAGTGCATATAACAGAATATTTTTAATAGGTGTATGTGTAAATGCATATACCTAAATCCACTCAGAAGGAAAATTGCCGGCCCTTATATACTATTTCCAAGGTTCTAGAAACTTCTAGATTATCCCATCTCATTCTAGATTGTACACAGGACGTCTCAAAAGTTCTACAGGAAGTACTACTCTATATATTAGTAGATAGGTAATGAGAACACGAAATGATGCATCATCATCAGTAGGCAAATCATAAGGTCAATGACCGGTCAAGGTCAGAGCATAAGGTCAATGACCGGTCAAAGTCAAAGATCAATTATTTGACCACTGGCCAAGCTCTATCAATTCGGACGCTGGTTAAGTTCGACCACCGATCACGCTATTGACCACTGGTCAAGCCGCTCAAATTTGGCCACTGGACATTCTAGACAATTTGACCACTGGTCAAGCCGTTGACCGCTGACCAAGCCGCTCAAATTCAACTACTGGTCAAGCCGTTGACCACTGGTAAAGCCGCTCAAATCCTATGCCGACTATTCTAAATGGGTTATTTAGCAACACCGCACATCGACGAGTGCGGTGTTGCCAGATTGTGCTGGTTTTCCCTAAATCTAAAAAATGTTCAGTATATCATGCACAATCGATGCCGTCCTTTTTTTTTTGTAGTAATGTGTGTAATTTGTATGTAGTGTATGTAATTTGTAGTAATGATTTGTTTCTCAGTCCTTACTGCGTTTCTGAAAAATGGTCATAAAACATAATTTCAATTTTAAAATGTCATTCTCATCAGTGGTCGATTATACCTCGTAATGATGTTTAATAAGAACTACTAGACGAATTAACAATTTGATTAATTTATTCCACTGACTTCCGTTCGATACAACACCGCATGACGCTGTGCTGAAGATGGAGTCTCCAAATTGCTGGGGAAAACCCCTTTATATAAAATGAAAATGGTGTTCGCGCCTGACTACTTACGGAATCGGCGGAAACAAAAGATTCGTTTAAAATATTATTACAGAGCGTAGATAAAAGTGACGGAACAAATCTAATTACGAATCTCTGCAGGAAACTGAATTTAAATGGCAGATTTCTGATCGATTATTGTTGCTAGGTGCATTTCGCCCCTCCGTTCTAGCTTCTGGCCGAAAAGCGAGACTTTAGGTGGCCTAAATAAATTAAATTTGACCTCGAAAAAATTAGTACAAGGAATCTGGTGGAGACTTGCCGTCATATTAAAAGCTGTTATACTAAAAGCTGTTGTTGCTGGCCAGGACATCGACTTATTAGTCTTAGTAAATTATCTATAATGTCATTTAGATCGACGAGCTCTGGGGTTTCGATACATTGAGTCAGTTTCATTTCGATTCGAGATAAGGCAACATGTTTGCCTTTTCTACACTACAATAGAATTCTTCGAGTTTAAGTCTTCGAGTTTAAGTCCGAATTAATCTCGAGATCGGTTCTTTAATTTTTGAGAGTTCTATTAAGGGATTGTGGTCTGTCTCGATTGTGAAGTGTTTTCCAAACAGATAGGTGCGAAAATGCTTGATTGAAGCCAGGATACTTAATAGCTCTTTTTCTATGGTGGAAAAGTTTCGTTCGGCTGAGTTAAGGGTTCTGCTATAGTATGCGACAGATTTATTATCTTGAGACAAAACGGAACCTGAAGCTACATTGCTTGTTTCAGCTGTTAAGTTAAAGGGTTTTGTATCCCGAATCAGATAAAAGTTCTAGTCCAACTTTCGTATAATGGGACATGGCGTCCCAGCTGAAAGAGGGCGCTGTTAAATAGTGAGTGGGATCTAATGCATAATGTTCCACGCTCAGTTTTATAAAGTTGTCAAACACATCGGCTAATAACAAAATGTCTGATTTTAGATATGCATCCGCATATTCTCGCAGCGTTTTACATTTGAAGTTGTTCCAAACTAAATTAGCTCGTTCATAGTCTTCGTTCATTTGTTAAGTCATTAAAAAATGTCTCTTTCGAGGGTAATTGTGTCTCTTCTAATTTTTTAAACGAATCCACATCATTATATGGGAAGACGCCCTTTTGTCCGATTAAATTGAATTCTTCATCAAGTGGAAAATACTTTCCACTTTCAACACATTGATGTGATTCTAAACTTCGACCTAATTGGGCAAGAGATGCTGATAAAGAGCGATACGAGCCTACAAATCTCAATTTTAAGTATATCTCCGGTATCTTAGGGTCTTGAAATTTTTCAACAAGAATTTGGAGAATGAAATGTATTTTTCCTTGGTTTGGGATATCAGAGAAACATGTTCCTTTTTCACGCAAGCTTTTTAATAAACAAATGACTGTCATAATTTGTGAGGTTGTGGAAGAAGACAGGTATGTATTTTGCTACTTTATAGTTTAAATTGCAAATCGAATGGGCAGCTCTACGGAAGAGGCTTGGGTATAGGTTAGTATGGGAGTGTTACAGATAGCGTCCTTTGATATTTTTTATATAGTCAGTGTCTTCAATATAATTTTTTTCTGTCTTACGTAAACCTTTACTTAATGGTTGTGTGAGTTTCGAATAGTTACAGTTAGGGTATACATTTTATATAGTAGCCTGTACCAACAACACCTCTAATACAAGGACAAAGTGCTGCCTCGTGACGTTACCATCCGGAGGCCTACGAGATACTTATGTTATTACGGGCTTCATGTAGTTATTTAGGTAGGTATGTCTGAAATCGTTTTAATGTAGTTTTGGAGATCAATAAAAAGATCAAACTAAACAGAGATATTACGGCATAAATCTGTCGGAGTCTATGAAAAACACAGGTAAAGAATAATTTAAATGTTTCGAAATACAGTAAAGATTACATGTGTCTAATTATTAGAGTCTAGATGGTTAATTGTTTTAAGAAAATTGAAAAGTAATTCGTGATTAATTTTAGACACAGGAGCAATATGAACAACTTCTTTAAAATTTGAACAAATACTAGTAATTATAAATGTATACGCAGATGTCGCTAACGAATCGTTATTATTTATTGCAGTTCCTACAACATTACTACCTTTATAATCTAAATATGGATCAAAGTGAATTTCATCCATTAGTAAACTAACATATTTGTCTTGGTCTTTTAAACATTTAAAGATTTTTTGTGCATATGTTAAAAAAATTTTCTTCTCATCAATATGAGGATCAGTTAGAAAACCATTACAGACTCCTTTGATTGTTTCGGGATGGGGCAAAATTATAGGTCCACGATTTCGTAAATATCTACATGCATGAGGACTAATTGTATATAAAATTGAACAAAAAACCATAGTGGTAGTGGAATATCTATAACGTTCTTTTGATAATTTTCGCAATTTAAGTTGATCTTCAATTCCTTGTGAAACATTTTCGTCCTCTATTTTTAAGTTTTTAAGTACATTGGACATAAAGTTCAAAACATGGTTAAGCTTTGACATGTCTGTATGTATGTCTGAAAATGTATTTCATGTAATTTTGTGTAAGTTTTTCGTGTTTGCTTTTTCGATACGATATTTTTTTTGACAAGTATTTGGGACAGTCGGAAATTTACTTGGTACGCTAGTTTCTTTTAATAGGGGTAAAGCTAAAATAACTGAAACTATCTCACCAGTTTTTGTATCCTGTTAACCGTTAAAGAGATCAAGAATCGATTAGGAACTAGGCAAGCGCGCGTGTAATAACAATATCCTCTCTAGAGGTGTTTTTTTTGGCGCGTAGCGGCGTCCTATACTAAAACCCAAAACAAAACATCGTTAACAGGGTTGCCAAATTACAATTGACACGAGAGTTGTCAGTTGCTTGCTTTTTAATGACTTTTTGCGGCCAATTTGATTTGATAATTGACTAATGAGAAAGCTACTTTATTTTGTTTACATTCTAATTTGTTTACATTCTAAATACAGTACAACATATAGGCAGAGAAGGGTCGCACTGGAACACATTCTGGCATCGCTGCTCCGACCGACCTAGACAAGCCTGTTGAATTAGCTTAGAGAGTATTAGCCTCCATCCTTATTAGCCTAATTGTCCTTATTAGAGGGGTTATTGCCTGTACGCCCTAAAAATGATTTTACTTTCTTTGTAGTTATTCCATTCTGATAACCCAGAACATAACCGAGAAGGGAAACTTTCTTACGTAAAAATTCGCTTGGATTTTTAAATTTGTTTCTTTAAATTTTGAAAATATTTGTTTGAAGTGATTTGAAAAATATTACGATATCGTCCACAGAGCTGTCACTTTCAATAAGATTTAAATTTTTTTATGATTTAAATACTTTTTTCGATTTAAATCTTTTTACGGAAAATGATTTTTGATTTAAAATTTATGGAAATCATTATGGAAACTATCCTCGATTTGCACCTGAAAATATGATTTAAATCTTTTCCGATGATTTAATAAATCTTTTTCGAATTATTTAAATTTTTTAGAGACCATCTAAATACTATTAAAAAAATACTGCATATTGAATCAACACTTCTAAAATAATTTCTTAACCTGTGTTGCGGATTTCGTCGAGCACATCGCGGCAATGCTGCGGGCGGGCTCTGCTGCTTCTCTTGATATGTTTCAACCTGTCTAAGCTAATTGGCTACAACTGACATTATGAATTCAATAAACCAGAATCATAGTTTCAGATCCAAGCACACAAATATAATCAATAGTGTACGCAACTGTGGAATAAATCAGTTTGTACGACTCTTTGAAGCAAATTTTGAAACAAAGGGAAAAATTAAATATCTTGTACGAAAGACTGGGCAGAAGAAATGAAATGAGAAAATAAGATCTCTAAATCTACGACATCTCGGATCTCACAAAACAATTTACATCACTAGATGATTTAAATCATTAGAGAATATTTAAATCATTACATTATTTAAATCTTTATCAGTGATTTAAATCAACAAAAAAGGATTTAAATCTTTTTAAATTATTTAAATACATTAAAAGTATCTTAAATACTTTCTAAAAAGATTTAAATCTTTTCTATTTATATCACTAGATGATTTAAATCATTAGAGAAGATTTAAATCATTACATTATTTAAATCTTTTTAAATTATTTAAATACATTAAAAGTATCTTAAATACTTTCCAAAACGATTTAAATCTTTTCGATATAAATCATTACATTATTTAAATCTTTATCAGTGATTTAAATCGACAAAAAATGATTTAAATCTTTTTAAATTATTTAAATACATTAAAAGTATCTAAAATACCTTCTAAAAAGATTTAAATATTTTCGATTTATATCACTAGATGATTTAAATCATTAGAGAAGATTTAAATCATTATATTATTTAACTCTTTATCAGTGATTGAAATCAACAAAAAACGATTTAAATCTTTTTAAAATTATTTAAATACATTAAAAGTATCTTAAATACTTTCCAAAACGATTTAAATCTTTTCGATATAAATCATTACATTATTTAAATCTTTTTCAGTGATTTAAATCGACAAAAAATGATTTAAATCTTTTTAAATTATTTAAATACATTAAAAGTATCTAAAATACTTTCTAAAAATATTTAAATATTTTTGATTTATATCACTAGATGATTTAAATCATTAGAGAAGATTTAAATCATTACATTATTTAAATCTTTATCAGTGATTTAAATGAACAAAGAAGGATTTAAATCTTTTTAAATTATTTAAATACATTAAAAGTATCTTAAATACTTTTCTAAGCAGATTTAAATCACAAAAAATATTCAAATCTCAAAATGATTTATTATCTAAATACTTTATTATTGACAAAAGAATCTTTGATTTAAATCATTTGTGCAAATGAAATGCATCTTTGATCTATGATTTAAATCATTTTTTAAACGGTTTGTGGCAGCTCTGATCGTCCATATATAAACAAAACATATGTAATATTGGTGGCCGGGACGTTTTTTAGTCCAAATGGCATACGTAGGTACTCGTAGCGGCCATTGTTTACGGTAAAAGCAGCCTTTTCTATCGAATCAGGGTGCGCAGGGATTCCTTAATCCCTGCGCGAGATCTAAGGTCCGAAGTAAGTGCATTTGCATATATATCTATAGTTTTTCATTTAATATACGATAGTCTATAACCATACTAAATTTCTTTTTACCCGAGGCATCAGATTTTTTGGTACTATCCATACAGGAGAGCTATATAGAGAAATACTTGGTCTAATAATTTTGTCCAAGTAATTTTGACATTTGTCTTTCCATTTCTTGTTGTATGTTGTAAGGGTGACGGAGTAATTTTGTGAGAATATAATGTTTAATTTGATTGGTAAATGAAACGCCACAATCTTCCGAATAGAATACGTCTTTAAAATGACAGAGAATCATATTTTTAATGTTTTCTTTGTTTTTCTTCTACGTCCAAATGGGAAGGTCTATTTTTTAAATTGTTGCGATGTTACCTCTCTATTATATAATACTGACGGTACAAATAAATATAATTGCTATTAGAATTGTATGTAACATTGATGTAAATATATGTAAACTTTAACATTTTTACATAATATTGATGTAATATACTGACTAAATATCTACATAGGTTTTCTATAACTTGAATATTCGAGAGGGTTAAATGTTTTAAAAAAATATGCTTTAATATAACTATAGATTTGCCGACCGTGAAGATATGCACATGAACGGACGAATGTGCACAACTTGTATTACTTTTATGGGTTCCCATTACCTTTTTACATATTATCTTTTCTTATTTTTTATGTTTCTTATATTTAGAGAGCCGCAGATTTAGTGTACGATATGCTACTGGTCTAATGACTTACCTGGGAATATCTCCAATTTTGGGGTTCCTTGTTTTTCGGCAAGCACATCCATCTTGCCACAAATTCGCTGCAAAGAAAGAAATATTAGCCTAGCAATAAATATTTCGTGATAATCGAATTAGCGACGAGTTACTGTAGAATTAATATACAGAACTGGAAGACAAATATTTTATTTATACCTTATTTTTAGTTTGAAATAAATTAATAGTAAAAAAACAGTTTTAAAAACAAGCTTTTATTGAAAAGCTCTAAAATGAAGAAAATAAAGTTTCAATTAATTTAAACCCACCAATTTATTACGTTACACAATTTATATGATATAAAAGCTTATAGCGAGAGTTATCTATTTTATAAAAAAATATATTATTTTTTTCTTATCTTGTGCCTAACCAAGCAGTTTCGAGTTTGATTTGGGAGCTTTCCTTCTCTTAGCAAACCAAATATGTCTCGCCAAATTACACAAGTCGTAGTATGAAGCCAGCCAAGGCGTACTTTTAAAATTCAGTTGCAAGGTTTGACTGGAACAATTCGACACCTAATTCGTAATCGGGGACTGAAAAACCCCGGGATGATAATATTTTAGACGGATTGAAGCAACTAAGTTTTTGCTCTCCATCTTAGATCCGCCATCTTGAAATATTTTTATCGCCAGCAGTTGACCCTTGTCGGTCCCTACAACATTTGTTCGAGCACATTTGTTCGATTTTATTTTCGTATTCTTCTCAACAAACCTTTTCATTTGATACCCATGTCATGGAAGTGCATAAAAAATAACCAGTCCGCCATATTGAATTTTAGAGTGACGTCATTTTATTTTCGTATTCTTCTCAGGAAACCCTTTCATTTGATACCCATGTCATGGAAGTGCATAAAAAATAACTAGTCCGCCATATTGGGCGGTCCGCCATGTTGGATTTATAATGACGTCACTTAGCCAGCCATGCACTGTCACCTAATCTATATGCGCATGCAAAATTTCAGCTCAATCGGTTGAGGATAACTACTTTAAAATTCATTTGCAAGATTTGACCCGAACAAACATACGTATTTACATACATACATAGCAGGTTAAATAAAAGCTTGTAATGACGTCACTTATCTAAAACCATGTATTGTCATCCAAACTAAACGTGCATGTAAAATTTCAGATCAATCCAGGGTTGCCAGATTAGGGGAATATCCCCAAAAAGCAGGGGATTTATTTTCTTTAAGGAATTTTTTGGGGTTATTTTTTCCTGGGGATTTATTCTGGGGAAAATATTTACTGGGGGGAGTAACAGGGGATTTTATGTCTGACATTTAGGTTAAATATACTAATCATTGCAAGAAATATTATATTTTTAATCTTTAATCTTGTTTTCACTGTTGGTTATACTTACAGTTGTTCTTTCTTTCATTTGAGAAATAAAAAAATCCTCGACAAGTTTCTTTAATTTGCCCTAAATATTTTCTAGTTCTTGGGGATATATTTGTAACAGCTTATTTTGGGGGAGATATATAGATATATTCGGAAAATATTTCAGTCAAGAAAATTTATTAAAATCCATGACTATCAAATCATAATCTACGAAAATAAAAAATGCATTTTTTGGGGATTTTTTTTGAAAAGGGAATTTGAGATTTTTTAATTTCGACTGGGGAATTAAAGCAGCACGATCTGGCAACCCTGGAGCAATCGGTTGAGTTATCCGTGATGTAGTGCCCTGACGCTCATTGGTTTCATGGGAACACGGGCCATGTGTTTTGTGTCATGCATTCCGATTTCCAGAGTTACCCTCGTTTGTTTAGAATACGTGATTTAGATAACACAGCCGTTGCATGAAAACTGTGTTACCAAACCCTTGCTAATCTATTGCCGTACAGGCATAAAATTAAATAGAATATTAGACAGATTATTTGTATTACTAGCACCGTATACATTCCTGTCGAACGTTCCCGATAATATCCGATTCCATAAGGTTCCAATCTGGGCCCCATATTGTTTTTATTCTTTATTAATGATCTTCCTGAAGTCATTACTTGTGACCATTTGTTATTTGCCGATGATTTTAAACTCTACTCTGAAATTAAATATTCTACAGATTCCATCCATCTTCAAGACTGTATTAACATAATGTCTTCATGGTGTGAGACAAATCATCTTAAACTAAATATAGCTAAATGTAACGTAATGACTTATACTCGCAAAACTTCATATTATACTCACAACTACTTCATTGGGAATAACATCATCAGCCGAGTTGATGTATTCAAAGATCTGGGTATTTATATTGACAGCAAACTCACTTTTGTTGAACATATAAACCATATTGTTTCTAGTGCCTTTAAATCTTATGGCTTCATTTACCGCAATTTCCGGGACTTTTCCAATATAAGCACCTTCAAATCTCTGTTTTATGCTCTGGTGAGGTCAAAACTAGAATACGGGTCGATTATATGGTATCCGATTTATCACGTTCATTGGCAACATTTAGAATTGATCCAAAGAAACTTCTTAAAGTTTTTAATCTTTTTGCAAGATGAATCTTATCCTCCTAGAGGTCTGGATCAGAATTATTTACTTGCGAGATTTAATTTTGACTCTTTAGAAACTAGACGCAATATCATGCTAATTAGATTCTTATTTAATATCTTGCATGGCAAGCTTGATTGCCCTGATCATTTAAATAAAATACATTTTCTGATACCTCGCCTAAATTATAGGCAGCAAACTTTATTTTACTGTGTTGCCCCTAGATCAAATATTTTAAGAAAGTCCCCAATATCTCTGATGTGTGAACTGTTCAATCGTTTCGCTTCTGATTGTGATATTCACTGTGATAATTTAAAGAGTATATGTAACTGGGTAGCTGTATTATTAGGTACTTGTTTGATTTGTTGTAGTAAATTATATTTTGTTTTTTTGTTTTATTTTGCCATATATGCATATTATGCATATGCATATTTAGTTTGGCTAATAGGTATTACGTCTTATGTATTGTATTGCTGTTTTGTATTATTTTACTTCTACTTATATTGCTTTTATTCCTGTAGTTGCATTTTTTTCCTGTTGGAATAAATAAATACTATTATTATTATTATTATTTTGTGCTGGTAAGTCCCCCCTGGCCTCCGACTAGTCCAGAAAGTCCCTCCAGCCTCGTTACTCAACGACCGCTCCCCACGTCCGCGGGGTAAGCGGTCATTGAGGTCGCAATTCATGTGTCCTGAGTAGACGCAACGAGCCAAGTATGACGGCCTTCTGCATCTTCCCAGCGATGACTTCTGCCGATTGACGGCATGCTGGGATGGTTCTTAATTCTGAGAGCAATGATTGTCGCATACCTCCGAGAGAGCCAATAATAAGAACCACAATTTTAACAGAATAACCCGGGTACAGCCTGCGGAGTTCAGAGAGTAAATCTCGATATTTTGTCCGTTTCTCCTCCTCTTTCAAGACAATGTTCTTTTCGGCCGGAGCCGAAAACTCAATAACGAACATCGTCTTAAGTTGGTGGTCGAGGAGGACTATGTCAGGCTTATTGGCTTGTATCCGCCTGACGGTGGGGAATGAATAGTTCCAGTATAACCGGGACCTCTCATTCCCCACAACGGACTCAATATCCCCCGGAGCATAGGGCAACACCGGTGTCTGATCTATATCGTACGAGTGCCGTAGGTGGTATTACAGCACTCGTAATGCCGCGTTATGTCGATGGATATAGGCAGAGACCGCATATGCTGGACAAGCTGACAGCAAATGCATAATGGTCTCTGGGGCCCGACGACATGCTCTGCAGCTGACGTCAGGCACTTCTATACCCATCACGTGTCTTCGGTAGACCAGAGTGTTTAATACACCATCTTGGCAAGCTAATATAAAACCTTCGGTCTCTGACTTCAGCCCAGCTGACCTCAAAAAGCTAAAGGTCAGCTTTTGGGATAAGCCTAAGTCTTCTATATTTCTATAGTAGACTCCGTGCAATGGCTTATCCCTGTGCTGCTGAAAACGAAGTGTATTTCCAGCAGCACGAAGGTGGGCTTTCAACCGAGCAGGGTCAAACTCGGTGACAGAGTTTGGATTATTCTGCTCGATGTCGAAGTCGAGACCTAGGCTATTAGCTGCTCTTTGTGCTGCCCTATATATAAAAGCTCCTACGCCAGCTCCTTCATGGTCTTTGACCATGAGGAGTAGGGGATCCGAACTCCTGATAATTTTACAGGCCGTGTCCAGAGTTACTCTGTTGTGGAGACACTCAAATCCCAAGAGCCCACGGCCTCCCTGTTTTCGTGGGAGATATAACCGTGGAACGGACGATCTCGGATGCAAACTCCGACAGAGATGCATCATTTTGCGGGTACCTACGTCGAGTTGCTGCAGCTCCTCTTATGTCCATTTGATTACTCCAAAGGAGTAGAGTAGAACCGGAACGGCAAGCATATTTGTCGCCGCCACCTTGTTGGTCCCCGACAGCTCTGAGGACCAGATCTGTCGAAGCAGGTGGCGGTACTTGCTGCAGAGAGAGTCTTTTGTAATATTTACCTCCTGGATGTGACTTTGTGGCACACCCAGGTAGGTATACGTCTCGCCGGCATCACGGTGGTGTAAGATGCCTCCGTCTACCAGCTGCGCATCATCTTCGTAGTCCCCGCATCGTCCTCTCTTGAGATGAATTAGTGCACATTTATCCAACCCAAACTCCATACCAATATCCGCTGTGTACTCTTGCGCTACTCGGAGGGACTGTTGTAAATCCCTTTCTCCGGAGGCATACAGCTTAAGGTCATCCATATAAAATAAATGAGTGACCTTATGCCTCCTGTTTCCGGGTGGGCCGCAGTTGTAACCACGGGTTCTTCTAAGTGCAACAGATAACGGCAGGAGTGAGATGCAGAAAAGGAGGGGACTCAGGGAATCCCCCTGGAATACACCCCGCCTAAAGATAACCGGCTCCGTTTGAACCCTGCTATCACCAGATGTAATGGTGAAGCGGGTTCTCCAGAGCGGCATCAGTTGTTCTATACATCTCACTATTGGATCTGGCACCGCAAGGCATTGGAGCAAGTGAATTATTAGCTCATGTGATGTTGTATCAAATGCCTTGCGATAGTCGATCCAGGCCATAGAAAGGTTTCGCTTGTACTGCCTGGAGTCCTGCGTGATACATCTGTCGATCAGCAGGTTCTCCTTGCAGCCAGCTACGCCTCTCTTAGAACCTCTCTGCTCGTATATCTGTTGGTAGACCCCGTCAACTGCCATGAGTACACGCATGTTCAAGATGCGTTTTATTATTATTATTATTATTATTATTATTATTATTATTATTATTATTATTATTATTATTATATTGTATAATCAATTGGAATACAAAAATATGGTCAGCGTACAGTTGCGAAAAGACCTACTAATTTCCGACAAGTGTTTCTGACATTAGAAATCAAACTGATGCTCTTAAAAACATTGTTGAATCAGAATATCCAACATATAAAAGAAGGCGAATGGATGATAATTTTCGAAGTGTTATTGCCAAAGAAGTTTGTGATACAATTACAGTACAAATGAAGGAACTCTTTTCTTACCGGGGTCATTTATAAGCGGCTGATCTTTTTAACAAAGATAAATATTCAGAGATTTCGAAAAGTTTCCCTCTAACTCTTTTAAACGATGTATGTTCATTTTATCCGATGTTGAGCAAATCAAGATTAAGAACTGAATTGGAGGTAATTTACTCGAGAGAAGATTTAAAAGAAATTGTTAGAGCAATGAATCTAAGGCGTTTGACCTTGACATGTACAAAAATGCCTGCGGCGCTATTTGTTTTTATATCGCTGGCCTAACCCATCCCCCTGCTTCGCCCCTCTAAACTCAAACCCCACGACACGTCACTGGTATTAGGAGACTGTAATGTCCGGTAGTTTTATCGCATGAAGTTTTATCGCGAAAACAACAAAGCGGAATGGCCTCTAATTGTTTGTAGATAATTTAAGTTAATAAAGAATTATTTTAAAACCCAAAAATAAGAAAAACTCGATTAGTAAATTAAGAAATTTTCTTATAAACGCCCAGTCCCTATACAGGGTGTTTCAATATTAAAAAAAAAAACGTTGCGTCGTTTCTTATAATCGGGAGAACGCAAAGTAACGTGCTTTCTATATTCACTTAAATATTCATCCCCCAAAACTGTTTACGAGTATGTTCATATGAATTTCAAGTTAAAATTATCAAGTATAATCTTCTGGAATCTACAATCTCCCAACATCCAATGCAGATTCATATCCCTTGCTGTCGACTAACTCCGCTGCGACGTAGCGGGGTTTTCCTTTGTGCCCGTCAAAATATATTCCCAATTAAAAAGCAGGTAAACGTTTACCCAGATCCCCCTTTGATGTCGGATTAATTACGATGTACACAACATAAATTCGGGGCCCGTTCGCTCTCGCCTCTGGCGGTACGCCGATGCCGCCTGTGTCTACGCGCGTGCACACTGGAAAAAAAGCATAATTTAAGACGCATATCCACTGATTCATCATATTGTTCTGTCGTGTGAGTGTATATCTTTTTAAGTCGCTCCGAATATGCGTGGCACATGTGTCAACCTTGAATATATAGCACTCCAATCGAAATATGTACACTTTACTTATTTAATTCCAAAGCCTTTTCTTTCTTTGCAAGTTTGTATTGTTGTTTTTTCTATTATAGGTATATTCATTTATTTATGGACACTGTCGTTATAAGGTGTTTACAGTTGAAAACCCAATTTGGAAGTTTTGTACTACAGGATAATCAAAACACACACACACATACATACACAAGTTTCGATTCGGGTCGAGCGAAACAAATTTTTAAAAAGAACAAAGACTTTATTTCCGGAGACTTGACAAACTAACAGTAACAGTAATGCTTTATTTGCATTTAAATAAGGTTGCTTTATTTGCAAAACAAAAATGGCTGGATTTAGAAATCAATTATATGTATAGTAAACGGAGTATGCTTGAAATACAAGCATATGATCTTTACAAGAAGCTTACTTTAAAGTTAAATAATTTAGATTATGAACAATGATGCAAATTTCAGAGGAACCTGTTTGTATCAATCAACGCGAAATTTATCAAAAACATGTCTTAACAAAATAAAAAATAAAAAAAATTGACTACTAATGTACCAAAAAATGTATTGTGGAAAATCACTCGTCACACTCTTTTGATAAAGAAGAACTTGACCTTCTAAAAAAGGGTTTAAACTTTGCTGTAGCCCCTTCTGATGAGATTTTGGATGATGTCGTGGCAGGGATTGAAAGTTCAATTCAATATCTGCCTGATTCATCCAAGGGTCTCGTCAGAGTGGCTTGCAGGAACCAAATTTCTAAAAATATAATGAATAATGTAGAAAGTAGAAAGTCATGCTCAAAGAATCCTAGAAAGACTATCAAAAGATTGCGCGAGAAAGACTGTTTTTATTTAAAAGCAGATAAAGGTAATAAGGTGGTTATTTTAGATAACCTAATTAGTAATGGTAAACAACCTAATTAGTAATGGTTCTTATAAAGAACTTACTAGAAACCCTTTACCAAGAATGACCACTGAAATAAAAAATGTCCTCAAATCATGTAACAACCTTATTACTCCACCTGTTAATAATATGTTACGTGTATCTAACCCTACTGTACCTAGATTGTATTGTCTACCAAAAATTCATAAGCCAGGGAAGTCGGTGCGTCCAATAGTACCGTCTATTGGATCTCCGACTTACCAGTTATCAAAATGGTTGACTAAGGAATTTGAAAGTTTGCCCATTGCACAGCCTAGTTTTTCAGTTAAAAATTCGAATGATTTCATTGATAAGGTCAAGAATATTCAATTGCAAGAGGGTCAAATTTTGATTTCCTTTGATGTTTGTTCATTATTTCCGAGTGTACCAATTCCACAGACCTTGGACTATCTTCAGGATTTACTCGAATTAAACAACTATAGAAAAGAAGTAATAGAAGAAAATATAAACCTTACAAAACTTTGTATGAAACAAAATTGCTTCCGTTTCAATGACAAGTTCTATGAACAACATGAAGGAACCGCAATGGGTAACTGTTTATCGCCTTTCATTGCTAATGTCTTCATGAGTCGATTTGAAACTGAAGCAAAAGAAGAATTCGAGTATTTTCCTAGGATCTGGCTGAGGTATATGGATGACATTTTTGCCCTGTTTGACTAAGATTGCGGATGTAGAAAACTTAATTTCCAAATTAAATAGTCGCTTCACTTCTGTAAAGTTTACATATGTACTAGGAAATAACGGAAAACTTCCATTTTTAGATGTATTAGTAATTAAAAATAGTGACAATAGGTTAGAATTTGATATATATAGAAAAGATACCAGTACGATCAGATATATCCCTAATGACTCTCACCACTGCTATCAACATAAAATGGCAAGTTTTAATTTTCTTGTCCATTGTTTACTAAGTTTCCCTCTCAGTAATGAGAGGTTTGAAAAAGAAAAAGTATTAATTAAAGATATAGCTGTGAGTAATGGTTATCCTAGAGATATAGTTGAAAAACTAATTAGGAAGCGTAAATTTAAGGACACACTTCGTAATTCTATGACCTTTCAAAAGGATATAGAGACTCCAAAATATGTATCCATCCCGTACGAACCCCGGTTTACTCGTGGTTTGAGTAAGGTCTTCAAAAACGTGGGTATAACAGCGATTCATTCGTCGAGTAATAAATTACAACAACTTTTAGACAATCCAAAGGATAAAATTGTTCCAAATGAAAGGTCTGGGATTTACGAAATTAGTTGTAATGATTGTGATCGAAAATATGTTGGACAAACGAGACGATCAATTAACACCAGATTTAAAGAGCATATGGATCATCTAAAATATGGAAGAACAGATAAGTCTAGTGTTGCACAACATGCTTTTGACAACAATCATAGAATAGATATTAGTTAGAAATGTGACCCATAATAGACAGTTGGATGCATTTGAGAGCATAGAAATTGTAAAATGTAAAAGTAGTATGAATAGCGACAAGGGACCTATACCGTATAGCCCGCTTTACGCGTTGCTTAGCAACCGATCGTTGAAGCGTGATTTTCACGGTGATATCATTAGTGACGTCACCATGAAAATAGTATAAATATCGTAGATTTTGTAGTTTAAGATTAGTTTTAATCGTCTCCGGATGATGCCAACTTGGTTGGCGAAACGCGCGTCGAGCGAAGTGAAAGTGTTTTTGGTGTTTTTTTAAGAACTTTGAAATATATTTGCTATAAATCAGGTATATACAAGCAGTAAAATTAAGTACAACATTACATATGGATATTTTGGAAACATAAACAGGAATATTAAGTTTATTTATTTAATTTTTTTGCTAGTTATATAAATATATTTTAAATTATCCTTATTATTAAGGTAATAATGGCCGTAGCCGTAGCCGTTTTCGACATGTGTTATTTTGTTGTAAACAGCTCTGCTTATGATAAAATCGAATACAGATTGATGCCGGAAAATGCGCTCCCATAATAACTATTAGCCGTTATGTACAGGGTGATCCTTTGCAACCTACCTACCCCCTAGGCGTATCTCCGGACTGAATTGGAATGTCGATTTGAAATTTGGATTGAGTGGGTTTCCAGAAAAGGTTTACCGTTCCGGGATATTTTCATAAATTCTAAAACAAACACTAAACTGGAATTTGTTTGTTTGATAAGCCTCAAGTTCTATGATATCTATATATTGAGCTACTTTTGAAAGTTTTAGTGGTAAGTTAATTCTGTGTAGATTTTGAGGTATTTCCTGTACTGATGAAATCGAATTTCCTGGCATAATTATGAAGGAATGAATTCTTTTTAGTCGTGCAAATGTTATATAAATGTTATGTGGGTTAAGCACATCGTTTAAGTTATCTTCTATCAATACATACCTTTCCATAAGTTGTTCACAGATTCCTAAGAATTTTAGTTTCATATAAATTATGTCCACTTCGTCACGTATGCTCATACGAGCTTTTTATATTTCTTTAATATCATTATTAAATGTAGCCTCATCAACAGGCATTTGTATACTAGACTTTTATTCTTTATTACTGAAGTTGTTACTGAAATTCGGTTCTTTAATAAATTTTCTAATTGGTGTTCGTCATTGTTTAATTTACTAATGCATTTTGTGTAATATTCACCATCAGAAGCGTCAAAGAAGTCCGCGTTTGTATCTTTTTGTGTCCACGTAAACTTCAAATTTAGTTTCTATGGATTTAGAAATTTGGGTTAAAAGGCTAAGTGGGTTTTAACTTCTGAATGAAAGACGTTAAAGGAATGAATGGCTGGGTCAAAATTATTTAATATTTGGGACAGGATTTTGTCGTTGTTGTCACATGCTAACTTTAGTGATGTTATGTTTTTGTTAACCAGTAGCGTCCATTTCTCATGGGTTGGGTAATGTCTAAGTTTGTATCCTCATGGCAATAAATTCGTACTGTGTTGTTTATTGTCTGTATTGTATATTGTGAAGCTGCTGCTCCGATCAGTAGAAGAAACCTGAAAATAAATTAATTTCCGTGGTAAGGTTTCATTCTATCAATGTTCTATCAATGTTTTTGTTGTCTGGTTTGTTTCTAAATTCCGTAAAAGGGCTGAATTTTGGTAAATTTCTAAAATTAGGAAATGTCCGTTGAATTTATTTTTCAATTTATCTTTTATTTGTGACTCCTTTATATATACTTCGTCGTCAATATTTTACACAAATTTTTTTCGGGAATATGTTCGTCGAAGCGAACTTTAGCTTTTTCTTTATTAGCTTGCGTTTTAGAACGTGCTACTTTGTAATAGTGTGATATGCGGTTACGTGTGTCCATATGGAGTAAATCCATGGGTCTTGTCTTATTAACTGAATTGTTATAGCAAATTACAGCATAGGGCAAAATAGGGTTTTCGGATAGGTGTACTCTTAATCATTTCCGTGAGAGTACAGCATGGAATCGTTTCAATTATCCATTTGTTTGCGGATGACTACGCTGGAAATTGTTGATTTTATATCGTACAGGGTACATAGATCACGTAGTAGGCTATTGCCAAATTCACGGCCATAATCACAGTGTATCCTTAAGGGTGTACCGGAGTGTTGGAAATAGAGCAATAATGTGTTTAATGTGTGGCAAAAATAGGTCACGAGCTGTGGAGTAGCTCTAAAAATGCATCTGCAGTTCATCAGGAATGTCAGCAATATCCAGTGACTATGACAGAAAGAGCCATTGCGACTCCCTGGCCTGGAAGTACGGTCGGTCCTTAAGGGATTTAATTGAAGGATATTTTCTGGTATTTCGTGCTTTAAGACTGGCTGAAGGTAGTATTTAATCTCTGTCATAAAAACGTGTTTCTTTTCTGGATTAAACAACAGCGTAGGTTGAGTCCAAATATATCTAAGTATATTATACCTTTTCCTTATCTTAATAATTAACTATATGTTTAATTATTACCGTACCTTCTTTTTTATTTTCAAATTAATTTAATCGTTAATGTTTATCGTATCTTAAAATACCGTAGACTTTCCTTTGTCTATCTTAATTTCCGTTGATTGATTTTGATTGATGACTCTTTAAAATATTAAGGAGATGCAAAAAAAGCATTAATTTATAAATTTATATAATTTAATTTAAATGTAAGGAATGTAAAAACAATTATAATAAATTTATTCAAAAACAGTTGAGAATCAAGATAGGTTTGTTTTATCAAACTTGCCCTTAGCAAAGGGCAATAACAAAGTTGATGTCAACTTCCGATATAACCTGAAGTGAAAATAAATTTCAAAGCGATAATCCAATTAAGTCGGGATATACGCTTAGGGGATAGGTTGAAAAAGATCACCCTGTAAATGCAGATAGAAAGTGAGTTTATTTAAATGCTCGTGTTATACTGATATTCTATTTTATGGCGAAGGTGCAGGTTTCAAGTAATTAGGCTGTAGGTTTCAAGGTATAAAAGTATTTTTATACCTTGAGTGATGTCTACAGCGGGCACTATCGTACGTACAGTTCATTCAATATGTATGTATAGTTAACTGACCCCATATAAGATACCGCGCAGTTTCCACATGTAATTCTCAATTTTCTCAGTATTCAATTAAATATCAAATTCCTCAATACTATATTAAAGTTGTATATATTATTTATGAATTTTATTAAATAAGAATTGTGCACCCAATAATATATTATAGGCCAAGATGTTTTTACATTTATTTTCGTCTACTTTAAATATGACAATTACGTAAACATCTATTTTTATAGTTAAAAGCGGCAACGCCGATCCACGACCGTTCCAATAACGAATATTCGAGCAGTATGTCCCTTTTTAACTTATTGGAATCGTATCTCTCGGATCGGGATCGGATCTCGGATCGAATAGGATCAGGTTCGCATATCTTACAGTGGGAATTGCTAATATATTATTTATATATCTACCTATGTAGGTATACATCGCTACGAGAGTTGAAATAAAAGAGTATGGCGGTTAGCAAACATGTTTGTTCGTTTCGTATGAAATCTGAAAAACGTAGATTTCCACCAGACCTCGCTTTATTTACGAGATAGGATAGGCATGTTAAAAAAATTTAAGGAAAATATTATTTGACGGCAAAAACGGATAGTGGGTGTTAGAGCAGAGCCGACTTTAACAAAAAAAAAGTTGATTTATGGGCTGCTCGAAGGTACTGACGTGTACTGAGGTAGGTAGGTACCTATTAACAAACAAGCTCTGATCTTTGTCAAAGCTTGTCTGTTAATAATCTTTGTCTTTGTTGAGTGTTAACGATTTGGTAGATTAGGTAGGTACCTACTTACACAATAAATATGATTGTATTTCAATCGCAAGTATATTTATTTTATTTTTCCGTTTTAAAGTTTATTTTTCTCGACTACTTAGCTGTTTTGTACATATTTATTTTTGTTACTTGTGGGAAATATGGCTACTGGCGAACCACCCTTCTACTTTCACCCCCCTAAGAAAAAAAATGTCTACGACAACGAAAAACATTGTGTAGGTCAGGGTTGCCGGTCGTTCAACTATACATACATATTGTACGAACTGTAGTAGTCACTAACCTATACCTATTACCAATGTTATGTAGACCTTTTTGGTATGACCTAGCCTCCCACCTTAAGCGGTCTTATTTAAAGAACTAAGAAAGGAATTAATTAGGAACGGAAAAATATTCAGTTGACATCATCGACCAGTATCGATAAGTTGTGCCAAGAAGTAAAAGTGAAAGCGTGAGAATAGGTGATAGGTGAGAATAGTTTTAGATCCACTTACCATTCAAAAATAATTTCAATTTTCAAGTCAAAACATTATACAATATACATAGCCTAATTGAACCTCCTCTAACTGACCATAGAGAACTCATGCTCAGCAGTGAACCTTCTACAATAAATAGCAAAAATTCTGTAAATAATATAGACAAATAAAGAGTACGCTTAATGACTTAATTTATTGAAACTAGAACATAGAAATATATCATTCATTTTTATATCATTAATATTTTGAGTCTCAAACTCCAAAAACCGACCCACATCATCAACTATTTATACGAACCTCGAATGGAGGAAGTATGTTAACTATTAATTAAAGAAATAACGGAAAACGGGATACGGACTTTTAAGTTAGAGTGATTGGTACATCGATTTGTGGGTTGTGTTCCCTTTGCATTAAAAAGACCTTCAATTTCATTTTTATGCATTAAAATCAATAAATAAGTATTATGGAGATAATGGCGAAAAAACCTCTTCTTTGCACTATTTTATAAATGATAATATCTTTTGCAATCATGGCCATAAATGACATGTAATATCTTGGTGACGAGCCCATTATGGGTCTTTATAAGTGTGCCAAATTCTAGACAGATCGGTTTGATAGTTTTCTTTAGAACTCCTGTCCGATTTCGAGGATTTTTTTGAAAAGGTTGATGAAAAGGTGGGAAATAGCACTTAAAGATAACCCAGCATAATTGACGATGCGTATCTTTTCCGCATCTTTAAGTTTCACTATGGTACTATGAAATACCATGATACTATGAATTTCAAAGTTACAATTACATGGAGTAGTAATTAAAATATTAAAATTACTTTAGTAAATAACAAATGTATAACGTGCATGAAACCCGGCCTAGGTTGCGATATATTTAGCCGCATGTCAGAGGTCAAGCGGATGACTTAGAAGTAGGTTGTAAATAAGATAATTTTCACGGTCTCTTTATTAATTCCCGTTCAGTTGTTATCGTAAAGAAGTACTGACGTCAATTAGTGGTGGAAGGTGTGTCTATGTCTATGGTTCAGCTGTATTTATTAGCTGACACCGGAAAAATTGATGAGGGTTTACGTAGTAGGAAGAAAAAAGTCGAGAGTAATAATACTGATAATAATGATACTCTTCTGTTTAATTATATCTAATAATTCCGATGATGCTTCTTTATCTATCGTTAATATTCAAAGAATTCTTGTTATACTAATACTAATAAATAATATATCTATTTATTTATTTATACGTGATTGCTGCATCAACAATATTGAATAGAAATAAACGTAGTCTACCCTGAGATATCCTATCATAACGTATACTACAAAGAACATATGTAAATTCTGGGCGAACAAAATGAGAAATATTTAAAATTAAGCATGTTGTTATAAATTATAACAAATATGATGGAACTGTTGTTTTGCTTATTACCTTTCTTGTCAATGTTAATCCTTGTAAACACAAAAAAAACACTAGCATTCGCTTAACGCACTGTTGCACTCGGATGTAGAGACTCCTACCGGTGGAATGCGACAACTCCAAAACTGCAATACCTTACCTGTTGTTGGAACAGCTCAAGACAATTCACAACGAAAAACAGTAACACTACCCATGGGATTTATGAGATAACTTCTTGGAAACATGACTACCTTCTTGTTGAACTATTTTACGAAACTGCTGCATGCATACGTATCTAGGACACCCTAGATACTATTTTACTGCTTGATTATAAACACTGCTTATGTTATTCAGTAAATCTTTATGACATAACACGCAGCTGATTATTGTTATGCTTAAAATTTTAACATTTACTTATATTTTACTACTTAAATTATCAATTTTCTCGGAGAGAAATCTAGAGAACGTGGCTACCTATTTAAGTGGCGTGGTTGAACTTTGCATTATTATTTGTAGTGAAGGAAGTCTAGTATATGAAACAAAACAATACTTCCTTAGTTACATCACCTTTCTTTAAAATAACATGCCAATCCAGCCAATCACGTCTTGTCGTTATTTATCATTTTTAGATTTTCACAACAGATATTATTTAAAACGTTATATTGATATTATATGATATTATATAATACAACACGTTATATTTATAGTCTTTGCATAGTTTTTAACACTTCATTTGTGCTATGCACCCTTACTTCCATTTTAACTAGGTCGGTCATCATACGACCAATGACTCTGCGCCGAGTTTAAATAATCCCGCATACCGGTTTTAGAGATATTTCTATGTACAATATTTTTAAAAGAGGCATGGTTTAATACGTTTCTATCTTTGATTATTCATGATGATATGATCGAAGCTATTTGTATAGTCTTTTTAATTTTCTGGCGAATTTTAATTTAGTTATCAGTAAAATAAAGTGCCACCAATCAACGTGCAACCGTTGAGATCATGTACGTATCGTTGGTAATTTTATATCAGGGGCGTGCGTAGACATTTTAAGCAAGATAAGCGATTTTAAAAAAATCTATATTCATTACCTTGTTTTGCTTACAATTTTGTCTTTTACAGCTTTATGCGAATTGTTTAAACGGAATTGCCCGTCCTTTAGTAATTAATTGAAGCTTATCTGCGAATTTTAATGATGAAAATCCCTTTATTATTCAGACACACACCAAACATTCAAGTTGACGGTATTCCGTATCCGTATTATTGACTTTCATTTCGCTGTTTCGCATCAGCCGTTAAAACTTAAAAACAAAACATCTATTCCAACGATATCCTCCGCGCCTACATAAAGCATGCGACTGGCCAGCCAGCGCGCCCCAATGTAGGTGGAAAGGAAAGTTCAATATCCTCTCGACGCAAACAAAGAACCTACACCAACGACAGCTCCGCTCCCCCATAAACACTCTAAGCTATACACACAATTAGAAATAAAAAATAACATTCTAACCAGGCTGGCCCCAAAAGAGTGGTTAAAAAATAGGTATGTTCATTACTTAAGTTGGCTGAGTGATTGTGAGGGTGTCACTAACATGTTACCATAAAAAATATTTGGACCTAACTGTCATTCATTCATTCATTTCAGTTAACTTGTCATTCATACCCTTACAATTTGTATTTTGAAAAACAAATCCACACTTAAAGCCGTTCTCAAATTGATAGCAAACCTCGTTGATTGTCTTGTTGAGGGTCCACAGACAAATGTTGTTATATGTGACCTCGCTAAGGCCTTTCGCTGCAGTGTTCGTGTTGATATATTATTAAATAAACTTGAATGCTATGAGTTTAGAGGCAATGCACTTAAATCTCTTCTCGTATTTGTCTACACAAACATTTTGTTTATTTTAAGAATATAGAATCTAGTACTCTCTCAATCAAAAACGGTGTTCCGCATGGATCAGTTTTGGGGCCAGTTCTTTTCCTCCTCTACATAAATGATTTTCCACATCATTAGAAATAGAATTTGCATCTTGTGTGTGTAACAAAATGGTACAGTCCATGCCTATAATTTATTCGGGAAGTATGATATAGATTATATCTTATATTATTATATAAGATATCTAAAATCCATTGTCCTATTATAAATAAACAGGGTCTACTCATAAAGCGGCACGAAAGTAATAGATTCAACAATAAAATCATAAATTGTTATTTCTTGGGTCAGTGGCAGGTAAAAGTGTCACTTAATTTATGGTGTCCGGTATGGGCAAAATGACCAAGCATTACCCCGAAAATAATATTAGAATAATACTTTCATGAAACGTAGAGGTAGCTAACTAATTAATACAGAAAGAGTATCACAGAAATATTATAATTGTATTATTTTGGAGAATGAAGGACTAAGCCTCAGAAGAGTTTTCTTGTGGGGTTTTCTCTTCATATGTGTACAACGGGCCACCCCCACAAATATTGTTATTATTTATACATGTCATGTAAAATGTTTTCTTCCTATTTTGCAACCAGATGTCGTTAGCGTACGGGAATAGTTTCCTGAGATTATGTAAGGGGTAAAATAGATACCGTAGGATTGGTTGAGATTTTACCCCCGGTAAGTGGTATTACTTAAAGGGGATGAAAGATCATCCTTGGTCCCGCCCAACGAGGGCTAGAGTGACAATCTTAGCCAAAATTCTTGAGTTTCCGGAGTTTCCGAGTTTTCATACAGTAAATTTGGGTTTAAAATGAAATAGTTTAGAAAGCGGAAAGTTAGTCAAAATTGTTCTATTAGAGTCAGGTCTACTTAACGCTTATGATTAGCTTTGTGTCTCATATAGTGTAGCGTAAATAAATTCCGTTCCGTTTTATGGCTAATGTTTGAATTCCTATTTCAAATATTTGAAATAAAACCGCGCGAACTTGTAGAAATTTACCGCGACTCACCATCTAATCTATAATCGTAAAGTGAAAATTTGGATACCACATTCCTGTCTTGATAATATAATTTTTTTACTTAAAGTCTAATCTCAATTTTTGGGAATTTAATCAAAATTTACTTTCAATATTTTACATTACAATATTTTTTTATATAATTAAAACTCATATTTTTGAACTATTAATCTAGTTATTTTATTTAAATTCATTTTAGTATAAATTTCACTCTTGATATCCGGTTCAAGCGGGAATTTATACATATTTTTTTCTTCCAAATTTATAAAACCTGATACTGGTAAATTTTTCTTCCACACCTTGATGACCGAGAATCAATTCCTTTGGTGAGCAGAGCAGACCATTATTACCTATTCCTGAACGTCAGACTGGAAGGTATCTCCTCCTGCAGTCGGCTCATTCCACCCAATGCGGTATACATCGCCCTTAGAGGCTACGTCTCAGCTCAGCTGGACCACCAAGCCGAAGCTTCAGCCTAGGATCCTAGGATACCCAGCACATTTACGAGGGGCTCTCCAGAAAGAAAAAAGGTATTTTTATATAATTAATTGCCCCTAGAAATTACCAGGTCTTAAGAAATATTTCCACTTTACTTTTTTTCCAAAGTTTACAATTCACTTTTGATGTAAATGATAAATTTCTCGACTTGACCTTGTGTCAAGAGTGAACACTTTTTTATTACTTTAACCTAAAGCTCTTCAGGCAACCCAATTGTTAATTTTAATTTAAGAATAACTGTGAACCATCAACTGGTCATAAATATTTTTGTAAAATATTGTTTTAAAAAAAATCTTTATCTTTTATTTCTCTGGGAAAAGTCTGAGTCACAAGAGGGGTCACAGCTGATAATTATTGGCTGATCATTTCTGCGGTCTTCTGTACTATTTAGGTACTCTGACCTGGCGTCCAAGTATTTTTATATAAAATTTTAAGTAGGAGTAGATCAAGCCGGTCATTGTCAAGCTGTGATTTTTCTGGTGATATATCTAAAGGTATCTAAGTGCAAGCCTCTAGCAAATCCACTTATCCACGACCTCCGTATTTAACTGAGCAGCCGATAGGCAACAACAAAAACTTCATTACGTCACATCTCCTGGATGAGAGGCCCTTTAATTAAGGTAATGTAATTAAAGGAGGAGAGGAGGAGAGGTGTAATTAAAGAGGATAGTGAGAGGTTACAATAGATATGTTTATTATTTGCGCGACGCATCTGGTTTAGTGTCCAAATTTATAGCTTGTTTGGTGTAAATGCTTTATTATTGTCTTAATTTATTATGTTAAACGTTAAATATATATCCTGGTTTGCAGTTATTTGAATTCATCTCTCGACCCACGAAATTGCCATTCTCATATATGTCTGTTACAACCTAAATGTATACATATCCTTGCCAACCCAAGACGCTCCCTTTCATTTTAACATCGTCCAATCTGAGAAAACCCCCAGTGGTTACATATGCAGAAATCTCCACTTTACTAGCTAGAGGCGGAAATAATTTGGCAATGAGCAATGAGAATTCAAATTGTCATCCAAGGCAAATCCGACGAGCTTAACGCTAATCCCGCTCGTGATGCTGTGGTAGGTTATAACTAATTTCGGTGTGATGATTTGTTCTCACTGAGTTTAAGTTTTTTCGCTGAGAACCGTATCTCAGCCTGTTCTTTATAATTCCATCGCTACTTTTCAATAAAACAATAGTTTGGTTATTAAAGTTGAAGTTATTAAAGTTATATCGCCTGCGAAAACTATACATTTGTGTGGATAAATTAAATCGTTAAAGTCATTTATAAATATTCTAAATAACAGTGGCCCCAAGACGGGCCCTTGGGGTACACCGTGTTGTATTTTATTAATATCTGATGTAATCATCAATGCTTACGCATTGTTTTCAATTTCTTAGATATGATTCAATTAGTGACAAAGCCACATCCCTATTACGGTAACAGGTTTTATGTGAATGACGCCTTACTCCCGAATATGTAGGTATACTTTATGGAATATGTTGGCGGAATATTCAACTTTGGCTCCGGTGCCTTTGAAAACAAGAAATTAACTCGAACAGTTTTGCACGATCAAACACACCATCCTGGCGTATAATTTCGCCGTTGCCGGGTCTGAGTTCGTATCGGAATATTCCCAGCGTCGGCCGATTGTACGCATTGAATCGAAAATATATGCCGGCGCGATAGGAAACTAAACGCAGCCTTGGATGATGATACGAGAGACAATAGAACTGAGAGCAGCGTATGCAAAAATATTTAAATGCCGTCGAATAAATTAACGGAGCCGTCCTAGATCAACAACCACAAGCCGGAGCCTATCGGTGTTTGACGTAATCAGGAAGTCGGCCGTGCATGCAAACCTATAACACTGGATTCGGATATCAATATTTTGGACGTCCAACGCAAGCGCTCTTATTTTTTTTGCAAATCGCTTCATTACGTGCACGTCTTTTGTCGCCGGTGCCTGACAAGGAATTTTCGCAAATTGGCTCATCAAATGAATTTTTTCTACAAACCGTTGGGTTAAAATTACAAAGTTCTATGTTACAATTTTGGCACTGTATGAATTACGACTTTTTCTAGTTTCTATGTGACATATGCTACTATGTAATTTTAGTCTAGGCGCAATCGGCCGTATAATGACGGTTCTATGCGCTCTCCATATAGGATAAAACAAAGTTGTATGACTTACATATAACTTTTGGAGACTGTGCTTAAAAAATCTCTGCTAAAACAAGTGTATGTTTTACATAGAACCTTGCAAGTATGTATTTAGATAATTCTACAAATAATTTAGAGTGAAAAAGGTGTATGTGTGTTAATTATTGTGTTTGTTGTTAGCTGACATTTGAGTTTATAGAGCAAAAAATGAGTGACACTGAGCAAGAAGACGAGTTTGAACAAGGAGGCTCCGATTCTTATAAAGATGGTGAATGGAAACCACATACACGTAAAAGAATATTTTCTTTTAAACGGTAAATAAAATGTTAGGTTACAACCATAGACGTATTAATACAAGAGACAGAATTGTTTACGTTTTTCCATCCTTGTCGTACATATTTTTCTCCCGAACGGCACGTTTGCCAGGCTTACTGTGAAATTCACTGAAGTCTTTGAATACCTTAAGAAATAATTATTTGACAATTTCAACGAATCTGATTCTTTTTAATCCTAAATTGTTATTTAAAACAGTTTCTTGGCAAAAGTAATCTATTGTATATTGCCTTGTTGCGTTAATAATATATGGTGAAAACCATAGACAACCGAAAATGTACTGTGCCTTGAGATATAAATACCAACAACGGCAACGTCGTTTTAATGAATTTTACTCGAGTTTTACGACAATGTCTATTAATCAATGGAAACAAATTTGCGAGGTTGCCGCAACGCTACAGCTTGTACTTGTATTTTCTTTAGTGTATTCTACGAATATTTGTATTTATTGCGATTCAGGTGAAGAATAAGTGTGTAACTATGGTGCATTCTTGCATAGTTTGTAAAAGGGTGGATCATTTAAGTCCGCAAAATGTTACTTTTCATCGGTAAGTAATGTAAGTATTTTTAAGGTTACCTACAAGTTTTAACGACATTGCTTGGCCAGGGGCGGCGTTGAAACTAAAAATGAGCTTTTTATATTGCTGCAATAATTAATCAATAATAATTTATTTAGTACATAATCAGTGTGCGATATTTATATAAAATTATTTTTATTCTGGTGATGCAAAATACCATTTTCATCTCCATATATGTATGTTGATGAATTACTGAATGACCACCATATTCAATTGGTCAAGTTGGTATTGAAAACATTTTTCAAAATACGTATTTATTATTAAACAAAAAAAATATAAAACAATAGGAGAAATAGAATAAGGAGTTTGAATACTCATATTATTTAGGAATTAATAGATTCAATAATTATAGTAGGTTTGATTAACAAAGTTTGATTTACTGTGTTGTTTGTATATAGGACATCAAGATTGTAAATTTTAGAAACTTGTAATTTTTTTTTATAGAATTGTCTTTAATAAACTGCTGTTAAAAATTATCGCACCACGTTAATATTTGCTAAAATTTGAGGTCTCATAACTTTTTTACTTTTAGTCCAATTTTGATATTTTTTTAGAATACTGTAGATAAAACGACTAATTTCAACTTGCATATCCAGTCTTTTGTTAACTGAGGACGGTTTAGGTATTATACAGGGCTAACTAAAAGGTTGTTATATAACCCTAATTTTAAAACACTCGGTGGAATAATTTCGTAACTAAATTCTTTAAAAATACCAATTTTTGTTAAGAACCATTCCTTTCCTACACTTTGTTTTTTGGTCCATGTCTTTAGATACATTGGTTCATTTTTAAGAGCAAAATGAATTTGTCACCAACAGTTTACGGTTAATTTACTCTGCTGTTACAAGTGATATGTAAAACGTAGGCGGCGTATGTCAACCAAAAAACAATGATTGGGTGTATGCAATCTCATTTTGACACATTTTTAAAAACAATACGGTGTTGAGGAATATTCAGCAATTTAAAATAATGAATCGTGTGAGACATTTGACAGCATTGGAATGTGTAAGAGCGCAAACTTTGGTTGAAGAGGGTAGAAGTATGCGATATGTCTCTTGAATTCTGGGTGTTAACCATTCGACAATAAGTCGAATGTTAGAATGTCACAGAGCAACTGGTTCTCACTCCAGGAGACATGGGCAGGGTAGAAAAAGGGCGACGAATGTTAGGGATGACCATTTTCTCCGCCAAAATGCTTTAAGAAATCGGACAGTAACAAGTTCGCAATTGAAGAGTGAACTTGAGATGGTTAGAAATGTTCAAGTTTCTGCTCTTACTGTAAGGAGAACACTACGGGAGGCAGGTTTGATCAGTAGAAGGCCCATAAAGGCACCAGAATTTACCAGGGCTCAGAAGGTAGCTCGCGTACGATTTGCACGAGCACATGAAAATTGGACTATCGATGACTGGAGGAAAGTCCTATTCTCCGATGAAACAAGAATAAGCCTAAAATCTTGTGATGGGCGGCAACGTGTGTATAGAAGACAAGGGGAAATGGAAGCTGCCTTCAATTTCGTTCTAAACGAACCCTTTGGTCGTGGCTCCAAAATGTTTTGGGCGGGTATTTCTTTCGATGGCCGTACGGAGTTAGTCCCTATTCATGCAAGGGCAATAAATGCGGAATACTACGTAGAGAACATTCTCCAGGAGCATGTAATGCCCTATTCTCCGTTTAGTGGTCCTGATTTCATATTCATGCAAGATAATGCAAGACCACATGTAGCAAGGATTTGTGTTGAGTACTTGAATGAAGTCCATATTGATGTTATGAACTGGCCAGCACGAAGCCCGGATTTATATCCCATCGAACACCTATGGGACTTCATTAAGAGAGCAGTGAGACGACGTCTACCAGCCCCACAGAACCTTCAACAGCTGGAACAGGTTACTCTTCATGAGTGGGATAATATTCCTCAACCCGTCATTCAAAATCTCATTAGATGTATGCCACGGCGGATTCAGGCTATAATCCGAGCTAGAGGTGGCAACACAACCTACTAGGGATCAGCTCACATAATTTTATTTCTTTGTTTTCCTTTGTTTTCTTGTTAATTAAAAAATGTTTCTTCTCACCCTGATAGTTTTTTCAATTGATTTCTGTAGGGTGTGATAATTTTGAACCAATGCATCTAAAGACATGGACCAAAAAACAAAATGTAGGAAAGGAATGGTTCTTAACAAAAATTGGTATTTTTAAAGAATTTGGTTACGAAATTATTCCACAGAGTGTTTTAAAATTAGGGTTATATAACAACCTCTTAGTTAGCCCTGTATAATACCTAAACCGTCCTCAGTTAAGAAACGACTGGATATGCAAGTTGAAATTAGTCGTTTTATCTACAGTATTCTAAAAAAAATATCAATATGGGACTAAAAGGAAAAAAGGTATGAAACCTCAAATTTTAGCAAATATTAACGTGGTGCGATAATTTTGAACAGCAGTTTATATAATTTGAAAAAAATGTTGCTTTTATTTTAATATAGTAGTTCATGTTGACTTTAGTATGAATTTATGAATTTTGTAAATTCCAAAAGTATGTTATGATTTTATTTTAGTTTTGGTATTTTCTTATATTATTCTAATGAAAAATCTAGACGTTTTTCCATTTCTTAGTTTAAATACAGCATTCATATTATTAGGTTTGTTGCATTTATAATTGGTCGAGTAATAGCTTTACTTTATAAAAACTTAATTTGAATGTATGATTAAAATTATTAAATATATGTCATTTTATTATATGACAGATGTAAGCAATTTTGACACAAATTTTGTGTTCCCCCGAAACACCATGTTCACATTCTAGAAGAAGGTGATGACATGTCTATGGCACATATGCTACAATACAGAAAATGATGAGATTTCAGAGAATGAAGACAGCGACATTGAAAATGAACAATGTGAATTTGACGATGAAAAAATTTAAAACGAGGAGGAGGAGAAGGAATAAATAGACAGACTTTATGAATTGTTTCAACAAACACGCAGGGAAAATTTTTACTAAGTAGTCAGACACCTATTAAAGTGTCTTCTTAGAATATAAATTATTTACAATGTGTCCTATAACTAATATTAAACCGTCCACTAACTAACAAATACGTCTAATAACTGTACATTTTGCATTAAAATTATAAATAAATTTCTACAAAACACATGACAAAGTTTTATTGCAGGTACTAACTATTATCTTAATGTACACGAATGAAACTATGCTCTGAATGTTTTCTATTTTCATTTGATTTATTGCAACGTTCAGATACAGGGTATTCAGTATTTTTCTTATGTAACGATGCAGTTTTCCCTAACTCATTCATTAAAGATAAGTAGACACGCCACTGGATGGGCTTTGATCACACGAAGCGGCGTTGCCGAAAGGACACCGCCGCAGCAGCTGTCTTTCATTTTCTCTCTCGCACTCATTGCAGTTTTTAGAACAATAATAGATCGGCTCTTCCAGCGTTTTATGAATGAACCGTTGGGTCTCCAAGTATTCATATGTCTATGGTTACAACATTATTTTTTTATTGTGATTATTTATTTTTTACTGCTTCTTATCCGATTCTGATGATTCAAATAAGAATAATCAAATAAGAAGCACCCAAAATAACATCAATAATGAAAAATTAAACCCAATAAAAACAAATGAAACAACTCAAACTGAGCCAAATATCAGTAGATTAAATCTGAATTCAAGTTTGGCACACGATGCAACAGGTATGTGCTTGTTTGTTTGTTTTCTTGTTTGATTGCTTGTGTTAATTAGGTAGGTATTATTCGATTCCACGTGTTTAGCTGCCCTTGATGATGAAAACTCTAACCAGACCTCAGAAAATATTTCTGAACCAAATACAAATGGACTGAATAAAAATCTAAATTTAGCAACGCATGCAAAAGGTAAATGAAAGCTTTTACCTGACAGTTTTTAATTTTTAGTTGCGGATAAAATATTAACAAGAAAGCGTAAACGAAATCCAGATAATTGGAAATCTAACGTCAGAAAGCGAAAAAGAGAATGTGGTCAAGAATACTTATCAGTAAGGAACAAGACAGTGCCAGCTAAATCTATCAAACTAAGAAAAAAATGTGATGAATGATTTTTAAAATGCTCCAATAAAATCACGCAGGACGACCAACAAAAAGTGTTTCCTGACGATTACTCTTTGAATAAGCAAGCCAAGAAAATGTTTATTGTTTCTAGTTGTGAGCTTTATGATCCAGAAAGGAGAGGAAAGGGCGAAAATGAAGAACATTCAAAGAAGAAGAAGACGATTAAATATTTTTTTAAATTTGACGACACAAGACATCAAGTGTGTAAGAAATACTTCCTTTCTACATTGGATATAAGTCAGAAAACTATCTAGAAAGATCTAAGAAAGACCAACAAGTTGTTCATACCAAGAGACAAATTTCAGAAGAAGACGAAAAAAAGTGTGAAAGGTCATATTAATTCATTCCCGCGAGTGTAATCCCACTATTGCAGGACCGACACGAAAAGAGAATATTTGGAAGGGTGTCTTTCTATTCAAACAATGTATTCACTTTATGTTCAGAGGATGATTGAACAAAATGCCCCAATAGTTAAAGAGTCTCAGTACATATACTGTAATTCTGTAATCATTTTAATATCTTTTCATAAACCCAAGAAGGACAGGTGTTCTTTGTGGGAACTTAATAAGCCCCTTATTACAGCTGAGAAACAGAGGAAGGAAACAACAGTGAAGAGTTTACATAAGAGATAAATGGACATCAAGAAGAGATAGAGATTTAGACAGACAAAGTAAGAAAACTGTCTTGGGTTTTGACCTGTAAAATCTACTTTCTTATCCAAAGGCAGACACTTTAGTTTTTATTATAAAACCAAAATGTCAGTTAATAATCTAACTGCACACATGTCCAAAGATAACCAAGTATATTGCGCATTATGGTCTGAGAATGTAATGGGAAGAAAAGGTAATGACATTGCTAGGGCGTTAGTAAAAATGTTAAAGCAAATTGTGTCAGATCATCCTCAACTAATAGAATTGACGCTGTGTCATGTCTTACGCAGTTGGCCATTTTTTTAAAACAACAGGAAAGCCTGAAAAAAATTACTATAAAATATTCCACTCCTGGTCACTCGTGTGTCCAGGAAATTGATGCAGTGTCATTGAATCATTTCTTAAGAAAGTGCCTTATACAAAAGTTACCTGCTTAAAAATAAAAAAGTTTCGGAAAAATTGAATATAATATATCCCATGGGAGGAAGCATTTAAAGGAATTCGTATAAAACGTACTAGACGAACTACTGATGAAGAGTCGCTGGATATCTTTCCAGACCCCAAAAGTATCGTTACGAAACCTGATCTTCCTGCAGCTACGAAAGAAGAATTAAAATCAATGATACCTTTTATATCAGCCCAAGACCGGGAGTATTATCTTACTATTTTTCCTGCTACTTTAGATGTTACAAAAAAGAAAAACAAACTCAGATAAAAAGATATTTACGTAAAAAGGAGCTAAAAAATAATTATTATGCAGATTAATATGTGCAAGGTTTAGTAAAATAATACTAATTTTTAGTGTAAGTTTATACTAAAATTAGTATATTTGGTTATAATTTAAAGCATATCGGTTTATTTTGTGGAATAAAGCTGTAATCACAATGTTCTATGTGTTTCATTTTATTATTTTTAATTTTTCAATAGTAAAACAAGATTCAATTCAGGATTCAAGATTCAATGAGGCATTTAACCATTATAATGAGTAATAAATAATGAGCACTTGACAAAAAAGAAAGTTAATAAATTTAATAAAAATCACGTCAACTCAAAAATTGGATATTTTATGAAGTAACAGAGATAAACAAATGATTAAAAAAAGAAAATGTAGAAAAAACATGCGGCTTTAAATTGGCTATAATTGCAATAACTTGCAATACCTTGTATAGCCCACAGGACGTTTTGAAATTTCGGAAAAAAACATAACATTTTTATAGCACCTGGTATAATATCAAAATCATTCGTTTCACCAAAACAACTAAGACAGTGATATTCCTAAGAGAAAAACCTACAATTTGAAAAAAAAATCGACCAAAACGAACAAAAATTGTCGAAAATACATAACGTCAAATTTGAGTTAATTTTTTGGTTGTGCGTTAAATAAGTTGCGCAGTGTATATAAACATCTAACCAAGAAAGTGTTATCCGTTTATTCAAGTAATACGTTTACTTAGCATTTAAACTTGCCATGTAAATTTGGCAACATTCATAGTTAGATAAACTGGCTGGGGTTAGACGTTCGCCATTCAAGTGGAAAATTGAAAGGCGGAGCATAATTTATGAATGAACGAACGACAAAATTGTATTACAGCTTCATCTAGAATTCTCGTCAGAACCCTCAGTTTCAATACAGTTTGTGTAGATGTCGTTTATCATTTAGAGCGAGAATTGAGTACATTACGATTGATTATCTTTATAATAATCATAATACTAGTTGTATTATCCCCGAAAATATCACCTTAATTTTTTGTATTCACTTAATTTTTAACTAAAAACCTACAAGACTTTCATTCATTTCAAAATTATCAATAGACATCTTTGATTGAGCGATGTGATCGATGCTTTTCCCGACTAAATAAATATGTTGATGCGTGGCTGGAAAATAAAATCGCGGCCCCGAATCATGGATTTGCATTGAGGGAACGTGGCGTCATTATATCGTAAAAAATATATTTGAAGTGTGTTCTTTCATCTTTCTGTTTCTGAGAAAGCATCTGCTTGTTCTTTTGTGTGGCGAGTTACGGGTGGAAGAATTGCTCTTCAAAAGATTTGAAGCGGAAATGCCTATATTCATATGCTAATGTGAGCATAGCCAATAATGGAATGCAATTTACTGCCACATAGTCCTTTGTTGTCGCTGGCGGATTGAAATCGAAAAAGGACTAGTGAAGTTCAGGCAGTCGCGGCGCGGCGCACGAGAAAAAATTATCCCAGCCGCAATAATGTATTTTTCAAGATTATTTCTATATTATTATATTATTTCAAATCCTGACTTATAACGTCCACAATATTGACTTTACATTATGGCAAGTATTAGGCGAAATCGAATAAAGAATACCCCTTCGGGGTATACTATATTTGCCGTCAGGAAAAATGCAGTCTAAGGTCCGTCATACAGATGAATGGACTGATTTTACTGAAGGGCGTACTAGCCATAAAGGTAGAAAAGACAACATACATAGCATTCCAAAGCCTCTATATACACGACCGATAAAAATTAAAAAACAAAAATACGGCACCTGCAAGAATTAAAAGCCGTAATGGAAAGAGATTATCACCCTTTTTATGATGGACTGCCACACTAGGCCCCATATTTAACTAACTTTGGTATATCTTTTATTGTAGGTATTTCTATTTCTATTTTCTCTAACTATGCTGAATTTATAAGAAAAAACCTTGTGTTGATCCTGGTGTTAGAAAATAAACAGTTTTAAACATTTCATATATATTTTTATTACTTTTTATATCATATTTATATTTATTACTGCACTTGAATTTCTAAATTTTAGGTAAGTACATAAAAAATTAAGGTAATAATAATAATTAATAAAGTACACAATTAGTAACCAAGCATTTTTTATATACGTGATATCTGTTAACTGAAAATAAAAAACAGCATTATCAGCCATGTGCACTACCAATCGAAAAAATTAAATAATTATAAATATTGAACATTGTTGAATTCTCAAGTAACAACTAACTTATGTATTCAAATATATCATAATTTAATAACTAATTAGTTTTGAGGTGATCGTAATTTTCTAATTATAATGAAGTTTTAGGCTTATTGTGAAAATTTTATAATTTTTACATAGCAGGTATTACCGTGCCAACGACGATATAACACTTTCTTTCCCAGAAATATTGTTATTTTTATTTTAGATTTTTTTATTTTGTTACAAATATTTTATAATAGAAAATAAAACATGTTATTTTTTCAGAATGAAGTGTTTTATTGTCATCTTGGAAAAAAATAGCAGCTGCAGTAAATAATGCAGAAAAAATAATAACAGCAGTAATTTTATTTAATAGTGATAACTTTTCGATTTCTATGAAAACAAAAATAAAATCTAACCACTATTAACATTCTTTAATAAGCATATGAAGATACATAAATAACCTTTACGAAGTGTTGTATGTAGCATTATAAACATTTGTTAATTATGACAGCTATTTTTCATAATAGTGGTAGTAATTTAGTTAACAACTTTTCTTACTGAACTACATATCCTTTATTAAGATATTATTACAGTGGTAGGAAGTGTTGTGAATAGTGTCTGTCACTATATTTGTTATGCATACAGCTTATCGATGGTTATTAAAGCACCATCAGCAAGATGACTTTAATAGTAGTAGCTGCAGAACGTACCTGTCCCCTATGTTATTGAGATATTTTTCTATGATTATTAAAATTTTAATCATGGTCTATAAAGTATTTTCTCAGTGTATGGTTTTCGCCATATATTATTAACGCAATAAGGCAATACAGTAGATTACTTTTGCCAAGAAGCTGTTTTAAATAACATTTTAGTATTAAAATGAATCAGATTTGTTGAAATTGTCAAATTATTTGAACATCTCTTACGGTATCCAAAGACTTCAAGTGAATTTCACAGTAAGCCTGGCAAACGTGCCGTTCGGGAGAAAAAGACGGACGACAAGGATGGAACGATCTTGGATCGGCCAAAAACGTAAACAATTTTGTCTCTTGTATTAATATGTCTATGATTTCATCGAACGTTTAGCTTTAAACAATTTATTAATCAGAACAAAATACAGGAATAAAAAGATTATTTCACATTTATTATCCTTGGCGGTTATTTTTTGTATTTTTTTTACAGTTCACTTTTAATCTAAACACTATAAATCTATTAATTAATTTAGTTTTTAAATTATGCCAGTTCAGAATGTGAGGAGCTTCAACCACCATTGGTGTGGATTGTTAGTTTCGTCTCTATTTTTTATGCTTTCCTTATATTTTCGAGAAATATATTCTAATTCAACTGTCTTTCAACTGCCTACCAATTTTCCCTATCAATTTTGTTATTCATTCTCTTATCCTATTTGGATCACGGGGAAATGCCCTCATCCCAGCCCCCTTCATAGTGGAATTGTGACACTCAGGTACACAACATCTCGTCATTTTAAGTTATTAAGTCCTATTACCTCCTAGAAATAACGTTTTGAGTTCATTTTTCTTTAGACACAAAGCCAATAACACAACAATCAACACAACCTCAATTTTTAATCACAACTTGCCTATTCAATATTCTGATTTCTACATATGCACAAATATTTTAAACTTACCTTTGAGTTTTTCACAATGAAGAATGGTAGATTTACTTTGCATGTCACAATTTTGCGAATATAAACAACCCACAAATGTCAAAATCTGAGTGACTCACTCAATTCTGAACTAAAATGGCGGCACCAGTTAGAAAGTGGCAACGCCTTGGCCAGACTCTCATTAAAGGGTCTCTAGTTTTGTCATTCTTTCATTCATAAATTATGCCCCGCCTTTTAATTTTCCATTTGAATGACGAAAGTCCAACCCTGGCCGGTTTATCTAACTATGAATCTATTCTTTTTTATTATAAAAAATGTTAACAATCTCATCGAAAGGAACCCTTATGTCCTTTTCTATATAAATTAATGAAAGGTTACTAAACTTGTCTTGTCCCCTTTTAAATCTCAGCCAATTTAGGATTCTACGCATTACTGAAAATGTTCTTTCACACGTAGCTGACGACACTGGTAAGATTATCGCGGTTTGAAACAATTTAAATATATTTGGAAAGGTAGTTCGAGAGTCTACTAAATATTCCTTAACGGTTTCCATTTTAATGGATTCGTTTTTTTGTTCCAACAAGTTCTTTAATACAGTCATTTCTGCTTTTAAATTTTATATATTGACACCTAACAAATCTAAGTATTGATTGATAAATATTTGTAAACTTTCAAAATCAAGTTTCATAAATGTATAAAAGTTTTCAATGTTTTTACCATTATACCTTGTAAAATCATAAACTTTTTCAAAATCAAATTTCACTAAAAGTTGTATCTTGGTTAAATTTGTACCCGTTCCGTTTTATGGCTAATGTTTGAATTCCTATTTCAAATATTTGAAATAAAACCGCGCGAACTTGTAGAAATTTATCGCGACTCACCATCTACCGTTATTCCTACCTTTCCGTCCCGCTAAATGTCGCGTGCTCACAGCAAGTACATTTATACGCGATATCCGCAAAAATCATTCTCTTTCTGGCGACCTGCTTGCTTGAGCCTGTTGACCGTGGCTTACGTTCGCGAAGATATATCTTCGGTGTTTTAGTGTAGTGATTCTTAATTACCAGGTTTTATAGTCTGAAATATTTTATTATTATTAATATATATATGTGTGAGTGTTCTACAGCTGGGCCAAGTAATTAAAGGATTTCCGAAGGGGAATTAAGTCGTAATTCGACCATTTTTTGCTTAGTGCAAACCTTAAAATATGCCATATTAAATTTTACGGTTTAAACACTAACACTCGGAATAGTTTCCACAAACACCAAAACACTTTCACTTCGCTCGACGCGCGTTTCGCCAACCAAGTTGGCATCATCCGGAGACGATTAAAACTAATCTTAAACTACAAAATGGGTAACTGTTTATCGCCTTTCATTGCTAATGTCTTCATGAGTCGATTTGAAACTGAAGCAAAAGAAGAATTCGAGTATTTTCCTAGGGTTTGGCTTAGGTATGTGGATGACATTTTTGCCGTGTTTGACACTAAGATTGCGGATGTAGAAAACTTCATTTCCAAATTAAATAGTCGTTTCACTTCTGTAAAGTTTACATATGAACTAGGAAATAATGGAAAACTTCCATTTTTAGATGTATTAGTAATTAAAAATAGTGACAATAGGTTAGAATTTGATATATATAGAAAAGATACCAGTACGATCAGATATATCCCTAATGACTCTCACCACTGCTATCAACATAAAATGGCAAGTTTTAATTTTCTTGTCCATCGTTTACTAAGTTTCCCTCTCAGTAATGAGAGGTTTGAAAAAGAAAAAGTATTAATTAAAGATATAGCTGTGAGTAATGGTTATCCTAGAGATATAGTTGAAAAACTAATTAGGAAGCGTAAATTAAAGGACACACTTCGTAATTCTACGACCTTTCAAAAGGATATAGAGGTTCCAAAATATGTATCCATCCTGTACGAACCCCGGTTTACTCGTGGTTTGAGTAAAGTTTTCAAAAACGTGGGTATAACAGCGATTCATTCGTCGAGCAACAAATTACAACAACTTTTAGACAATCCAAAGGATAAAATTGTTCCAAATGAAAGGTCTGGGATTTACGAAGTTAGTTGTAATGATTGTGATCGAAAATATGTTGGACAAACGAGACGATCAATTAACACCAGATTTAAAGAGCATATGGCTCATCTAAAATATGGAAGAACAGATAAGTCTAGTGTTGCACAACATGCTTTTGACAACAATCATGGAATAGATATTAGTAATTTAAGATTAGTTAGAAATGTGACCAATAATAGACAGTTGGATGCATTTGAGAGCATAGAAATTGTAAAATGTAATAGTAGTATGAATATCGACAAGGGACCTATACCGTATAGCCCGCTTTACGCGTTGCTTAGCAACCGATGATTGAACCGTGATTAGTCACGCGTAAATTTCACGGTGATATCATTAGTGACGTCACCATGAAAATAGTATAAATATGGTAGATTTTGTAGTTTAAGATTAGTTTTAATCGTCTCCGGATGATGCCAACTTGGTTGGCGAAACGCGCGTCGGGCGAAGTGAAAGTGTTTTGGTGTTTGTGGAAACTACTCCGAGTGTTACAGTTACATCAAAGGTTCCAGCCCTATCCAGTAGGTTTAAACACTAACACCTACTTAGAGCTGTGTGCCCAAAGCCACGGCTATATTTTTTCTATTTTGGTATATTATTACCACTTTATTTTTTTATTGAATTAAATATATATTTAATTTAAATTTGAATCGTACGTTATCGTTCGATTTTAGTTTACCTACCTTGTAATTTTGAATCAAAGCTACTGTTTTACCGAATGGTAAAACCTTCGACGGCTTAGGCCATAGGCCATATCTTTTATTTCTCTGGGAAAAGTCTGAGTCACAAGAGGGGTCACAGCTGATAATTATTGGCTGATCATTTCTGCGGTGTTCTGTACTATTTAAGTACTCTGACCTGGCGTCCAAGTATTTTTATACAAAATTTTAAGTAGGAGTAGATCAAGCCGGTCATTGTCATTTTATCATATTTAAAGCTTATTTGCGTATTTCACGCAGAAAGTTAATTGTTCTCTTTTGGCAGTTTTAGCCTCATCTAGTGATACCCACGAGAGTCTCATTTTCGAGAGTCTCGTCTCGAAAACGAGACGAGACTCGAGACGATACTCGAGCAAGACAAGACGAGACTATTTTTAGCCTCGTCTCAAGTCTCGTGCGATACGTATCGAGTCTCGCGGAACTAACTCGCCGAATCGCGGATATTGTGATAATAAAGGAATCGGGCATATTTCCGTTCTGAGCGCGGACTTGAGAACCTATAAATCATTACCCAATCCATTACCAACAGATTAGGCATATAAACCACATAGGGAAATTCTATCGTAAAAGTTTCATTTTTTATATCACATGAGCCAGATCTAGCAGAATCTAAACTACAACTGGGTACGTACATACTATTTTCGTTTTTTTACACATAGTGTTAAATTTAGTGACTCATATAAAATTTCTGACTTTATATCACTATTATACTTACTATTTGAAATTATTTTCTATAATATGGTATTAAATTTAGGGAATCAAAAATTCTACTACTTATTTTACTACTTACTTTTACTAATTTATATTACTTAAACTGTTAAGACGCTGTATCCCCACGAACACCGAACCGCCTTCTTCGATTTATCGAATTTGGCATCATCATTCGTCTCCGATCAACTCCAGATAACCAGATAACATGCCAACTTGGTTGGCGAAACATGTGTCGAGTCGTGTTCTCTCTGGTCGGGAGAATTCAGTGTCTCAAAAATAAGAAAATAACCTCTGACAGATCCACTTTTATTTCTTAATGTTTTAGTTTTTCAGTGTGGCAAATAGTATTTTACAGTACAATCGTATTACGTAAAAAAATGTCCTATTCTAAGTTTGATGGCACGAGATCTCTTAAGCATATTGGCTACTTCAGTCCCAGCAGAAAGACTGTTTTCACGTGCTGCTTTAACTATATAAGGAAACGTCGAAATCGTCTTAATAACGAATCTGCACGATGTTTGTTATGCCTAAACGACTGGGTCAAAAACAGAAAAAATTGTGACAGAGATAGCTCTGAAAACTTTTAAATTTTTGAAAAACATTTAAAAGTTTAAGAATATTAGTTAAAATTTGTGTTTTATTTGCAAATAAATATTACTTGCCAGATTATTATGCCAGATCTAGCAGAACCTAAACTACAACTGGGTACGTACATACTATTTTCGTTTTTTTACACATGGTGTTAAATTTAGTGACTCATATAAAATTTCTGACTTTATATCACTATTATACTTACTATTTGAAATTATTTTCTATAATATGGTATTAAATTTAGGGAATCAAAAATTCTACTACTTATTTTACTACTTACTTTTACTAATTTATATTACTTAAACTGTTAAGACGCTGTATCCCCACGAACACCGAACCGCCTTCTTCGATTTATCGAATTTGGCATCATCATTCGTCTCCGATCAACTCCAGATAACCAGATAACATGCCAACTTGGTTGGCGAAACATGTGTCGAGTCGTGTTCTCTCTGGTCGGGAGAATTCAGTGTCTCAAAAATAAGAAACCTCTGACAGATCCACTTTTATTTCTTAATGTTTTAGTTTTTCAGTGTGGCAAATAGTATTTTACAGTACAATCGTATTACGTAAAAAAATGTCCTATTCTAAGTTTGATGGCACGAGATCTCTTAAGCATATTGGCTACTTCAGTTCCAGCAGAAAGACTGTTTTCACGTGCTGCTTTAACTATATAAGGAAACGTCGAAATCGTCTTAATAACGAATGTGCACGATGTTTGTTATGCCTAAACGACTGGGTCAAAAACAGAAAAAATTGTGACAGAGAGCTCTGAAAACTTTTAAATTTTTGAAAAAAATTTAAAAGTAAGAATATTAGTTAAAATTTGTGTTTTATTTGCAAATAAATATTACTTCGTATAATACATGACGTTATCTTTTAACACCTTTTGCTACACTTACATCATCGCAAGTAGGTAAGTATCCCTGGAACAAGATTATGCACGGTGAGACTTCGATACTTTTGCAAGACTCTCGTACGAGAAGCGAGACGAGACGAGACTGGGTGCTGCGAGACGAGACTCGATACGAGACTAGATATCTTATCGGCGAGACAAGACGAGACTTTGTGAAAGTATCGTCTCGTTTGTCTCGTGGGCATCACTAGCCTCATCACACACGATAGAAAATATTACACATTCTCTAATTTCAGTTATAATTTTTTGTTCAATATTTCACGATATAATTTCTAAGTTCGTTCTGTATTTATGGAGTAGTTTTTCTGCCGTTTGTAAATGCTCTCAAACTCAGTGTTATATTTTGAAAGAAACTGTCATATTTCATTCAAATTCCCTTTATTTAAAGATGTTTCATCTTCTTTCATTGCCTCTATGCCAAACCTTGTCTTGAGAGGAGCAAATCAACGTCAGTAAGACACTTTATATATTCCCGATTTCTCAAAACCTGATTTCTGTAAGCATTGAAATATCTGCCCTGACTTTTTTTTGTAGTTCGACCACTATCCACGCTTTCCAAATGATGTTTGCATGATGTTTTTCTAATTTTCATTAATTTTCTGCCAATTTGTGAATCCGTCTGAAATAAATGTATCAGATTCATGTGCCATCAAATTTCCTTTTCCAAAATTTCTATAAGCGAAAGAAAAAGCGGCGTTTTTCATTACACTATATTCAAGCCAAGAATTACTTTGGAAATATTTAGAAGAAAAACATCGATTTTGTTGTTGATATGTGGATAGCGCTTTAGATTAGATTAATAAATTTATTTCTGGGGCCGTTTCAGCTGAATCCTTAATGTCAAGGGTGTTATCTTTGCTGGTTAAGCTGGGGTTCCCCCCCCCCCCCGTTACATCTCTGGAGAGCCAATAATAGTGTGACGATTTGGGGTTGTTTAGCTCCTACTTTAACTTGAATAGATATAAACACAAATATTATAATACATTTTATTAGCTCATCGTTTATTTTCTATTTCACTTCAAAAAACCGGCATCAGTTCCGCAAAAACTAGTTCAGAAGGTGCGGTCAACTTCGGGTTGGGGTGGGTCAGGTACGCGAGCGTATTGCATCTCACTTTTCGACCTCTCTTTCTGGCTTCTTACGTCCCAACGCTTTGAGATTCCGGTCCCATTTATGGGCGGGAAAATATAACATAGGCACTGACTATCTATTCACTTAATCTATGGTGTTACGGTTCAGGCAACAATGATTTACGGGCGAGGTTCTAACCGAAAAACAAATTGGCATCGTTACGGTTTACCCGATGCGGCTATAAAAATTTAATCCATTTGGTATTCAGTCATGTCGCCCCTCCCGGATACGCCGTTTTCGCGTGCCTACGATTCATTCGGATTATATAACATGCCTACCCCGCTGATTGGTTCTTTCCGAGCCGTGTACGAAATAAAAGTAGGTACGGAACTCCGGGAACTAATTTCGAATGTTTTGAACCCGAATTTCAGCGGTGAAAGGACGAAGTGACCGTCAAGGTACGGACCAATTATATATTTAAGGCAATCCACATGTAACTGTTTATGCGATACACATGCTTTTATGATACTGAGAGCCGTTATTTTTATCCGTAAGACTTTTTATTGCTAATAAAATTCGACTTTAGTTGTTATTGAGGGCAGGTTTTCAGAACGCACTTAAATAGTTGACAACCGTATTTTACCGACAAAAATATTTTTTTGATGCCTAGGATTTTAGAACTGATTTTAGCTACACACATCAAAAGAATCTAGGGGAAAACACATTTTGTGAGGATAAATACATTTTAGAAGAAAGTAGTAAATAGAAACTATCAAAAACAACTGCAACTTGAGACAAGGAAAAAAATTTTAAAAAAGTTACGAAAAAGAGCTAAAACTTCTTTGTTAAATAATGACAAAACGAATAGTTAATACAAAGTGTGACCTCCGCTACTATTAAATACCGCTCTACATCTGTGGCATGCTTAAAATTAAATTGTCTATGTCTTCCTGAGGTATGTCGTTCCACTCCTGTATAAGACACTCAGTCAGATTATTCCGGTTCTGAAACACCACATTCTGGCGTAAAATGCGTCTACCTAGTATGTCCCAAACGTGTTCTATAGGATTTAAGTCGGGTGACTGCGCAGGCTATAGCAAAACATTAATGTGCTGGTTTTCAAGATAATCCTGCACTATACTCGCTGTATGTGGACGGGAATTGTTGTGCATGAGAGTAAAATCATTTCAAATTTCTGCCCCATATGGAAGCACAACAGGTGTAAGAATAGTATCCCGATAATCAACCGCATTTAAGAAGCCATCCAGAGAAACGAGCCGCATTCTTCCCCACCTAGGCTAATTCCCCCCATACCATCACTGTTCCCCTTGGTGGCTGGTTGGAAAATATGTATCCATCCCGTACGAACCCCGGTTTACTCGTGGTTTGAGTTAGGTCTTCAATAACGTGGGTATAACAGCGATTCATTCGTCGAGGAATAAATTACCCTTAGACAATCCAAAAGATAAAATTGTTCCAAATGAAAGGTCTGGGATTTACGAAATTAGTTGTAATGATTGTGATCGAAAATATGTTGGACAAACGAGACGATCAATTAACACCAGATTTAAAGAGCATATGGCTCATCTGGAAATATGGAAGAACAGATAAGTCTAGTGTTGCATAACATGCTTTTGACAACAATCATAGAATAGATATTAGTAATTTAAGATTAGTTAGAAATGTGACCAATAATAGACAGTTGGATGCATTTGAGAGCATAGAAATTGTAAAATGTAAAAGTAGTATGAATAGCGACAAGGGACCTATACCGTATAGCCCGCTTTACGCGTTGCTTAGCAACCGATCATTGAAGCGTGATTAGTCACGCGTAAATTTCACGGTGATATCATTAGTGACGTCACCATGAAAATAGTATAAATATGGTAGATTTTGTAGTTTAAGATTAGTTTTAATCGTCTGCGGATGATGCCAACTTGGTGAAATTATTTTGGTGTTTGTGGAAACTACTCCGAGTGTTAACAGTTTCTTACAAAATAAATTATAAATTCATTGTGTTAATTTAAAAACCGGCAATATTTGTGGCAACATCGCTGAATTTGTATTTATATTCGTTAGTAACTAATTTCTAATCTCATTTTATTTTGATTTATCTATTTCACGTTTTGTAGTTTTCATCACAAACATATGTATTTTTGCTGATTGCAGATAATTGATTTTGAGGGTTGGTTAGAAAATGGGTGAGAATAGAGTACCTACCTAATCATAAGAGGAACCACAAGATTTTTTCCTAGGCGATTTAGGATGTTGGTGGCCAGAATATGCGTAGCGTAAGTCACTTAAAATCTTTGGAGTTTGATTAGTACTTAGATTTATTAAAAGCACATTATTCAGTATCAGGATCAACTGATATATTTTGTTCTTGGTTGCCCCGACCTGAACAGAGTATTCATATGTAAGGAATAAGTTCAAAAAACTATTCAATCGAAAGGAATAATGCACAATACCATTGTTTTCCGAGCCTCTTCCATCAGTATCATCAGGTTTGCTGTGCGGTTTAGTTAGTTAAAAAAATGTCCATATAAATAATAATCCAGTATCTATGTAGGTTCTTACCGGATTATTATTTATATGGAGAATTTCACATTTGGGTCATTTTTTCCATTATTCTTTTATAAAAGTGTACAGAGTAGGTATATTGCTCCATCATTAATATAAAAAAATCAATAAACATAACCAAAATAGTACATAATAAATAAATATATAAACAAATAAATATATAAACAATCCACCGACGATCCATAACATAACCCTTAACCAGACTCAGCTGGCCTGGCGCTCTTGCGTAAGAAATGTTAAACTAATACGCAACGTACGTCCATGGAAAACAGACATTTTAATTTCAAATCGTTTGTATATTTAACTCATAGGTCTAAAAAACAATTTGGGCTTGAATTGTAGAGAAATATGTTTAAAGTTTGACGTCTGAAAATCACTCTATTGAATCTCCCATAAGAAATACATGGCAGTCAAATTTGCTGAAGTGTGCTTAGGAACCCTTTTCAAATTTCGCGTCCGGATTTTCCTAACCTAACTAATATGGTCAATTGTTTTCCCTCTACTGATCACGCTTATGATACTAATGAATCCGGCGACAACGCATCGTAACGTAACCGGAGGTCGGTCGCATTCGCCGTCGCGTAGTGAAAGATCCTTTACCTCGCAAACTGCATAACGATCTAGATTATCTAGCTAATTAAGCAGCCAGGAGAGGCGTTCTAGAATACAAGTTTCAAGTTTACAAGTTTCGCTACAAGTTTCTGCTTTCAAGCGTCCGATATGCATTTTGACGTAAATTAATTTTAATTAGCACTTGGAAAAACGTACCATGTTGAAGGGCAGCCATGACAACAGCTGACTGTCATTTATCGATTCCGCGTCGTCCTTGGATCCCACTGCGTGTCTCTCGACTCTCCTCTGGGGGGTTGATGCGGCGTTTCTCCTCTCCTGAAGATAATTAACATAATTAATACCGATGCTACGACATGCGACTGTTTGTCAAAAGGGAAACGTATTTATTACGCATAATAAACAGCCGGCATAAAATAGGCCAGTAGAAATAGGAAGAAAATCATCGTTTTTGAGAACAGTCTATATACAGCGATATTTCTGGAAAAAGTTGAAGGTTATGGTGTCTAGAACATGCTGTTGTCATAGACGCGGATAATTATTGGTAGGTCAATCAGTAATTAAATTCAGTAAATATAATAAATTAAATTAAATCAGTGATCAATGTATTTCATACATACTATAGTATAAACGCAAGCACACACGTATCGCTGACGAACATATATACTATACGTAACCAGCTACGCGCCTGATTGTTCAGAACGTAATATCATTATATCTAAACTATTTATCGGTACAAAAATCTATCCCAAGCATAATCACAATAGACAAGTTCCAATAAGAATTATAGAATATCGGGCATTAATAAACTATGTCTAGAGGAAAAGATTGATGCGAAAGCATCATGGTAAAAAAGGGGTTCGGGAATGTATAGCCTCGACGCAAAGTGCAATATAGATATGACGGCTCGAAAATAAATCGAAGTTATACAACAAAAAGAGAATCACATTATATTATAGTATTTAGAATTTAAAATTAGATCAAGTAAAGTTCAAATTGTAAGAGTATTATGTAAAATTAAATAATTGGCATCAATGTGATTGGTCAGATTGTTTCATAATAACAAGAAAGAAGGATCGTAACCAGGAAATGCAGATGTTTTTTCCATACGACATATCCGTAGTTATAGTATCACAATGCGAGTTACGATCCCACATTGTAAGCTACTCTTATAATAATATAATGCATAGTGCAGACTGCAAAGTCAGGGATAGATAACACCGACGTTATAAATAAGCTTTCATGTCTTTGTAAAACACTTTTTGCTCAAACTTGTAACTGTTAGTTTGTCTCCGGAAATAATTTCCTTCTCCGGAAATTTCTTTTTAAAAATTTGTTTCGCTGGACCCGAATCGAAACTGGCGCAGTCGTCCGGATGGTATAAATTAATCAATCGCTGATTATTGTGAATTTCAATTCTTAAATTACCGAAGATCAGTGAACACAGAGTAGCTGAATGAGAAGACCGACAGTGACAGTGAGAGAAAAGTCACACCTTAATTACCAATTACAATCGTTGTAATCACTGGGCAATCAGGCCAGGTAATTAAGACAAGCCGATCATCAAGATCACGTCACGAGGAGGGGAATCAACCCAGGATATCTAGTATCGTCTAGTCTCTTCACCGACCCCCTAGATGTATTTAGATTTATGAGGCAAGAAGCCCAGTTCAAGAAAGAACAGAGAAAGAAAACGACTCTCAAGAAAGGAAACCCAGGAAACACCAGTGTTAGGCTGTGGAGAAATTGTAGTTTCGTAGAAATTTCTATTAACCGGAAATTGCGGACTATAATCGCTATATCCACCCTTTCCGAAACAAAGAAAACATCGTGTGGCTTTGCACTTGTAACCATTTACATAAGCCCTTGAAGAACCAAGATCGTGCACTCACTTTTCTTAGACCACGAGTAGCCTTAATTCTTGTGTAGAAAAGTTTGGCCCAAGCTAGAAAACATATGTAAAATGGAAACATCTTTACTCAAGTTAATACTGTAAGCACACAAATTTATTATTTTTATCACTGCATATTAGGTACCCATTTTATATTTAACCCGAATTTAAAAAACTTGCGTTTAGAACATTGCAATAAAGAAGAATACGAAGCCGCAAGAAAATTATGCTATGAATATAGAGACATTTTTCATCATGAAGACGTCTCACTATCGTTCACGAACCAAATTAAACATGAAATCAAATTAAAAAATGATTCTCCAATTTTTACTAAATCATATCGGTACCCGCACGTTCAGCTTTATGTACGTGCGGGTACCGATATGATCATTCGCAAATACAAAAAATGCTTAGATCTAATATTATAAAAAATTCAAACTCTCCATGGTCATCTCCGATATGGATTGTTCCAAAAAAATTATGCCTCAAATAAATGAAAATGGCGCGTAGTTATAGACTACAGAAAATTAAATGAGCAGACTATTGATGACAAATTCCCTTTACCAAACATTTCAGACATACTTGACAAGTTAGGCAAATGTTGCTACTTTTCGACTTTAGATTTAGCCAACGGGTTTCACCAAATCGAAATGAACCCCAATGACGTTCAAAAGACAGCATTTTCTACAGACACGGGACACTACGAATATAAACGTATGCCTTTTGGCCTTAAAAACGCACCTTCTACATTTCAACGAGTAATGAATAATATACTACGAGGACCTCATAATGAAATATGTGCAGTATATTTAGACGATATTATTTTTTCTACTTCCCTTCAGGAGCATATAGAGATTAAAATCAGTTTTTCAAAGAATTCGTGAATCAAACTTTAAAATCCAACTTGACAAATCTGAGTTCGTAAAACACGAAGTCGCTTATTTAGGACACATTATTACACCCGATGGAATAAAACCGAACTCCGACAAAATTTCCGCAGTAAAAAATTTCTCTATTCCTACAACACCTAAGGAAATTAAATCATTCCTAGGGCTAGCCGGTTAATATCGTAAATTCATAAAATACTGCTAAAATTGCAAAACCATTAACACTTTGCCTTAAAAAAGATACTAAAGTTATTCACTCTAAAGAGTTCGTAAAATAATTTAACCACTTAAAGAATTAATTAACGTAAATGAAATAAATTTTTATAATAAATTACCATTCGAAAATATAATTTATATAAACTTATAATTATAATAAACTGCTCAAACAAAACATATAATTTAGGAATTCTTAATCTTAACTTAATTAATACACATCAACTACTCAAAACTTGTTATTCTATACCTGATTTATAGCAAATATATTTCAAAATTCTTAAATACTAAGTCAAATTTAAATGAAAATAATTCAAATATAATTTGTTGAAAAATCACACAGATAATAATTTTTCAGTTAACATGGGAGGAGTTACGATCCCACATTGTAAGCTACTCTTATAATGATACAGTGCATAGTGCAGGCTGCAAAGTCAGGGATAGATAACACCGACGTTATAAATAAGCTTTCATGCCTTTGTAAAACACTTTTTGCTCAAACTTGTAACTGTTAGTTTGTCTCCGGAAATAAAATTTTTCTTTTTAAAAATTTGTTTCGCACCCGAATCGAAACTTGCGAGAGAGTCTAGTTAAGGCGTTCGATGAGATAACAGCCACGCGTATAATTTTTATAAAAATTTGTTAAATCAATACTAAAACTAAAGTTAAAAATATTTGAATGATAATAAAGAACAGTGGAAAAGTCTACAAGCAGAATTAACTGCAAATTAAGTGTTTTTCGTCGTAAATACGAAGGGAGAAGTTGAGGCGAGGAGAAGGGAGAAGAGTTTGGTGACCAATATAATAGAAAAGGAAACAATTTTCTAAGAAATTTCCAGTGAAAAGAAAACATAAGCGCAGAAGACGAAAATTAATGGTTTGATGGTGAAGATATCGCATAATAAAGTTCCAGCGATTAAAGTTCCTCAGGAATGCTGCTATTCCTGAGGTAGTACGGCGACATCCGCCAGATGACACCACCTGAGCCCAGCAGCATCTAGTAGTTCGTGTTCTAACCACTTTCGGGAATAGTGATAAGTGTTTGTGCTTCGTAATTAAAAAGGATTAACATAAATTTCTAAGGTAACAACAATTTCAAATTTTCTAGTTTTTAAGATACATTGTGACAGAGGACTTGGTCCCATGTAGTAGAAATAAGTTACGTTGGTTTGCGTAATCTTGGAAAGTCACATTCATCCAATTACACGGAGATATATTTATAATTTCTGCAAAACGTTTTTATTTCAGCAACAAAATTAAGTATTTGTTACAATATCCATTAATGATTTAGTTTATTAAAAATTATGGCAACGCAACATTTACGTATGTCGAAAATAAAAAAAATATTTGCAATATTGGTTTCTGATTAGGTGTAAGTGTCATAAGTCTCAACTACTAGATGCATCAGATCACGTAAAAATCACGACTGAAAAAATATAAGACAGGCTGAAATTTAAAAGACGTAGGTAATTCTTTTATTTTTAAGTTTTGTTCACGTTTTTCGCATGTTGATTACGCTTAGTATGCCAGGATTGCATCTTTAATTTTTTTAATAATTTATTAGGAACAGAAGCTCTTACGTATTTGGTAGAAATAAGGTTTCAGTTTATGTTTATTTATTATCATATTATATGACAATAAAAATAGTCATATATAAATCACTTCTTCTTTCTTGTTCTCTTCAAACTTTTCAGAAAACATTTTAAATCATATAATTTAAGATTAAACAAGATTCAATAGATTTAATAAAATATTAGTCTCACTATTTGGAAAGTAACTTTAAAATTTTAATATTGCAAAAAATATTTCACATAGACCTAATTGAACCCCCTCTAGGACCATAGAGTACTCATGTTTTGAGAGATACTTCCAGTAGATTACAAATTAGTGTTCATAGAACTGGCGCCCATAAACAAGAAGGATTCAATGGGGAAGAAATAGTGCAAGTATCCTGTAACCTAATCAGATATTTCTTCGCCATACTATTACGTTCCATTATCTCATTTTATACAAATACTAAAACAACAACGTATATAAAGCATTCACATATTCAGCTTTATTTTTATGAGCATTCACCGAGTCGAGTTCGTCGAGTGATCGTTCGTCGAGTGATTCGATATCCTTTAATTTAATTAAAGATATTGTTAATTTAACGGAGTTATTTAGGTTAGCTTTGACGATTTAAAGAATGTTTGATTTATATTGTTCTTGCGGAATGTAAAGGCATGTCAGCTTGTTTGGATTTAAGTAGCTTCTACATATTTCGTATACATTCGTCTCATTTACTTTCAGGAGTACGTAGGACTTTTCTGATTCTAGTTTTTTCAAAGAGGTGTATACCTAAGATTATTGTAAGATTGTTGTATTTTTAGATTAGATTGGCGAAGTTTTTTGGATATTTGATCTAAATGAAGTATATGATCTTGAAGAGATTTTGAGAAGATAACAATATCGTCCCTTGTATGCAAAACAATTTTTGTTTTGGTATGCCTGGAGGATACTGTCCATCATTCTTTGAAAGGTAGCGGGGGCATTCTTGAGGCCGAACGGCATACGAAGATATTCGTAATGGCCGTTGTTTACTGAAAAGGCGGTCTTTTCGACGGATTCATATGCGTCTCTATTTCATTCGCATTCACATATTAAATTCATAACTTATCAACCAACATAGGGATATTTAAAATTTTCCATAAGTATCCTAACAACAACAATTTATCGCCCAACAGTGGGGCATTCATATTTCCTAACATCTCAATTATCGCCTAACAGTAGGGCATTAATATTTCCTAACATTATAAATTTGGCGCCCAACGTGGGGCATTCATAAAAAGATTTTCATATACCTACCCGGTCCAGAACATCCCAGTTTTGGGCCATCGTTGTTATAACTATTTGCCTATTTTAACTAGATTTCTAATATGTATCATAATAGTGATAAAAACGAAGCCTTCAAAATTCACTCGACTACCTTTCACGAAGCTTTATTTTTGACGGAAATACGTCGGTTCGATGAGAATTGAGCGTGTGTTTCGTTTCCTGCTCCTTTACAAAGCAAATATTCCGACGATGGGTGAAAAATTACTTAGAACTGGGTTAATAATATTAGAAATTGCCCGGTGAATTCCTTTGATAGTTGGAAGGGGAGTGTGGTCACCGTTTTATCATAAATCCCTTGTTGAGGAAACAATAAACGCCACAGTGCGGTGCTGGCTATAAAAGCTCCGATCTTATCGATTGTTCTACTAGCCTATTGAACGGCCCGGAAGAAAATAAAACCATTTCAATGGTAATTCTTGCCGATGTTCACATAAAAAGATACTTTATCACGTGTTGTGTGTTGTGAATATCGAATTTGCCCGACATGACTTTAGCGCCAGTTACAATAATACGACACGGCACGTATCTTGATGTTTCTGTATGCGCCGATCGATTTGTGTTGAATTACGTATTCCGTGCTCTTTTTTTGCGATTTATACTCGATAAATCTTCCTTTGGGACACCTTTAGATTGTCAAAGATTTGTCACGCTGTAAAACTGCAGGCGCGTTGGTAACGGGGGCTGTAACGTTGCTAATTGAAGGTGAAAATAGTGAAATATATTAGGAAATTATGGAAACACACTATACTATAATTTAATATTCGGACCAAGCGTCAGGACGGATTTGTTTATATAAAAGTTTTCATGAGAAAAGAATCCAAGGCTGCGAACGCAGCAGAAAGGCACCACGAGAAATATCACGCGATGGCAACCGCAAGGAGAACGATGAATAATACGGGACTTGGTTCCTGAATTAAAATCTACCAACTGATAATGCGAACGTGTGGGATATTAGATTTTGCGCGCATTTTGGTGTATAGGAAATAGGTATAAAACAGGGAAATCTGTCGTTATTCCCACAGAAAGTGTTAGAGATCAGGGTAGAATTAAAACAGAGCGATAGTCATAGTAGGGAGACGTGAACATAAAGCTTTGTGTGTGTTGTACTGAAACCACAAGATTACGGGAAGTTTGCCAGGGCAGAGCCATTCAGCTAGAGAGAGGGAGCTACGGGCCAGTATTTTGTTATTCATCTAATAAAGTAGTAAGTAAGCATCAATTTGCTACATTTATTTATAACAAAATTGATGATTACGATACTATAGATATATATATATATATATATATATATATATATATATATATATATATATATATATATATATATATATATATATATATATATATATATATATATATATATATATATATATATATATATATATATATATATATATATATATATATATATATATATATATATATATATATATATATATATATATATATATATATATATATATATATATATATATATATATATATATATATATATATATATATATATATATATATATATATATATATATATATATATATATATATATATATATATATATATATATATATATATATATATATATATATATATATATATATATATATATATATATATATATATATATATATATATATATATATATATATATATATATATATATATATATATATATATATATATATATATATATATATATATATATATATATATATATATATATATATATATATATATATATATATATATATATATATATATATATATATATATATATATATATATATATATATATATATATATATATATATATATATATATATATATATATATATATATATATATATATATATATATATATATATATATATATATATATATATATATATATATATATATATATATATATATATATATATATATATATATATATATATATATATATATATATATATATACGATCTAAATAGAATATTGTAATGTGGTGGGTATTAGAAAATGATAATAAATGAACTATTGTTAAAATCTATCCGCTACATAACTTAATGTAAAATTATTGACACATATGACATTTATTTTGGGAAATTTTGATTAAGGCCGAATTGGTTTCGCTAAAAATCTTATACACACCCCACAAAAATTATAGCATTACCGAAAATGTAAGTTTGATTTTCTACTGATTTCTTAAAAAAAAGGTTACAATGATCTTGCGTTTTGTTCCGACAAATTGTAACGCCCTGTGGAGTTCATCTGCAACAACTGCAAATTACAATTCATAGCTGACTAAAGCCTCATCTTTCAGTAACATTATATTTTTTGGTTCACTTTATTATCTCTGTTATTAAAGGAGATACGTATTTTTTTTAGCACAGCATGTTTCTGTTGAGTCAATATAAACTATTGAAAATATTGAAAAAAGTGAGTAGCAGGGATTGCACAAAAAATAAGATAGTGTCATCAGTTTTGCAAACTGTCAGTTTGTTTCTGTGCAATTATTGTTGTGATCGATTTCCACGCTTTTATTGAATTTTTGTGTAAATTACTTCACCAAATGAATGGCCAACAACGTTTAACACGTCGTTTAACTGATGAAGAGGCTATAAGAGCAATTTCCTTGGTTGAAGATGGGCAGTCAAAGGTACGTGGCCAATGTGATTGGTACTCAAATATTCATTTTCATAATAACAATAAAAATAAAAGTAACACATAATAAAACTAAATAATAATGGTTTTTATGTTTACCAATTATAATTTAAAAATAAGATTTTCGTCACTTTGTTCCCACTTAAACATGATCGCCTATCGGTTAATACCTGCCCTGCTTTTGAAAATGTGCGCTCGCATGGCACAGATGTTGCAGGAATGGACAAGCAATTTTTTTGGTAAGTATATAACCTGGGGTAAACCACCATTGGAGGTTCCTTCAAGTATCGGTCGAGTTCAATGATGCCTTCAGCAGTAGGATTTCGTTTTTGTAAAATAGTAGTTACATTGTGATCAACACTACACGACAAATTTGAGGAAAAAAACATTTTTTTATCACTTCAAAGTTAGGGTGGGGTTTCGTGGGCCCAACCTGGGGGATGACGTAAAAAAAATTCACCTGGGAATGCCGGGTTAAATAATCCGAGGGTTAGCAAAGAGTTGCGCGTAACCATTCAAAGAATTTCAGGAGTTCAAGACCCGCCACCCACCCCCAACAAGCTGGAACAGGCCAAAAGGCAAAAAGATAAGAAGACATCGTTGTTTTGTCACTAGTGCAACAAACCAGTGTGTGTAACGTGTTCGAAAAGCGTTTGTAATGAATGCATTGACGTTTGAGTTGTCATTTTTTTCCCTAAATATTTATATGCATTATTTTGTTGTTCGTTGGTTATTTTGTACTAATATGTATGCCTGTTGATGTTGAAATATAAAAGCAGATTCAACAAAAACCAATCAAAATGTTTATAGACATATGTGACGGCTCAGCTGTATAATAGTTGAACTAAAATACTAAAATGCACGAGAGAAATCCATGATCAACGTATGCTTAAAAATGCTAAGTAAGACTTTATTAATATATCCTTATGTATTCTTTGTGAGTTAGTTAGTCAAGAGCGTCTCTAGTATTAGGTATACCTTCCAGTGCTTAAGTGAATTAAAGGAATAAAAGTGATTTTAAAATACAACCACGGTGTTTTATTTGGACAAAAACTAACAGTTGAGAATTCTTACCATTTATTTCAGATATTTCTATTTTTTTTAAACATTATACAACAAATACACCTCGCACCTAAAAGTATACTTTCGCAGCTTGTGATGTAAATAACTATTGTATCGTTTTCTACAAAGGATAAACGAGCAAAATTAGAAAAGGGCTTTAAAGCAGACATATATAAGATATAAGACAAACAATATCCATAAAACAATAATTCCATAAAACTGTATCCACCTTCTTACGAAGCTGCAACTTCAATTTGTATATAATGCATAGGCACGATAAGCGATAAAGTTTTCCAATCGAGCCCAGGTGCCAGGTGTTAACAAGATTGTTTATGTCGAAACGGGCGTTTGGACACGTTAAGAGACTGAGAGTGTGCTCGCAAAAGTGATTGATTACCGAACGAATTAATGGACGCGTCATGTGTGTCTTAATTCAAGGCCTGCTCGACGGAATCACTTATCTTTTTCGGATGTCTACGCCGTACATTATGATCTATTGGTTTGGGCCGGCGACCACACGTACTTGTTACAATAATAAAACTGTTATTGTTTCGAACTTTAGCATCGGTTGCGCGTATTAGCATAATATGTTTGTCTCCAATGTAGACGATCTGTAGGTCATAACAATTTCGTTAATTGACAGATCATTACAGTGGCTCTCGTCTCTGAACACGCCACTTCCATTATCTATGTAGGTTGCATTTGATCGATACAATGTACAGAAGACAGAATTGAAATAGGACGTGTTGTTTATTTTTCCGAGATCCGAAAAATAATTCATGGCAGAAGCATCGATTTTCAATCGGGCATTCGCTGCTACGCCGTTTGTTTTTTTGTGACGAGCGGTGTCCGGAGACCTGCTATGTAGCCGAACTCATTTAGGGGAAGGATAATATACGTTAATAAAAACTTCGCCAAACTGGGTCCTATGAGCATTACAACGGGCCATACATCATCGATGACATTTCTCATGCTCACATTTCAGAAAGAAAACCGGTTTTGTTGAACATTATATCGTAATGTGATGAGTGATTTTGACGTCTGATGTTCAGTTTGCAGATCATAGAGCTCTACAAAACGCGGCGGTTGATTGGGATGCATCATGCTAAGGTCCCTAAAAATTCATAGGTTGCCTCGTAACTATAGTGACGTCATCTTTGTGCCGACTGACTTGCCGGATGTTGGTAAATACGTGTGAATTCGGCCAATAAGATATTATAGCAATACAATGTTTAACTAAAACCGTTGAACGAGGGATCTGACTGACTTCAGGGGTCAGTTGCCTATGTCAAGATCTGTCGATTAACAATACGCTCTAGCAAATACTGGAAAAATTAAATAAAATGGTGTTATAATTTTTTAGGGATAATTTCATAGGACGTAATAAAAGAGAGACCGTTGGCAATGTTATAGTTTTACCACTTGCTGTGAACCCTTGTAGTCCGTTAGTAATATGTGATTTGTTTATGGTTATTGCAGCGGCTTCGGTTAAAACGGATAACAATAAATACTGAAAGCTTATTGGGTCTTTCTAAATGTTCATTAGGCATTCTTTATCTTTATTTGTAGAAGTTTGAACTAGGCTAATATAAAATGTGTTGTAACCGAAGGTAGGGACACTTTTTGTTTGACCAGCTCACGGGTAGTTGATTGTAGCGAATGTATCCTCTTGTATCTGTGTATCTGTTAAAGTATTTTTAATATAAGTATCATCCTGACAAGTGCATTTTATTTATTAACGAGTGTTAAAACAATGGATGAACGTATCACCAGGTTCGACTATGTAGAGCTGAAGGAACTATACCTAAGAGAAAAGCTAATGTGTAATAGTCTAAGAATAATGGAATGGAATGCTAATGGACTGCTGCAACACAAACAGTCCTAGACATAGAAAACATAGATATATGCCTAATTTCAGAGCTCATTTCACCAAGGAGATTTGCTAGATTTAGGGGATACAATGTACACTATAACATTCACCCCCAAAATGCAGCCAAAGGAGCCAGTGCAGTCATAATTAGAGACGCGATTAGATATCACCAAGAGGCGAGAAATTCCAGGCTACTTCGGTAAGAGTCAAAACTAAAACCGAGAATTATGATGTTATGATCTCTTCCATATATTGCTCCCAAAACATTGCATTAAAAAAGGACAATGCCTAGACTTCCTACATAGACAAGGCCACAGATTTATCACGGGTTAAAGTCACTTAAAGCAAAACACACCCATTGGTGCTCTAGGCTAACTACAACTAAGGGCAAAAACCTGAGAGAAACCACGATCGAAGCAAAATGTGAGTCGCATTGATCTGGCAAGCCTACAGATATAAATTCCTGACTTATAGACTTCTTTATAATAAGAAATATCTCAGCAAATTATATACAGGTCCTGGAAGCATGGGGCATGAACTCAGACCAATCTCCCATTTTTCTCACCCTGCTTACTGATACCGTAATCTATAAAGAAAATACTCCTAGAATAACAAACAGGCGAACAGACTGGGGAAGTTTCAGACTGGACCTGGAAATTGGAAACAACTTATTAACGGCATCGATGAGATCAGCAGAAGAGCTATATGGAGAAGTAGAACTATTCGTTTTCAAGATTCAACAGGCAGCATGGAATAATACCCCTCTCATCATTCAAGGAAGAAGAGGAAATAAGAGACTCGATCTCAGAAACCAAGAAACTCAGAAGAAAATGGCACCAGTCCAGAGCTGCAGCAAATAAAACTAACCTTAATCGCCACAAAACAGCTAAAAGAGAGATAAAAAGAATTAAAAATGAATCCATTAGTGAATACTTGAGGGAGTTGACAAATGATAAAAACACCGCCGACGCACTCTGGAATTTAAGAGATTAAAAAGGCCTGTTTGGAGCTAACATTAAATTCTATTTCATTTACATTTAGATTATTTACGTCACATCACTGACAAACCACCCGTCACCTGGCTAATATTATTTTCCTTAAAAAAAAGCAATAGCCACTCTAATGTCAATTTAATTTACTAAGCTTTTCAACATATGTCATACTTATTGTTAATGTAGACACTTTTTGCATTAAATAAGAAGACAGCTCTGACTTTGTTGACAACTCTGGCCAATCACATCAATACTATTTTTATAAATTAATTAGGTTTACCTTTAAATGCCATAATTTATCATACACTCAGTTTAAATTTCACTTCTAAGCTATAGACAATGATCACATTTACCTTTCGTAATTTAATTTCAATATGCACAATACAGGCGTCATGTTTTTCTTTCATCTGCTTCTAGATTACAGCTCTCGAGGCCCCATTTTCACGTGACGCTAACACAATTTTCTTTCTAAATACACATAGTTTATGTGGATGTTATATTACATAAATTTTTTTGAGACTTGTCTATTACGATTATGTGAGTTTTAGATTTCTGCGCTGATAAATAACTTTGATATTAATATAAATAGACATTGACCAAGCAGATTCATCGTTGCCGGTTGACGTTTGTATTGCTCTTGAAACCCATAGAGATGTGCGCGTGAGCAGTGTTACTAGAGTTGGGACTTTTTATTGAACATAAAATTTACATTATTTCATGGTTTAATGTATTTATAATGTTTTAACCTTTAATTTGGACTCTAAATATTCGTTTATCTCAATATAAAATATGTCTCTCGTAAACATTCCTAATGCGTTTGGTATTTATTTAAAAACAGGCTGATCGAATTAAGTCTGCATCATTGCTAATTGTTATTGCTAGAAGTACATAATGGATTAAATCTTGCCTTTATGATAAGAATGGGTCTACTGGAATGATGAGAAAAATCCAATTTAAACACATATGAAACCAAACTGATAGACAATTATCCTAATATAGGATATAAAAGAAAAAACAATAATCTTATCATTCTCGTAGAACAGAACTGCATGGCGGAAAGGGCAAATTAAAGACTGGCTGGAAGAAAGAAACCATGAACACGATGATTCACCACTTAAAGGTGAATTGTTGACACTGGCAAGGCAACATTTTCCAGCATTCAAGAAGTATGAAGTGGATGAAATGGCCAAAGCAAGAGGAATGGAGGTATTTCGATTGCCTCCATATCACTGCGAACTGAACCCAATTGAGCTTATTTGGGGGCAAATAAAAGGGAAAGTTGGTAGAGAAAATACAATATTTAAGTTAGCTGATGTAAAAAAACATCTCAACGGTGCAATCAAAGAAGTAAATGCGGCCAACTGGATAAAATGTATATATAGATCATGTGAAGAAGGGAGGATCTCAATATTATAATGGATATACCCGTTGAACCAGTGATAATAAATGTAAATGAAGACAGTACTGAAAGTGACTATTTTACACTAAATTTCGTTTTGTATTGCATAGTGATCAGGGTTGCTAAAAAACATCTTATTTAAAAAAACGTTTTATTTAAAAAAAAACAAAAAACCGTTTTTTTTTCAATTTAACTGTTTTTTTTGTTTAAAACATTTTAAACATCCAGTGGAAAAATAACGCGTTTAAAACGTTTAAAACACTGTGTAAAAAAATGTTTAAAACGTTTAAAACACCTTGTATTGAATTGTATCGAGTTTATATGATATGCTGCGCCATCTAGTATTCGGTTAACTTACTTAAAGAAACTGTATCTTTGCTTTGCTTTGATTTTAGTTAACTTGTTTAAGAACTCTACTGTTTATTTTTGTTTTGTATGCTTCGTTTTACTTTTACGTTTTACCACAGTTTAATGTTATTTTTTAAATAAAACTTGGACTCGAGACTATTTTCTTTTAATATGATCATTTCTCATTTCATTATTAATTACACACAAAGTCACAAACACAACCCAAGCCATAGTAAAGACAAAAGACTGCGGGAAAAATCAACGTTTAAAACAACCTGTTGTTTTAAACGTAAGTGTTTAAAATTACTTCGTTTGTTTAAAACGTTTAAAACAGTTTGTTTTAAAGTCATCTTACTTTGCTGTAGCCCCTTCTGATGAGATTTTGGATGATGTCGTGGGATTGAAAGTTCAATTCAATATCTGCCTGATTCATCCAAGGGTCTCGTCAGAGTGGCTTGCAGGAACCAAATTTCTAAAAATATAATGAATAACGTAGACAATAGAAAGTCATGCTCAAAGAATCCTAGAAAGACTATCAAAAGATTGTGCGAAAAAGACTGTTTTTATTTAAAAGCAGATAAAAGTAATAAGGTTGTTATTTTAGATAAAGAGGACTATTATGAACGGGTAAACAACCTAATTAGTAATGGTCCTTATAAAGAACTTACTAGAAACCCTTTACCAAGAATGACCACTGAAATAAAAAATGTCCTCAAATCATGTAACAACCTTATTACCCCACCTGTTAAGAATAGGTTACGTGTATCTAACCCTACTGTACCTAAATTGTATTGTCTACCAAAAATTCATACGCCAGGGAAGTCGGTGCGTCCAATAGTACCGTCTATTGGATCTCCGACTTACCACTTATCAAAATGGTTGACTAAGGAATTTGAAAGTTTGCCCATTGCACAGCCTAGTTGTTCAGTTAAAAATTCGAATGATTTCATTGATAAGGTCAAGAATATTCAATTGCAAGAGGGTGAAATTTTGATTTCCTTTGATGTTTGTTCATTATTTCCTAGTGTACCAATTCCACAGACCTTGGACTATCTTGAGGCTTTACTCGAATTAAACAACTATAGAAAAGAACTAATAGAAGAATATATAAACCTTACAAAACTTTGTATGAAACAAAATTGCTTCCGTTTCAATGACAAGTTCTATGAACAACATGAAGGAACCGCAATGGGTAACTGTTTATCGCCTTTCATTGCTAATGTCTTCATGAGTTGATTTGAAACTGAAGCAAAAGAAGAATTCGAGTATTTTCCTAGGATTTGGCTTAGGTATGTGGATGACATTTTTGCCATGTTTGACACTAAGATTGCGGATGTAGGAAACTTCATTTCCAATTTAAATAGTCGTTTCACTTCTGTAAAGTTTACATATGAACTAGGAAATAATGGAAAACTTCCATTTTTAGATGTATTAGTAATTAAAAATAGTGACAATAGGTTAGAATTTGATATATATATATATATATATATATATATATATATATATATATATATATATATATATATATATATATATATATATATATATATATACGTAGAAATGATACCAATACGATCAGATATATCCCTAATGACTCTCACCACTGCTATCAACATAAAATGGCAAGTTTTAACTTTCTTGTCGATCGTTTACTAAGTTTCCCTCTCAGTAATGAGAGGTTTGAAAAAGAAAAAGTATTAATTAAATATATAGCTGTGAGTAACGGTTATCCGAGAGATATAGTTGAAAAACTAATTAGGAAGCGTAAATTTAAGGACACACTTCGTAATTCTACGACCTTTCAAAAGGATATAGAGACTCCAAAATATGTATCCATCCCGTACGAACCCCGGTTTACTTGTGGTTTGAGTAAGGTCTTCAAAAACGTGGGTATAACAGCGATACATTCGTCGAGTAATAAATTACAACAACTTTTAGACATTCCAAAGGATAAAATTGTTCCAAATGAAAGGTCTGGGATTTACGAAATTAGTTGTAATGATTGTGATCGAAAATATGTTGGACAAACGAGACGATCAATTAACACCAGATTTAAAGAACATATGGCTCATCTAAAATATGGAAGAACAGATAAGTCTAGTGTTGCACAACATGCTTTTGACAACAATCATAGAATAGATATTAGTAATTTAAGATTAGTTAGAAATGTGACCAATAATAGACAGTTGTATGCATTTGAGAGCATAGATATTGTAAAATGTAAAAGTAGTATGAATAGCGACAAGGGACCTATACCGTATAGCCCGCTTTACGCGTTGCTTAGCAACCGATAATTGAAGCGTGATTAATCACGTGTAAATTTCACGGTGATATCATTAGTGACGTCACCATGAAAATAGTATAAATATGGTAGATTTTGTAGTTTAAGATTAGTTTTAATCGTCTCCGGATGATGCCAACTTGGTTGGCGAAACGCGCGTCGAGCAAAGTGAAAGTGTTTTGGTGTTTCTGGAAACTACTCCGAGTGTTATAGTTTGTTTTGTAAGGATAGCCGGTTCCTTGCGGTAATTTAAATGCTAATTGAACAAAAACTAATAGTATCTAATAATAAATCACTAACTTTTTATGCGTGTGCGTTTGTATTTGTCAGGACTGGTCTTCTGTCAGAGATAACCTACGTAAACAAAGCCAATATGAGCATCCTTGCAAGACATTTTGGATGGCAATAAGATAATAAAGAACAATTGCATTGACATTGTTGATATATTTGTACTTTTGACTTTACTTGATCTTAATCCAAAATATATAAGCTAACTAACTGTAAGCACAAGGCCCAACAGTTGGACTACCCCAAATGCGCTATTCCCGAAGGTCACACACCAAAATGCTAGCTGCTAGACTTAAAAACTGGTAGTCTCCCTATCTACTTTATGAACTAACTGTCAGTAGTAAAACCACCGACAGCTCACTGCCCCAATCAGAGCACCCGAAGGTCTCCTACAAAAACGTGAGGAATATCAAGCAGGTCATCAACATTCATGGCATCGGCGTTGGAGATGTCGAGTCCCTCCTTGGATTGACTTAGTGGTGGTCGGTCATCCAGGTCCAGCGTTGGAATGGACAACCCGCGATAACTCAACTCACTCCATAAAAACTGGCAGCGTCCCTACCTAACATTGCTCATTGCTTTGCATGAATTCACTTTTATCCAAAAATGATGCTAATATTATTTCCATGGCCATGTTCACAATATAATCAATGCATTTGTTTATTTTTATAATCAACAGCAATTACTTTCCAAAAATAATATCTACACATGCAATAACGGTCGAGCATAAGATACTCAGTGATTAACTCACCAGAACAGAAGCAAATATTCACAATGCACTTTTATTTCGGCACTGCACCACAAAATCCCACTGACTTCTAACAATCACGATTTAATAATGTGGCCTAATACCCTAATATTCTCGGCAAAGCACTATTCATCGTAATACCGTCTTCGGTCTCTGTGTCAGCTCAAGCCAAATAATATAAACATAGACAAAAGTATCGGGTGTTGTTAAGTGGAGCGCTCGCCCAACGATTATATATTGTCCTCAGCTAACAGATTTACGACCCTAAGGGAACGTTGAGATAATATTTGGCTGGGAATGCCATACAAATTAGAACTTAAAAATATGTGCCTTACAGTTTTAAACATAACCCTGATAGTGATGTGATTTACCGCGTCTGTAGTAATTGGTGCGGGTTTTCTTTGTAAAATGCCGTACAATTTTTTGCTCTAGTTTGCATACTAAAAGCACAAAGAAACACGTTGATGTTGATTCAATAACACGGTTTATTACCCATATATTATTTTAATAACAAAGGAGATACTTTATCATTACAGAAATAGTTGCGACCGCAACGTTGGCTAGTGGCACACTGTCTCTCACAACCCTCTCGACTTCCCCTTACCCCAGTCGGCGGTACGTTATACATATTATAGACAAGGCAATATATAACCATGCATAAATAAACTTAAAGTGTTGATATATAAACACATGACCGTTGATTGACATCATTATGGACCGACTCAGGGCATTAGGGAAGGTATATCATTATACGAGCTAAAATGTGTAATAATTTTTATTTGGCGCTAACAATATCAAACGAAAACACTATAGGTACGTATCGCTTATATTCTATTCCGAATGTTTGGTAGTATTAGAGTTAGCAAAATGGTGCGCATTAATTTGGATCGGCCTGTTTATAAATTCGGTCGTATACACGCTGTAAATATAAAACACTAGAAGCACTTTCGTTCTTCCTCAACGATATGCGGTTCGCTTATCTTTTAAACAGCGCCAGCTCACGTGTCGCTTGCACCACATACAATCTTCCGGTAAAATACATAACTGCGGATTTCGACATGCTTTTAATAGCACATAAGGCTTCCGTGTGGGTAAACAATTAAGGTAAATATAGAAGCTCGGATTACAAAAATAGTAGCCCTTCTAGATGACCGATCGAAAATAAAAGTGATGGTCATTGCTTTCGAACCTGTAATCGTTTTGTGCATACTTATTCGTGTTTATCACGATTATTTTTATCGTGCACAAATTAGGTCAGAACTTTCCTATAGCTATTATGAGTGCGTGTATCTATCATATTTTATAAATACTTTTAAAGGAGCCCTATTAACCTATGAATCATGATTACCAAAACGTGACGCTCGCAACTCTTCGCTCGTGTGCGATGGTGGCGCTGCAGTGGCTCCAGCAGCTGATAATCTACTACTATTATTATTACTATTCATTTTCTTATTAGCCTAGTCAAATTAAACAAAAATCGGTGGAAAAAAATCCTAGAGAGTTGGAACTTTTTTTAAACGCTTCCTTTACACTTAGGTAGACATATATCAAAAGTCCCCGAAGGTGGGGGGTGAGCTCGAGGAAAGGGGGAGGGGGGAGTTAAAGTTAAAATTGTTCAGTATTTTGCTTATATCGCGGAAACGGTCAGAATGTGGTTGTTCTACGATTGTCGTCGGCGAGGATGTGGATCTGCTAGTTCCGCTGGTCGCATTAGCTCCAAGAGAACGAGAGATACATTTTTTCAAACCTGGTAGGGGAAAGGAGGAAAGCAAAACTTATTCTTCCAAGGAATTGCAAGCACTTGATATTTCCAAGAGCATTTTGTTCATTCACGCGTTTAGTGGCTGCGATACCACTTGTGCGATTTTCCGAAAAGGCAAGTCAACATTTGCTAAATTATTCATAAGGAACAGCGCCCTGCATTTACTCTCCAACGTATTTTACACAAAGACTTCAACACCTAAGGAAGTTGCAAATGCCGGGGAGCAGATCTTTCTAGCAATGTACAACGCTAGAATAACAGATATGAACAAACAGCGCTACGCAGCATTCCTAAAATCCTCCACAAGGGTGAAGCCAGACCTCTCCTCCCTACCTCCAACTAAGGGTTCTGCACTGCAACACTCATACAGAGTCTATTTGCAAGTTCAAGAATGGCTGGGCAACAAACTCAAACCTACTGATTGGGGTTGGATAAAAGGAGCAGATGGAGATCTTCATCCCTTGACAACCTTAGATGCAATCTGCCCCCAGCTGCAATCCTTTCAACAATATTCTGCAGTTGCACCAAAGGCTGTGGTGCACGTTGCGGAGGCACCAATTGCTCTTCAGTATGCTATAACTGTGAGGGCGCGTACACGAACGGCCCTCCAGTTGAAGTCGACAATCTGGCATATGAGGATACTGTAAGTTTTATTCAAATTATCTATACTGTATCCAACGAGAGAATGGACTTGCACTCGAGCGAAAATTCGTCTGTTTTGGTCAGATCTCCGCCCCTTAGAACATTAGTTCAACTCCCTCAACGTCTTAATTGGCTCAGCAGGTAGCCAGGGTCGGCGCCTGGGTCCGATACCTACCTGGTACCTAATTATATAAAGTACCTACTACTGCCTACCTATTCACAGTTTGTATTTGTAGTCTCGCAAGTACGGTTATTTTAGTTGTGTTGTTTACGGTTGTGAAATAAGTTTTAAATCTATTATAAGAATGGCAGCAGCCAGAGACGAGATAAATCCACCATTATCGCCTATTAAGAAGAATAAAAGAGGCCAGGTAAAGAAATATAATAATAAATATGTTTTATTTAATACGCATACTATTCACCACCAGTAACCGTGGTCAATGATTTATTTATTTCACCTACTTACGAATTTATTTCATCGAATGACGGTCCTGCGTAGCTCGTTACAGAGCCTCTCCTCTTTAGTCGCCGATGCGCAAAGCAAGTCCATTCTCTCGTTGGATAGAGTATACATTAAATCATCTATCTATTAATATTGTAATTAACAAGATTGTAACTAGGTTTTCAATGTTTAGGATGAAGATGAAAATGCAACTTATGAGGACGACTTGTAATCAATACATTCAATTTAATGTGTTTTACTCAAATCATTTATATTAAATCAACTATCTATTGATATTGTACTAAACAAGACAGTATAGAATAGCTATAGAACCTCGTGACCTCCTCTACAGTCTAATGAAGTGTTGGACCCAATAAATTTAATTTACTGTTTTATTCAAATCATCTATTAAGTCAGTATTATCAATCTTGTACAGTACAATGCACATAAAGCACATTTTATGAAATGATTTTTCTTTTATCAGCCTAATAAACTCGCTTACGGTTAGTCCTACGACAAAAATACAAAGGAACATTTTTATATGAAATCTTATCAGCTTTCATTTTGTAACAGGGTAAAAACCGATAGGAGCAATCGTTTCCAAGATATAAGCAAGAAACTGAACTATGGTACCTTTAAACCCCCCTCTTCCTCGAGCTCACCCCCCACCATTGGGTACTTTTGATATACGTCTGCCCAAGTGTAAAGGAATAATAAAAAAAAATTCAACTCTCTAGGATTTTTTGCACCGATTTTTTTAATTTGACTGGCCTATATTATTTATATCAGTAGTTACAATTTCTAAATTTCAAAAAACCCTCATTCCGGCGCTCGGCGCTGAAAAACTGCGTCCTGCATTAGCACAGTACACATTCCTGTCGAACGTTCCCGATAATATCCGATTCCATAAGAGCAATTGGGGTGCAGCTTATGTGCGACGTGCGGCTTCGACCGCTGACTCGCCGATCCCAGTTCATTTCGAGTTTTGAGAGAGTGCGTTTGTGTGGCTTTTATAATTCGTGTAATAGTGATACTTAATAATGAATTCCGTAAATAATATCATTCAAATAAATTTTGATAGGCTGCCATTAGCCGATAAACTTAAAATTGAAGAACTGGGGAGGCCGGTGCCTGATATAAAGTTGTCACAAACTTGTCAACGAAAAGCCGAAAACCGGTCGTATACGCGTCGGATTTCAAAAGGCGTTTAAAAAAAATTGGATATGGGTGTGAAATAACAAATTAGTTGTATTGTTTTCCGTGCTTGCTTTTTTATAAAGCCGACTCTAGAATGGACCCCAACTGGGTAAAAAAAGGAGTTAAAAATGAGGAAACATGAATCGTCTCGTGACCACATCAATTCTTGTACTGCCTTTGCTTTGCTCGGTAAGGTTAATATTATATCTCAGTTAAGCTCTGCATACAGGGATAGTATTATTTCGCATAATAATAAGGTCGAGAAAGGTCGCCATATTTTAAAAAGGATAATCAGTTGTGTAAAATTTTGTAGTGCTTTTGATTTAGCACTTAGAGGTCATAATGGAAGTGAATCCTCTAAGAACCAAGGAATATTTAAAGAACTAATTAATTTCACTGCAGAGCTGGACAATATACTAAAAGAACATTTGCGTACAGCAACCGTTTTTAAAGGAACCTCAAATATTATCCAAAATGAAATTCGAGATAGTATGTTACAAGTGTGTAGGGAAGAAATATGTAAACAAATTGAAAAGGCAGACTATTTATCAATGCGATGAAACCACTGATATCTCAAATTGTCGTCAAATGGTTTTAACTTTAAGATATTTTTATGAAGGTTCCATCAGAGAATATTTTTGGGGTTTTATTCGGATGAAAGATAAAACAGCCGATGGGGTAAAAACATGCATTGAAAATTAAATTGACCCCCTCGTTTTAAAAACTCCCAAAAAATTAATAGCTCAAACGTATGATGGCGCAAATGTTATTAGCGGCGTGAACAGAGGCGTTCAAGCTCAAATTAAAACAAAATATCCCGATGCTCATTTTATTCATTGTTATGCCCATCAATTAAACCTCATTATGCAGAAATCGGCATCACCAAATACAAAAGTACGCGTGTTTTTCAATAATCTATCGGCCATACCTGTTTTTCTTTTAAACTCATCTCATCGTTGTGATGTTTTGCAAGATGTAATAAATAAAAGATTACCAAGGGCGGTGATAACTAGATGAAATTATAATATTTGCACAGTTAATTTTGTTCACGAAATACTTGAAAAGCTTGTACTAGGTTCCCCATAATAGACTACCCATTTTATATTATTAATAAATTTCCTGAGATAACTTCATGAGATAACTAAATAGTTTGTTTTCTGTGGGATTATCTTCTGTAGTTTTTGGGATTTAAGTAAATTATTAATCAAGTAGGCTCCTGTCACAAATAAATTTTAATTTAATAATTTCGTGGAACGTTATTTTTCTACGAGAAGTTTGTTAATTGTTTATTGTTTTCATCAATAATTATTGAACTTTCATGGATTACTCAGTCCAACAACGTGTGTATTGTGTAGAAACTTACATAAGAAGCAATTGGATAGAAGAAGTTAGGCGTGCATTCCGGCGTCAGTTTATTATCAACAATAGGGGTCACGCGCCAAATCGTAAAACTGTTAGGTTATGGGTTCGTCACTGGCGTGAAAATGGTTCTGTAAAAAATTTGTAGAAGCCTGGACGTCGAAGAACAGTTCGTACACCAGAAAATATTGAACGAGTTAGTTAGAATTGCGTTTACGAGAAGTCCTGTAAGGTCTGCTAATGGACAAACCCTTATTCTAGGAATATCGAAGGGAAGCTTAGATCGAATTCTTCATAGGGATTTAAAATTTCATCCCTATAAATACCAAATGGCACAGCACCTTAGCAATCAATATAAAGAAGCAAGGTTACCATTTTGTCAAGAATTTTTGGATTTACATCAAGGAGCAATTCACAGTCTCCTAATGACCGACGAAGCAAATTTTTATTTGAACGGCATGGTCAATAAACAAAATTTTAGATATTGGTCAAATGAAAATTCTCGTGAAATCTTTACACAGAACCTCCATAATCCAAAAGTTGTTGTATGGTGTGGAGTAGGATCTTTTGGTATTATTGGCCCTTATTTTTTTGAGGATGAAAATAACCGCGCTGTAACAGAATATTCAACATCTAAAAGAAGGCGAATGGATGATAATTTTCGAAGTGTTATTGCCAAAGAAGTTTGTGATACAATTACAGTACAAATGAAGGAACGCTTTTCTTACCGGGGTCATTTACGAGGGGCTGATCTTTTTAACAAAGATAAATGTTCAGAGTTTTCAAAAAATTTCCCTCTAACTGTTTTAAACGATGTATGTTCATTTTATCCGAGGCTGAGCAAATCAAGATTAAGGACTGAATTGGAGGTAATTTACTCGAGAGAAGATTTAAAACAATTGTTAAAGGAATGAACATTCTTTTATTTATTATGGAGAATAACCTTAGTGAAACATTTATCGAAAATATTAAAAATTATCGTGACAACTCCAATGACAACAGCCGAAGCAGAACGCACTTTTTCGACGCTTAAACACATGAAAACATTTTTGCAAATTACCATGCTTAATGACAGACTAACGGGTCCATTCCCATTCACATCCGTTAAAATTAATCAGCCGTTTATATTTTACACCCCGTTATATTAAAATATAGAAGGTGGTATTCACACTTTAACTTTAACGCATCTGTTAAAATTCCTCATAAATAACGGATCTTTTTATTCATGTTAGCTGATGTTAGAGAATATAGCAATAGACTATTGAAATTCGGTACAATGGAAGTTCGATGTAGTTAATTCTATAAGTTATTTGTGATTTTACGCATATGTTCAATGTCTAATCATCTATGTCTATGAAGAGCGGCATCTTTTGTCTAGAGAAGGGCAGGCCTAAATGAAGTTCGGATTGTTTTGGGTGAACGTTTTTTGCCTTTCAAATCTGTTCATAGGTACCTAGATAACAAAAGTTAAAGAAGGGTGAATTTGTGGTGGCGCGCCCTTTACTTAGATAATTTACTATTTTTTCTGACTATTAACCATTAATCTATGCTATTAACTATTAGTAGGTAGGTACCTTTCGTTACATCTTTTTTATATATACACTCCCCGGCACAAAATTCCGTCACCCTAAAATTTTGCCCAATTTTGATGTTTTATAACTTTTTTATTTTTCATCTGATTTTCATAAATTTTTTACCAGTCTGTAGATCAGTTCATTGTGTGTCTTTTTAATTATTGTAATAAGTCATATTTTTCGTCCAGGCAATATTATACAGGGGTAAATCAAAGTGTTGTTTTTTGTCGTAAACTCAAAACACCCTGTGGAAAAATTGAGGCGAATAATTTTGTTTACAAACTGTTTGCTGCCATCTTAGACGTATTGTAAACATTTTGTTTTTTGATTCATCCCATTATCTCATTTCTTCTGCGAGCAGCAAAATTTTAAATGAAACGCTGATTTCAAGCTTATTTTTATTAACAAAAACATCCACTAGGTATATCACAAAATTAATTAACAAAGACAAATTTTAATAACGTGTATGTCCTCCTCTCGCAGCAATGACAGCTTGCATTCTTCGTGGCATCGAATTAATAAGATTACTTATTCTGTCTTGAGGAATAGCCTGATATTCTTCTGTCAGCGCCAGCCGTAAGTCTTGCAAGGTTAGTGGTTGCACAGGACGGCGACGGAGTGCTCTTTTAAGAACATCCCAAAGATGTTCGATTAGGTTGAGATCCGGGCTACATGCGGGCCAGTCCAATCTTGGAAGTCCAACCTCATCCAGATATTCGCTCACTACCCGTGCAACGTGAGGTCTAGCATTATCATGCATTAATGAAAATTGGTTCCCAATGAAAGGAGCAAATGGAACAACAATTTCTTGGAGGATTTCCTCAATGTAACGGTGGGCGGTTAGTGCTCCATTTTCAACAAATACAAGGTCAGTACGTGCATCGGTAGAAATACCCGCCCAAACCATGACTGAACCACCGTAATATTGCAGTCGCTCAGATATGGTGCAGTCTGCATATCTTTCATTTCTACGTCTGTATACCCGTTCACGACCATCCGGCGACCTTAAACAAACCCTGGATTCATCTGTGAATAGTACGTTTCCCCACTGTTCTACAGTCCAGTCAGCATGCGCTCTTGCAAATCTCAGTCGGTGTTGTCGATGCCGAGGAAGCAATTTTGGACATACTGCTGGCCTTCGTGAATGCAATCCTGCTTCTAACAATCTTCTACGTATCGTTCTTTCACTTACACTTACTCGACGTACCATTTGCAAGTCATTTTTTAGATACACAGCAGTAGCTCTTCGATCTCTTAAAGAACTCATAATGACAAAGTGATCATCAGCTTAAATGGTCATTCTCCTTCTGCCAAAGCCTTGCCGCCTAATAAAGTTTCCCGTCTGTAGATACCTATTCCAAACATCACAAACTGTAGACCGCGCAATTCCCAGAATACGGGAGACATAACTCTTATTGCGGCCATCCTCTATTAAGGCAACAATTCTACCTACGTCTGCTGTAGTTACCGTGATGACAACACACTAAATTAACTGTACTGTCAAATATTCTGTCACAATAACCGCGTATTTAGCCAACGTCGATGTTTTTTAATTAAAAATGATAAAATTAACAGCGTTTCATTTAAAATTTTGCTGCTCGCAGAAGAAATGAGATAATGGGATGAATCAAAAAACAAAATGTTTACAATACGTCTAAGATGGCAGCAAACAGTTTGTAAACAAAATTATTCGCCTCAATTTTTCCAGAGGGTGTTTTGAGTTTACGACAAAAAACAACACTTTGATTTACCCCTGTATAATATTGCCTGGACGAAAAATATGCCTTATTACAATAATTAAAAAGACACACAATGAACTGATCTACAGCCTGGTAAAAAATTTATGCAAATCAGAGAAAAATAAAAAAGTTATAAAACATCAAAATTGGGCAAAATTTTAGGGTGACGGAATTTTGTGCCGGGGAGTGTATAATATATTTGGTGTTAATTTCTTTTAGAAATAATGTGATTTTGTTTTGTAGAATAAAATAGTTACTTGTGATGATAATGATAATTAATGGTGATAGGAATAAAGTACATGTTTTGTCAAATTATTATTTTATTTTATATATAAAATACAATGATAAAGTACACAAATATTTAATAATCAAATACAATAATAATCACTCTAAGAAACTGTTGACTCCTGTTTTAGACTCCGAACTACAACAGATTTAAATTTAATTCAATAATGAAATATTTAAAAACGTACCTAACTAGAGATGTGACAGTTGCTTGAAATGAGCCCACAGAAAAAAATCCAAAGCGTTTAAGTCAGGAGACTTGGGAGCCAAGCAAAAGTAATTTCACTGTTCAGGAAAATCTGTGAAACTAGAGGAAAATACTCTTAAATAAGCCAGGAAATTTAATGTGGAATGTTTAAGTGTTCTTAACCCTGTTAAATATGTTGTCGTTTTGTAACTAAAAGTTACTTTCCTTTGATTATATATATTTCTGCAGTCATTAGAAACTTGATCCAATGATTTGAAATATGCTTCTGATATCGCCCAGCTTACTTATTGTTGACTCGTACTAAGATTAAATGATTGTCCAACCCCCAGGTAGTATAAACCCTTTCCAAAAAAGTTGAACGTAAATGCACTGGTAATTTTGTTACATTAGCCTTTATCAATAAACAGACTTCTTCAATAATAATCAATAAACAGATTTCTTCAATGACTTGTCTCACTGTAAATTTACTTAAATGGAATTGTTGCCTAAAATTCCAATTAGGCACTTCGAATGGATTTGAGGTGCCCCTAAGATGTTGCTGGCGATGTCGAACATTATTCCTTCGGAATGGATATTTTATATAGTTACATGTCATGTAGTTTTTTTTGTAAACTTGAAATAACTACAAAATAACTTTTAATATTATTATTATTAAGAAACCAATATAGCGATAGCTACCTACTAGTACTAGTAATATAAATATGTAGGTAGGTATTGAAATGGAACCTATCCCCTATTTAGTTAATAAACTTGCGATGTCGTGACCTCTGTTTTGTTTAAAGACGAGATACCGATTTTTAAATAACAAGTTGTTAGGGTATAAGTACGCACTAGGAAAGACGCGGTGCTGGGTGGTTTAGAGAAGTCGGGATATAGGGAGACGAGGGATCGCATATGGGGAAGCAAGTAGTTGGGCTCTGGTGTGTGTTGGTGTTTGACGTGAAATTTCCCAGGTTAGTAAATATACTTAATTTGTAATGTTTATTATTAAATTTATTATCTCGAGAATTTATGCCATCTTTTTATTAAAATTATCCGTGTTATTATATTATGTTTTGAACTACAAATGATACGTTATGCATAAACTATGAACATTTTACTTGTTTATTTAGTGTGTTCAGCTCATTCTGTTTTAAGATTATTTCATTTTGTTTTATTCAGTTCGATCTAAGTAATGCTGTTGACCTTTTTGTTCCATTCATGACTACGAGTAGGTTTTTCATACTTGTGGGTTTTGGCTTATAACAGTGACTTAATTGCCGCTTATTGTATGAGATGATGAATGTTTGCGCCTTGTTGAATTTATTAACACTTTTCTACCGTGCGAACACCGTTTCTGGGCGAACACGCTAGGTGCCTCCCGTATGGGACCTTCGTTTTCGCACCAAAACCTTACAACTACTAGCTGGGTTGCCTCCCGTATGGGCCTCAGTACCTTCTGACGAAAGTCGGCTAACTAACAACAAACTCTCCAGTTTTGTATCTTGAGAATGACTGTAGGTTAAAACACAAGTATGGCAACCCTTGTAAGTTTTCATTTTACTTTCACCTAAGTGTCCAACAGCATTACTGCGATTCTTTTGAATAGAGATCGAGGGTTTCTCTGCCGTGCTCTTTCCCCTCGTGAATTCAAGGCTGAGTACGGCATTTATTTATTTTATATTGTTCATAAATTAATACCTGTTTAAATAAATCAGTAGGTGTATTAAAAATGCTCAGTCTTTTCTTTTTCATCTCAAAACTCCCGCTTTTCGTTAGTAACCAGTGCATCTCGGACAGGGTTAATTTAAATTAAATACAACGTAGGGTAGGTATTTCCCCTTTTGACGATCACGTACCCCGGCCATGTGTTTTTCTGTTTATTATGTTTAACCGACCCGGGTTGGTTACATTACAGTATATACCCACCTACCGCTGAATAACTGCTGTAATTCTTCAAATAGAAGTGCTGGTATTACCATATTTGTTTTAATAAGGTAAAAACGTAAAAACTTATTCAAAAACTTGTTCTTGTTCACACAGTTGTAAAGTTTTATTTTACAACTGCACATAACCGCACTTTCATTTCAAATTTCAACAAACGGCCTGTTACATTATTAAACGATCCATCTAGCCACCCTTTTAAAATAAACGGGTTTTGGTTAATTTTAACATAATGCAATTTAATTTGGGACAACGAGAATAGCGTTTCTGTTAAAATTTTCTGTTAATTTTTTTAACGGATTTTCTGGTCCTTTTATTTTTAACATTGCTAATGAGAATAGACCCGTAAATGCTTTAACTATGATGTCCATAAATCGAAATTTAGTCCACGAAATAAACAATTTTGATGATAAAGTGATGGAAAAATTAATTTCCATGACGGACCGCAGAGCGGATTTTACTTTTAAAAAATTACTTACCTACCCATTTTGTGTAGTTTAATCTGTGTAAATATGTTGTTATTTTTTTCCTACTTATAAACAGTGTAACAGTGACTACCTACTTCGTGAAGTGATTTTTTTCACATTATATAATAGTACATTACATACCGAGCGGGAAAGTACTCTATTTCAGCCGAGCGGCAAGGTAGTTTACCGAGGTGCGAAGCACCGAGGTAAACTACAGACGCGAGGCTAGAATGAGTTCCCGCGAGGTTTGTATACTATTTTACTCACAATCGGTTAGTAGTTTATGGATTTCTAATACTCACAATCTACCAATAATAATTTCGTTTCAAATATCTGTATCCATTTTCATTATGTGATAAGATGAATTATTTTAAGTAACCTGTGAGATCGTTGCTAGGTAACAAAACAAGTTTGTTGAATCTGACATTTAGGCGATACACGACGCCATTAATTGTACATATAATCAAATTGTGTTTATTTTACAAAAATGTCTGATAGTGAATTTGAATGTACGCCACCAGAAGTGCGGGTAGCTGCAGAGAGAGCTACTGAAGGAATAATTCCTGAAAAAAGCAGGGAGAGGTATGAAAACACCTATGAACTATACAGTAAATGGTGCGTGGCTAAAGGTGTGCAGCATACCTCTGAGACGGTACTTCTTGCTTATTTTTGTGAAATAAGCAAACAAAGTAAAGCCTCCACATTATGGTCAAGATATTCGATGTTGCGAGCAGTATTAAACTTTAGGCATAATGTTGATATTAGTAATTACGCAAAATTGAAGGCATTTTTGAAAAGGAAGAATGTGGGATATCAAGCTAAAAAGTCAAGTGTTTTTTCTGAAGCAGACATCGATACATTTTTAAACAATGCCCCGATAGAATATCTTCCTCAAAAGGTAATTTTAATTTATTTAGTGCATATTAAATATATGTTATATTAAATTTTTTTAGGTTGCTTTAATTATTGGCATTTCCGGAGCCTGTAGGTGCGATGAACTTTTAAAAATGAAAATAAGTGACCTGGATATTTTAGAAAATCGAATTATAATAGTGATTCCTGTCACAAAAACCTACTCTTCCCGTACATTTGTAATTACAAAATCGGAATGGATAAATATAATAAAGCAATACTGTGACCTTCGTAATAACATTGACTCTGATAGATTTTTTTTACAAATAAGATTTGGTAAAATTACACGACAGCCTTTTGGGCATAATGCTATAGGAAGTTTTCCCAAAAAAATAGCAACTTATTTAAAGCTGGAAAATGTTAACAGGTTTACAGGACATTGTTTTAGACGTACTTCAGCAACATTATTAGCAAATACAGGTGGAGACATCCTACAGTAGAAAAAGTTGGGGGGTGGAAATCCAACACCGTAGCAGAGGGATATGTGGAGAATTCATTACATGGACAAATAAAAATTGCTAATATGTTGTCTCATGTAGAAAATCCAGAAACGTCGGCGTCTTCATCTATTTCTGAAACTCATAATTTTGAGCAACACGGTCTTACTTTAACCGTTAATAGTAATCATAATTCCAATGTAACTATTAATATTTATAATTCTAAATAGTTTTCTTTTTCTTATTGTTGTTGTTGTTTCTGAATTAAATAAATGTTGAGTGGATTCTATTCTTTCTAAACCATCTTTTAATCAAAAATGACATTGACATTTCCAGGTAAGAAAAGTGACAGATGCTAGCCGGGAAAGTACTTTCCCGGCTAGCTGGGAAAGTAAAGTAAGTAATAAGTCGCTTCCCGATTACTTCAAAGGTTAGAAATCCATAAATTACTAACCGATTGTGAGTAAACTATTTTTCATATTATGAAACTATAAATTTTAGCAGTTTTTTAAGATTTTTAGAAATGTACTTTTTCAAAACTCTGTATCTCTGTACTTATGGGGTTAAAAATACGTTTAAAAATACGTAAAAAATAGGAAATTTAATCCTCTACAATTTACTAATTTGAGGTTGTCCGCAAAGGTCAACCGTTTTCGAAATATTTCGAAAAAAAGTGCAAAATATTTGAGATTTTTCGCCCCCCTCCAAAATCCAAAGGAATTTTTTGTTGGATAAATTAGGCACCACTGGACCAGCACCACTGGACACCCACAAACAACATCCCAAAGTTTCATTAAGAGTAATCAATGATCACAAAAATAGTGTACCAGATGGACTACTAAAAGGCGATTATGGATTATGAAAAACTAAAACCTATTTACGTATTCCAAAGTAGCATCGGCGATATTAAAAACATGTTTAGAAGACCTTTACATAATTATTCCATGAAAAAAACCCGATAAAACCATATTATATGACTTTAAACTCCTCGCTGACGGCAGTCGAGCGATTTCTGGCTCGTCGAAGATAACTTTTATATTTATTTATGAATTTAAATTGAGCATTACGTAACCGTTTTAGTTCCAAGTCAGACACGGCCTATAAATCGTATTTCTCATATTTCACGTTTTTATCAAGAAACATATAAATTATGCATTAGATTGTCGTAATGCGAATTAATATGGGATGCCCGTGACGCGAGAACTAGAAGCCGTTGAATCGTAAACAAATAAAGCGTATATTTTATAGATACCCGCTGTCAAATAAACATTAAGCTAATCGCGGCGGCCGGAAAATATGATAATCGACAGATGGAAGTTACATTAGGCATTCTGGGTAATGTCTACTAGGTACCTACCTACACTACCTACTATTTCTGAAATGTATTCAGTGGCGGGTTTCTTTCTTTTGTCTTAAATTGTTATTGGCTAAATTGAGCAGAAGTTGTATACGCAGCCTGCACCATTTCTTCAATATATTTTAAATACATTCAAAAGTAAATAATTTTTTGGCTTAACGTTTTGCACATACACTGACAGACATAAAAAGTGGCGCACCTAGATTTTGTCCCAAATTGATGTTCAATAACTTTTAAACCAGCTTATCGTTTTTGATAATTTTTTTTGTTTGAAAGGGCGATTCTTGCGGATGACTATTTTGTAATTGGCTTTCCATAAAAAATGTTTTTTTAATATGTACAGCCTTTTAAAACCGATTATGATTTTGACACGAAATTTGATTGTCGCTGTGGAGTGAAATTTTATTTGTATTGAATTCTTCGGTTGGTCACGGTGTTTTCCATTCTTTTTTCAATATTCTCTTTTTTGAATCACCTCTCTAGCCCCTTCAGCAGCGGAGATGCGACATTTTAGATGAAACGGTGTTATTAAGTTTGATATTCAACAAGGACGCCGTGGAGCTGAAAATGTCTAAAAAGTTCATCGTTTAAGAAATGTTTAGCGTTTTCGATTACGGACGCTGAAATAATTGTTACTTACAAGTACAAACAACATCAAAAAGAAATAACAAACAAAGAATTATTCGACATTTTAGTAAAGCGACTGTAATTATTAATGATTAAAACAATAAACTTAAAAAATAACTGAACAACAAACTAACTAATAACGAGTATTTCCTCCTCTGGCTGCTATAACAGCTTCCATACGCCTAGGCATGCTTTAAATCAAATTTGTGATAGTGATTTGAGGGATATTGTCCCATTCTTCTGTAAGAGCAATCCTCAATTCATCCAGATTCTCTGGGTTGCGTCTACTAACACGTTGTCCCAATTCATCCCATAAATGCTCAATGGGATTCATATCAGGGCTCTTAGCGGGCCACGGCATACGATTAATTCCGACATCGTTTAAAAATTGTGTTATCATCACTGCTGTATGCGGTCGTGCATTATCTTGCATTAAGAGGAATTCCTCGCCAATGTAAGGTGCAAATGGGACAACATGTTCATTCAAGATCTCTATGTATCTCACTGCATTTAGAGATTGCCTTGGTGGAAACACAAATAATTCTGTACGGGCATCGCTGGTAATTCCACCCCATACCATTAGTAAACCACCGCCAAAACTCTCCCTTTCACTGAACATCCTCGTATCTTTCCCCACGACCCTCCGATACCCGTCTACTGATATCAACATGAATCTTGATTCGTCAGTGAATAAAACTTGAGACCATTGCAACTCATTCCAAACAAGATGAATTCGATCAAAATCCAAACGAGCTATTCGATGTCGTCGAAATAATCGCATTCCAATAGCAGGTCTTCTTGCGATAAAACCGAGACTCCTGAATCTCCGACAAATTGTTCGATCTGACACAACTGTTCCTCGTGCGTTTCATAAATTTCGGTTTGTGATCACAGCTGTTTGATAGGGATTCCTCGATATTTGCAGACCAATAAATCTATCGTCAATATTGTGTCAAAATCATAATCGGTTTTTAAAGGCTATACATATTAAAAAATACATTTTTATGGAAAGCCAATTACAAAATAGTCATCCGCAAGAATCGCCCTTTCAAACAACAAAAAATATCAAAATCGATAGGCTGGTTTAAAAGTTAGAGAACATCAAATTTGGGACAAAATCATATGTCGCATGATATGTCACTGAGCAGTAAAGCTAGTAAAGCGCCGGCTTTATGTGAGTTGAAGAGGGATAGCGACCGATATGTTAAGCCTCGGACTGGAGACCCTAGTTCTATTCACAAGAAATTCTCGGTTTTTGTTGTATCGCGCTTCCCTGTTATGTCAGACATCACGTGTAGTGTGTTTTTCTAGGACAATTTTTATTTTTGCATGAACAGATTTGTTTTGTTGTAGTAAAATTTATTGGATATTGGAATAGTGTGTCTGTGTGTGATAAATAGTAAACTTATATTCGTGTTTAGTTTTTAGTAGGTATTTAATAAATTAATCAGGACTAATATCGGCCATTAAAAAACTTTTAGTAACTTTTCTACGGTAAAAATATTTTGTTGTGTGGATGTGAAGAGACTAATAAACTGTTTTGTTTTGTATATGTCCTGTTTGGAGGTGATGAAACTTGGTCGACAAATGGCACGGACGATGTTGTTATTAAATAACAAAATGAAAACCCACGAAAAATCTAAAGTTCGCATGAACAACGTGTTCAGTTTTTCCATGCTGGGTAAGTCAAATATAAAGACACAATTAAACTCGCTTTATCGGACTGCTCTCATTAAACAAAATGATGAAGTGGATAAGAATAGATATGTTTTAAACCGAATAATTAACTGTATACGGTTTTGTGGTGCGTTTGAATTAGCGTTAAGGGGTCACGATGAAAAGGAATGTTCAGGAAATAGGGGCATATTTAAGGAATTGGTAAAATTCAGCGCCGAATTGGATAAATATTTAAAAAAACATTCAAAGCTCGAGTGTTTTTAAGGCTACCTCAAAGACAATCCAAAATGGACTTCTTGAGTGCATGTTTGAAATTTATTATGAAGAAGTTAAAACAGAAATAGAAAATTTCCCTTTTGCTGCAGTCATTGCCGACGAAACGACGGACGTAACTTGCGAATTTCAGTTGGTTGTAGTTCTTAGATATTTATGTAAAGGGCGACCTGTTGAGAGATTTTGGAGGTTTTACGTGCTCGACGTACACGACGCCAAATCAATTGCTGAATGCATCTTAAATGTTTTAAATCCCTTATTAAAAATCAATCCACACAAATTAATAGCTCAAAGCTATGATGGTGCATCTGTCATGAGTAGCGGATTGGATGGCGTACAAGCATTTATTAAGGAAACATACCCTCTAGCAAATTTCATACACTGCTATGCACATCAGATGAATTTAATCATGACAAGTGCATGTTTTATCAATAAGCAGGTTAGGTTTTTTTTCCAACTTATCTGGCTTGTGCTCTTTTTTTTCTGTGTCTCCCCAAAGAACAAACATTTTAGATAGATTTAGAAAGATTCATCATCTGTTAATCAAGCCAATGGGTAGAAATTAAAGCTGCAAGATGAGCATTTTGTATTTTGGTTATCCCTTTTTCATAAAATAATGCCACATGTAGAAATCGTTTTTAATCAGTTACAACAAGTATGTTCCGATTCTGTCAAAGTAAAAAATGATGCCATATTTTGTAGCAGCAATTCAATCTATACGGGAGCAAATGGACAGCATCATCGACAACATCGAAAAAGAGATAAACTTATCACAGACAGAAACTGATGAACCACCAAGAAAAAAGGGGCGAGTTGAAGAAGACAGCAAAAAAAGGGAAGCTTTAGAAATATGTGATGCAGTATTATCAGAAATCAAAATAAGATTTAATTTCTCTGGACACTTATCCGCTTCCATGTTATTTATGTCAGAGAAGTTTTCTGCGCATAAACATCACTTCCCCGAAATATTTCCGAGTGAGACATGTTCACAATTTCCTTTTTTAAACAAACAACAGCTGAACACAGACTTGCAAGTACTATATTAGAGAGACGAATTAAATAGTACTTTTGCAGCAGTTCCATTATCCGTTTTATTAAATGAAGAAGGTTTAAATTCTATTCTACATTTCAAGAAACTCTCAAACTTTTAAGTATATTAATAACCATACCTAGATCAACATCTGAAGCCGAACGCTACTTTTCGATGCTTAAACGTGTTAAAACATTTCTCAGGAATACAATGAAGGACGAAAGACTTAGTGCCTTAGGGATGTTATCGGCGGAGAAACATTTTATTAACAGTATTGACAACTTTAATAATAAATAATTGCAAACAAAAAAGAGAGGGACGGAGTTAATTTACCGCAAACTTTAAAACTATCGTGAAAAACTTTCATCGCGTGTGTTAATTAAATTAATTTTATAACTTTTTTTTAAATAGACATAAAGACATTAAGTAGTTTTTCGAGTTCTCTATAGGATTATATCTCAGGTTAGAAGTAATCTAAAACTACTGTGGGTAAGTAATCTTCTATAATTTTTATATTGATTAAGTATTTTGTACTAATACAATATGACCATTTTTTGAAAATTATCTATAAAAACAAATGCACTTCATTATGTGTCTTTGCCAGTTTTGGCACTACCTGTTTAATTTGGCACGAGCCGCCACTGACTAAATATCCTTTTTTTGCATAGTGATATGATTTACCGCTTCTATAGTAATTGGTAGGTACGGGTTTTCTTTGTAACATGCCGCACAATTTTTTGCTCTAGTTGGTATATCAAACGAAAACACTATAGGTGTAAGTTTTGCAACCCCCACCTTTATATGGCACGAGCCGCCACTGGATGTATTGCCGCCGTATATGTGTATGGTAGTATTAAGTACTTTCAAATCATGTAGGTTGCTACTCATATAATATAAAAGCCACTTTACGCCGTCATAAATAACGTGAATTTCTACATACCTATATTTAATAGACCGATATAATTATTAAAACGTAATACATGATTATAATTACATATTTCTCTACATGTAATTCTATAAAGAAATTAGAACATGTTCTAATATAAATAGCAATATCATTCGTGTGTATTTTTGGGCATTTCTAATGATTTTATTTCTACTTGTTGACCATGTTCGCTATGAGGCTTTTGATTATGTCTTAAAAAACAGGGCAATAAGAAAGGGTACACGTTCACGGGTTTTTATTGCAGGAATCGATCAATTAGTTATAAATGAAGAAAAACACGCGGAGTGCTATTAAATTAGAGGGTGGAAATTAAAGATAGGGGTGACAGACCACCTATTTTGGTATTTTCAATATATCTCGTAAACAAAGCAGAATTTCAATCTATCTCTTATCAAACTTTTTGTAGAGAATCAAATTTCCCATTGGAGTAGCATTTTCTGAATAATGAAAAAAAATTTCCTCATGCGGAAACAGTCGAAACAAACTTGAAAAAAAAGCGAAAATTTCGATTTTTTTCTTTCCCCTTGCTTTTGCTTTTTCGCTTGTATATTTTTTTAGATAGGTATAGGCATTACTTCAGATAAAAAAAGTAGAATAAATTTCCTCTAAGATGGTGGGCGGAACATTTTTTTGAATAAAAATTGACCGAGAAATGGCCATTTGAACCTGGCTCTTTTTTGCCTTTCATCCCTCTTATACGAATATCTATTTCGTTCGCATTTTATTGCAAACATTATTGTTTTACTCAATTAAAGAAGTGTTTTTACGTTTATTATTTAATAATACATGACAATTACAATAAATTAATGTTTGGAACAATGGTGCTATTACATTTCAACGATAATATTGTCAAACTGCATATCGATATCATCATCTATATCTTTAGCATGTCGTCTTCTGCAATATCAGCTTCTTGTATATTGTCACAATTAATCCCCATGCATTCTTTACAAAACATTGAACAATATTCATTCTTCTGCCACCACAGTTACCATGGCAACCACAAGCAACTTTTTTAAGGAAAAGATCAGGCGCTGGAGGTTCCGTTGTGCAAATCGCAATTACGACCATTTCCAACCAGGAAATGTTGTTGTTTATAAAAGTTTTTACTTGCCCAAAAAATAGTAATGACGTCGAAATAGGAATTCGGGAAAACACTATTATTTTTGAAAGTTTTTGCTTGCCTAAGTAATATCGACAAAAATTATGTTTATTATACGGGATGGTCAAAAATTACAAAAACAAAATGTTATTATTTATAAAAGTTTTTACTTGCCCCAAAAAATAGTAATGACGTCGACAAAAATCATTTTTTTATACGGGGTGGTCACAAATTACAAAATCTTAAAAAATGTTTAGTTTCTGGGAAAACGCTATTGTTTGTAAAAGTTTTTGCTTGCCTAAAGTAATGTCACCAAAAATTATGTTTATTATACGTAGTGGTCAACAATCTTAAACATCGGTAAGAGTAAAGTTTGTACTTTTTGATCACCACGTATAAAAAACTAATGATGATTTGCCACAATTAGGTTTTTATACGGAGTGATCAAAAATCACAAAGTTTACTCTTACCAAATTTTAAGATTATGTAATTCTTAACCACCCTGTATATACAACACAATTTTTGACAAAGCCATCGCTATTTTTAGGGAAACAAAGACTTTTTAAACAATAGCATCCATTCGAAAACAAAAAAAATATATGAAACATAATATAACGATCCTTTTGAGTTGTTTCGAATACGTCAAATACTATGGTGCGCGTGCATGCTTGTGGCAATTTCCAGATTGGACTTAGCATGCTTATGTTTATTAAGTGTTTATTACGTGTTTATTAGTAATGTTTGGCGTACGATTGGCTCCCTAGCATTTTATAAATTTAGAATAACACGTTAGTTAATAATTTAATATAATAATGAGTATGGATACTGTCATACATTGCCACAAGAATGCGCAGAACGTACTACGCACCGAGTTATTGTCTCATTCAATACAAGTTGCGTTTGTATTTATCTTACTCGCTTGCTCTGACTGGATAGGGCTATTAACTGTTTATTATACACACAAGGTTATATATAAATATAAACATAATTTTTTAGCATTTTATTTTTGAAAAACTTAAGTATTACTAATATAATACACATCTCAATTTACGAGTTAGGTATGTAGTAAGAAATAATAAACATAATTTTTAAATAACCAACTTATATTGGATTTGCAGTTAAACTTAAAAGAAATCACAGATCTTGCATATTACGCAAGTATCGCAGGCGTATTGAAAATACCAGACACAACTGGCAAAATTTTCTCAAGGGCATTAATTGAATAAAAATAAAAAGCAGTTGTGTTACGATTTTTTTGTTCGTTTAACCCTGAAGGTCTTGTCGTTTAAAACGGGTTATCTTGCATAGGGTGATCAAAAATTACACTCATTTTTTTTGTTTTCATATGAATTCTATTCTTTAAAAGAGTTTTTGTTTGCCTAAAAATAGTGATGGCTTTGTCAAAAATTGTGTCGTATATACAGTATGGTTAAGATAACAATTACAAAATCTTAAAATTTGGTAAGAGTAAACTGATTTTTGTGATTTTTGATCACCCCGTATAAAAACATAATTGTGGCAAAATCATCATTAGTTTTTTATATGTGGTGGTCAAAAAGTACAAACTTTACTCTTACCGAATTTTAAGATTTTGTGATTTTTGACCACTCCGTATAATAAACATAATTTTTGTCGACATTACTTTAGGCAAGCAAAAACTTTTATAAATAAAAGAGTTTTCCCGAAAACTAAAAATTTTTTGAGATTTTGTAATTTGTGACCACCCAGTATAAAAAATATGATTTTTATCTCATGTAAACGCTAACGTGTCTTTTAGGATAGGACCGTTCCGGCTGAGCGATATGTTTATTTTTATGTTATCGAGATTGCGGTAGACGTATTTAATTGCCTTCAGGGTGAGACTGTTTCGATAACTAGGTAAAGTATTTATGGGCTGCTTGGACGGCCATATGAAAGGAATAATATGTAGAGGTTTTGTTAATTAGTTTAGAATATACGTTTGTAGCCGACACTTTTTCTGTTTATTTTAATTATCGTTGGGCATTCGTTTACACTCGAATTATTAAATTTATGACAATTATGATTATGAAAATATCCCGATTATACCCATCACTACTAGGAATGAGCCACCTCTCCCAATATAGCTGCACTGAATACTCCCCACTCCCCAGTACTCTTCACGCCGCTAGAAGACCGAACGCTGCGATATCTATATGTATTGCGTCACTCAATCTCGACACCGCTGTCTTTTGGCCTTGAACGAAAACTTCTAACTTGGCCCCCATATAAAAACATAAACATTCCCAATGTTAAAAATGAGACTAATTTTTGACCACCCCATGCAAGATAACCCGTTTAAAACGACAAGACCTTCAGGGTCAAACGAACAAAAAATCGTAACACACTGCGTTTTATTTTTATTCAATTCACTTGAGAAGTTTTTACCAGTTTTGTGTCTGATATTTTCAATACGCCTGCGATACTTGCGTAAGATGCAAGATCTGTGATTTTTTTTTAAATAAATGAGCTTCAAAGAAACAGTTCTAATTTCAGTTGTCAGTCGTTGCCAACATAAATATTTAGTTGACTCACAACATTTGTTTGGCAAACAGTTTTCACATTGATAGTATTAAATGTAAAATACATGTAGAAATTCATGTAATTTATGACGGCGTAAAGTGACTGTAACATTATGATGAGAGAATGAAAGCATTTCATAAATCTTGCAAGATACCGTACGATCTCTGGCGGATTATAACCTAAATTGAGCGTGTAAATTGAGTAGGCTTTGAGGAAGAAACAGTAACACCCCAAGCAACCATATTTACTGCAACATTTTGATGACGAGACGTTGTAGCCGTTGTCCGACCCAGAATTACGTTGTCCCATTCCAAATATCCCTACGCAGATCCCGCAAATTTATAATGTACGCATAAGATCATATATACGAATATTAATTAGCATCAAGTCAATTTGCAAATGCGTCATATCAAATCGTAGTTCAACATTACTAACAACCAATTAGTTACATCTATTAAAGTCTATTAATAAAGAGACGTAATCGCTTAATATGTTTTGCCGATTGTCAACAGTCACTAGCAGCGGTGGAATGTTTAACCCATCTCATTAATTTATACTGAAAGAAATGAACTCTTTCAGTCAACGAGGAAAGACATTCTTCACACCTTATTCAGGAGTAGGTGCAGTGCCGTTCAATTGAAAGTAAGCGATTTTTTTAATTAATGTGAAACAGGCTTTCAGGTAATCAAAACTTGTCAATTATATTTGTCAGTTTACTAATAATTATTCTATATTTTGAAGTTTTCCTTATAATAATAATTATTATTATTACGCCGCGCTTAACTGAATCGCAAAAAATGAGAGCTGTGATGTTTCTGCAGATCGGATGGTCAATGCAAGCAGTTACAGATACTTTGAATGTGAGTAAAGGTTGCATTTACAAAATTAAGCAAAAATGGAATGCAGAAGGAACTGTTGAGTACGTCCATGAAGGGGCCGTCAGAAATTCAGTACTGTGGAGGAAGACGAACTCGTCCTTGACCACCTCCGACAGAATCCTTTTGATACAGCAGTGACTGCCTGCTTCTTAACAAATTTTCCTGCTTCGGTGGAAACCGCAAGACGACGTATCAGAGCATCTGAGCTGAAGAATTTTTCGGCTGCAAATCAAGTTGCTCTGTTGCCACGGCATAAGGAGCAGAGGTTAAACTTTGCCAACCAATTTGTCGGTGTGCCACAGGACTTTTGGGACAACACAATTTTTTCAGACGAAAAAGTTTTTCAATCCTGCTATGATGACTCTGTGCGTGTATACCGCCCAAGAAATTGCCGATATGAAGAGAGCTATATAAATCCTACAGCTCGTAGTGGTCGCTTCGCTATCAACGTGTGGGCATGGATATGTTGAGCAGGTGTTACTTGGAGAATCAGAGAGCGTCTTACTGGTCAAAGCTACGCTCGCATTTTGGAATATGTTATGTACCTTCCGTTTCCATTTTATATCCCGAGACCTTCACTTTCCAGCAGGAAAATATTTTTATTTCCTCTTTCTTTTTCCATATTTCAATTAAATTTATATTTCAGGATAATTCCTCTATTCACAAATCACGAGTTGTTACTGAATGGCTGAATACGAACCATATTAACACTCTGCCTTGGCCCTCTAAGTCGCCGGATTTAAACCCGATAGAAAATGTATTGGCACAAATGGAAAAGACATGTATAGCAGAAATTTCCGACCAGCGAACGTAGAGGAACTGTGGTTGGCGATTGAAAATGCCTGGGAAAATATTGGCGAGGATTACACCGGGACACTAATATTGTCTATGAGAAATAGGCTTCAAAAAGTTATAAACGCGAATGGTGCTTGGACCAAATATTAATTCATAGTAATTTTCTTAAGTTCTCAATTAGTTTGTTAATTTAATGGATTTTTTTTACAAGAGACGTCCTTACCATATAGATTTTCCTTAATAAATACTGTATATAAAATTCTGTCACCCTATAACTGACAGATACTTCAACCTAAAATAATTTTGAATGTGATCTGTTTACAAAGAATGGGAAAATTTCCAAAATTTCTCATAAGAGTCGTTTACTTTCAATTGAACGGCACTGTACCAGAAGAATGTGTATTAATACCAGTTATATATTTTTGCACATTTTACGCATCATGTGCGTCGCAGGCGTTCTATAAAAAAATGGTCCAGAGGCAAGAAACAATAGAAATTTTCCACATATTGACTAATAAAATCGGGTATTAGGTATCTAGACCTCTCCCCCACTTCCCCACCGGTCGGAAAGTAAAATAAGATTCCGTCAACGGTCAAAGTTAATTATAATACGCCAAACTTGAGACATACTCTTCGCTGCAAAAGTCGAAGAATATACCGGGTGGACCAAAAAATTTATAACTTTTTACGTGTGGCCTTAACTTCCTTACGTTTATTAACCGATTTTAATGAGGTTGGTGTCGTTGCTTACAGGGCAGAATGGACAGGCGATAAAAATGACAAAAAGATTCTTCCCATCGAGGTCTTTAAATGTAGGTAAAGGTCCATTTTATTGCTTTTTTGTATTGTGTATTCTTTTTTTTTGTTTGCGTGTATAAATCATTTCAACGTTTTTTCCTCAATGAATATTAGCCCAAAGAAATAGCTATTTTCAAACGCGGCTGTCATCTTGAATTTTTAAAAACCGGCTATTCTGAAATTTTCCGTCCATAGTCCATTCTGTTCTGTAAGCAACGACAATGGCTAAGCTGATTAAAATTAATAAACAAAAAGGTAAAGAGCAAACGTAAAAAGTGCAGCATTTTTTTGCCCACCCGGTACATGTCCGCGAGTTTGATACCCCTATATAATTAATTCTGACGTCACCGTTCACTCGAATTAGTGTAGCGGATATATAAGTGGATCCACGACCGAATGACCCGGGTTCAAACCCAGCCATTACCAGTTTTTTCTCTATTTAATGTGCTGTTATTCATATTTCTTTAAAAATCCATTTGATTTCTTATCTTTTACAATCAATTTCGAGACTTTTCGCATTCGCTACAAAGTACTACGAATTTTCAAACTGTTAAGGAAATTCAACTGTTCAATTTTGGATAACATCCGGAGCAACGGATAATAATGTAAGGGAGTCAAGCAATAGCGTTCGAAGGACGAACAGCTCGCTAATTGTTGTATTAAAATTTGTAAAAATTAATAGAAGTTATTTAAATTTAACACATTGGTGCTACGTTTGCAGAATTCCAACGGGAAACATTCTACAGTTAAATTAAACACGGAATTAAGTGGTTTTTTGTCAAATATACGACATTCCAAGTGCAGCGTCTCCAGGCAGCAGGCGTGCTAAGGAAGTAGACGAGTGAAAAGGGCTAAGCAAGAAAATAAGTATATTATTCCATAAAAAAACGGTGAGTAAAGAATCTAAAGATTTCAATTTGGGTAAAAGCCAAACCCAGTTAAAATAAACAAGCGTCTCATCGAGTGTAGCAGTGTGCCAGAGTACGGCATAGTTCCCGTAGAAGGCAGCAAGCGTGGTTAAGAAGTTAGCCGCAGAGTAATAGTGCAACAGCGTTCCGACAGAGAGAGGCAGCACCAAATTCCGGCACCAGAGTAAACAAACCAGTGTTGTGAAAATAATACATCATGTAGTGCTTCGAATAATAAATCGTGTTGTGTTTCGAAAACCAAAAAGGGATTATAAAAACTTCTGAAGGTAATAGCCATTTAAAACAATTTTAATTTTAACAATATATTGTTCCAGAGGCCAACGCCCATGTAATTAGGATAAGCTACGTAGGTTTTTGGCGTAGGATAATATTAAGTTTCCAAATTTCAATTTCTATTTTGCATTATAATCTGCTTTGTTATCATACTTCACAAACATACAATTCAAAACATTATACATTATACAGAGCCTAATTGAACCTCCTCTAACTGACCATAGAGGACTCATGCTCAGCAGTGAACTTTCTACAATAAAAATTAAGTGTTCTTAGAACTGGCGCCCATGGGAAGGATGCACTAGGCAAGAGACAAACTAAGTATCCTGGAAACGTATCGGGTGTTTCTCCGCTGTGTAATCAACAGCATTTCCTCTATTATCGAATCCATAAACAATACTTTAAATATATTTTGAGCATTAAATTTATTCATGATATAATATGACCATTTTAAAGTGGTCAGTTCAACGGTTAAAATGACCACTGTGTACCAAGAACCAAAAATGACTACTGAAATAAAAAATGTCCTCAAATCATGTAACAACCTTATTACTCCACCTGTTAAGAATAGGTTACATGTACTAACCCTACCGTACCTAGATTGTATTGTCTACCAAAAATTCATAAGCCAGGGAAGTCGGTGCGTCCAATAGTATCGTCTATTGGATCTCCGACTTACCACTTATCAAAATGGTTGACTCAAGGAATTTGAAAGTTTGCCCATTGTACTGCCTAGTTTTTCAGTTAAAAATTCGAATGATTCCATTGATAAGGTCAAGAATATGCAATTGCAAGAGGGTGAAATTTTGATTTCCTTTGATGTTTGTTCATTATTTCCGAGTGTACCAATTCCACAGACCTTGGACTATCTTCAGGATTTACTCGAATTAAACAACCATTGAAAAGAAGTAATAGAAGAATATATAAACCTTACAAAACTTTGTATGAAATAAAATTGCTTCCGTTTCAATGACAAGTTCTATGAACAACATGAAGGAATCGCAATGGGCAACTGTTTATCGCCTTTCATTGCTGATGTTTTCATGAGTCGATTTGAAACTGAAGCAAGAAATGAAGAAGAATTCGAGTATTTTTCTGAGATTTGGCTGAGGTATGTGGATGACATTTTTGCCGTGTTTGACACTAATATTGCTGATGTAGAAAACTTCATTTCCAAATTAAATAGTCATTTCACTTCTGTAAAGTTTACATATGAACTAGGAAATAATGGAAAACTTTCACTTTTAGATGTATTAGTAATTAAAAATAGTGACAATAGGTTAGATGATATACAGGGTGAGTCAGTTTTTTGTAGACAAACTTTAACAGGGGATAGAACGCACGTTTTTAAAAAGAAAAGTGCCTATAAATATATGGCCGATGTAGCTTCCTAAGGAAGATACAAGGTGTTAAAGTTTCATTTTTTTTTACATTAATGTGTAATATTTTCTGAACGGAATGATATATTCACTAAATATTTTACACATATCTTAACCTGCATAGGATCAACATGTTGTATTGTTCCTGTCGAAAATACTATAGTGGATGTTACTTTTTTCGGGTACTTCGGATATTCTGCATAATGGAACTTTTTTTTCGTACGCCACTGACATCACTGACCGAAATCTCTTATTCTTTATCTTTTTCCAATGTAGTCAAAATAAATATTTGTTATATCAAGCCTTACTCAAATACAATACTTTTATATGTTGAAATCTGTTAAATTACAAATTTACTTACAATACAATAGATTATTGTGCAGTTGCCAAAAGTCTTAAAAATTTCCTTTAAGTTTTATTAAACTTGTGCATGTACCAATTTCTGTTTCAATTTTTGTTGTTGTTTGCTAAATAATTTCCATTTAAAACTAGCGTATTTGTAACTGTACGTAATAATTGCAACAAAATATTATACTCCTTGGAAAACAAGTAAGCATTATGTCATATTTTGAAACGACAGTTTGACGTATTACAAGTTTATCTACAAACAATTTTGCTTCATCTTGAATATTTTCACTGTTATTAGTTATTATTTTTATGATTAAAAAGTTATTTTATGTGATTTGCCAGATTTTAATTAGTGTAACATGCCGTTTACATTTACAAATAGCGAACAAGCCGACATTCATTTTATTTATGGGTTCGCAAATCGGAATTCAAGATACGCAGCTAGGGAGTATCGAAGAAGATTTCAAAATAGACGACAACCTCATCATTCCGTTTTTGTGAGTATCCACCGTCGATTTGTTAACCAGGGTTTGAAAAATGTACCCGGGGGCCGACAGAACAACCGTGGACGAGATAGAGACCGTATATTGCGGGAATTTAATAGGAACCCAACGACAAGTACTCGACGTGCTGCTATTGCTTTTGGTATTTCCCAAAGTAAAATTTCCCGGGTTTTAAAACGGGATCACAAACGCCCATATCATTTTCAACCTGTTCAAGGTTTATATCCAGGTGACGCTGAACGAAGACTTACTTATTGTAGGTGGGTTCTTAACTCCATTCAAAATAATAGGGATTTCTTATCCAATATACTGTGGACTGATGAATCTTGTTTTACTCGTCGTGGTATAGTAAATTTTCACAATCTGCATGTATGGGCACATGAAAACCCACATGCCATTCGACCACGAAGTTTTCAACATGAATTTAGTACAAATGTCTGTATTGGAATTTACGGCAACCACCTGTTTGGACCTTATTTCTTGCCACAACGTGTAAATTCAGAAAATTTCCTACAATTTTTAGAAGAACACCATGGTAATATATGGGAAATCATTCCTTTGAATTTAAGAAGACAGTCTTGGATTCAACTTGATGGGTGCCCGGCCCATTATGGCAGAAATGTAAGAAATTGGCTAAACAATAACTATCCAGGGAGGTGGATAGGTCGTGGAGGTCCAGTGGCGTGGCCTCCCAGATCCCCCGATTTAACACCACTTGACTTTTTTGTGTGGGGATTCATTAAGGAAATAGTGTTTACCACTCCGGTTAATACACTTGAGGAACTTCAAAATCGCATTAGAGATGCTTGCAATGAAATAAGGGTGCATCATTTAGTTAACTTAAGACGTTCTATGATACGTCGCAGTGAAATGTGTATTGAGAAGAACGGTTTACATTTTGAACAAAGTATCTAATTTTATGTATGTAGGTACTAGTGTTATTGTTATTAATTCTTGTAATTGTTATTTATAAATCATTATTGCTAACAATTGTTATTTATTCCACAATTATTATTGTTAATTAAATATTGCTATAAATATTGCTATAAATATCTCGAAAACTGTCATAGTTAGAGCAAAATTACAAGAGATCAAAATTGTTACTAAGGGGCCGTTATTTTAGAAATATGTATCAGATAATGTCAGTGGCGTACGAAAAAAAAGTTCTATTATGCAGAATAGTCGAAGTACCCGAAAAAAGTAACATCCACTATAGTATTTTCGACAGGAACAATACAACATGTTGATCCTATGCAGGTTAAAATATGTGTAAAATATTTAGTGAATATATCATTCCGTTCAGAAAATATTACACATTAATGTAAAAAAAAAATAAATTTAACACCCTGTATCTTCCTTAGGAAGCTAGATCGGCCATATCTTTATAGGCACTTTTCTTTTTAAAAACGTGCGTTCTATCCTCTGTTAAAGTTTGTCTACAAAAAACTGACTCACCCTGTATATAGGAACGATACCAGTACGGTCAGATATATCCCTAATGACACTAACCACTGCTATCAACACAAAATGGCGAGTTTTAATTTTCTTGTCCAGCGCTTACCTTCCCTCTCAGTAATGAAAGGCTTGAAAAAGTATTAATTAAAGATATATAGCTGTGAGTAATGGTTATTCTAGAGATATGGTTGAAAAACTAATTAGGAAGCGTAAATTTAAGGACACACTTCGTAATTCTACGACCTTTCAAAAGGATATAGAGACTCCAAAATATGCATCCATCCCGTACGAACCCCGGTTTACTCGTGGTTTGAGTAAGGTCCTCAAAACATGGGTATAACAGCGATTCATTCGTCGAGTAATAACTTACAACAACTCTTAGACAATCCAAAGGATAAAATTGTTCCAAATGATAGGTCTGGGATTTACGAAATTAGTTGTAATGATTGCCTTCGAAAATATGTTGGAAAAACGAGACGATCAATTAACACCAGATTCAAAGAGCCAGATTCACCAGATTAGATGAGCCATATGGCTCATCTAAAATATGGAAGAACAGATAAGTCTCGTGTTGCACAACATGCTTTCGACAACAGTCACAGAATAGATATTTGTTAGTAATTTAAGATTAGTTGGAAATGTGATCAATAATAGATAGATAGTTGGATGCATTTGAGAGCATAGAAATTGTAAAATGTAAAAGTAGTATGAATAGCGACAAGGGACCTATACCGTATAGCCCGCTTTACGGGTTGCATAGCAACTGATCATTGAAGCGTGATTAATGATTTAACCATAAATAGTATAAATAGGGTAGATTTTTAGTTTAAGATTAGTTTTAATCGTCTCCGGATGATGCGAACTTGGTTGGCGAAATGCGCGTCGAGCGAAGTGAAAGTGTTTGTGGAAACCACTCCGAGGGTTATACTGGGTTCCCCATAATAGACTACCCATTTTATATTATTAATAAATTCCCTATGAGATAACTAAATAGGTTGTTCTCTATGGGATTATCTTCTGTAGTCTTCGGAATTTAAGTAAATTATTAATCAAGTAGGCTCCTGTCACAAATAAATTTTAATTTAATAATTTCGTGGAACGTCATTTTTCTACGAGAAGTTTGTTAGTTTTCATCAATAATTATTGAACTTTCATGGATTACTCAGTCCAACAACGTGTGTATTGTGTAGAAACTTACATAAGAAGCAATTCGATAGAAGATGTTAGGCGTGCATTCCGGCGTCAGTTTAATATCAACAATAGGGGTCACGCGCCAAATCGTAAAACTGTTACGTTATGGGTTCGTCATTGGCGTGAAAATGGTTCTGTAAAAAATTTGTAGAAGCCTGGACGTCGAAGAACAGTTCGTACACCAGAAAATATTGAACGAGTTAGTTAGAATTGCGTTTACGAGAAGTCCTGTAAGGTCTGCTAATCGACAAACCCTTATTCTAGGAATATCGAAGGGAAGCTTAGATCGAATTCTTCATAGGGATTTAGTTGTCTGGTGGCCCAAGAGTCAACAAATAACAGCAAAACTCAAGGCCAGGTACAAAGAGTTGCCTGTCTGAGCATAACCGGAGCCATGCGAACAACACCAACGAGAGCAATGGAGATAATGCTGTCTTCCACCTACATCTAGAAGAAGTGGCTCTGACTACCATGACTCGCCTTAAATCCGTTGGCATACTACCAAACGCAAGCTGTGGCCAAACCAGAAGCCGCCTGTGGACTGAGGCTGTCAGAAAGATACCCCTTTTACAGGCATGTGCAGATGGTATTCCGCCTCGGCTTGTCTTTGATAAACCTTACACCATACATACTACTGGTGAAGGCGAGGCCGGCGTTGAAGGTGTAAACTATGTCTTCACGGACGGATCAAAGAAAAAGGATGGAGCAGGCTGTGGTATATATTCCAGGAATCTGCGACTCCCATGCAGCTGGACTATGGATAAAAATGCCAGTGTAGTATAAACAGAACTCGCTGGTATAACCATAGCCGCACAAGAGATTGCTTGCAGAGAAATAACGGGCAAGACAATAAGAATCCACACAGATAGTAGAGAATCACTACTGGCCCTGAAAAATTATAAAATAACTAAAGGATCAACATGGGAATGTCACCAAGCACTTGTGAGAGCATGTCAGATGAATAACATCTGCCTGTGCTGGGTCAAAGGACACTCACAATGCAACGGCAATATAGAAGCTGACCAACTGGCCAAGAAGGCAGCCAGCCTGAGTATCCTTGGGCCTGGTCCTTCAAGTACGCTACCAGTTGCAGCGAAACTCCAATTAATAAAGGAAAACACCCACATAAAATTTAAGACGTTATGGGATGAAACAAGTAGCTGTCAGGTGGCCAGTAATCTCTTGAGATATCCCAGCGAAGAGACGGCGAGGAACTATCTGGCAATGTCCAGGGGTAAACTGCGATTTGTTACAGGAATCCTAACCGGACACTGCCGGGTAAGGAAACACCTCTATAACATGAGACAAAGTGACACACCTATCTGCAGAGGATGTGAACAAGAAGATGAAACGATCGAGCATGTACTTTGCGAATGTTCCGCCGTTTCATCGACCAGAGAATCCATATTGGGGGAACGTTGGCCTTCTATGGCCAATTTGAGGGAAATGCCCCTGGGCAACATCATCACCTTTTGTACAACATTGGGCTGGTCGATGGCCTAGGGAGACATTTCCCTCACGGAGGAAGCACGAGGGGCCCAATGGGGCCTAAGTGGAGCGGATCTCTGATCCGCACTTCGGACATATTCCAGATAAGGATTTAAAATTTCAGCCCTATAAATACCAAATGGCACAGCACCTTAGCAAACAAGGTTAGCATTTTGTCAAGAATTTTTGGATTTATATCAAGGAGCAATTCACAGTCTCCTAATGACCGACGAAGCAAATTTTTATTTGAACGGCATGGTCAATAAACAAAATTTTAGATACTGGTCAAATGAAAATCCTCGTGAAATCTTTACACAGAACCTCCATAACTCAAAAGTTGTTGTATGGTGTGGAGTAGGATCTTTTGGTATTATTGGCCCTTATTTTTTTGAGGATGAAAACAACCGCGCTGTAACAGTAACATCCGAGCCCTACGTTAATATGCTAGAGACATTTCTCATTCCAGAATTAAATAGACGAGGATTACTCAACAATGCCTTACTATTCCAGCAAGATGGGGCAACAGTTCATACCGCCAGAAACTCCATGAAGGTCCTGCGAGAAATGTTTAATTCGACTCATTTCTCGATTCGGAGATTTGCCTTGGCCTTCGAGGTCCCCCGATTTAACGGCACCCGATTTTTTCCTGTGGGGATATTTAAAAGCCAAAGTGTTTGCGAGTCGTCCAGGTACAATCGAGGAACTGAAAGTCAAAATTCGTGAAGAAGTTGAAGGAATAGACGTTTGCTACACCGTGTAACCACTTTTATCCAATATTAAAATATGTGTTGAAGTTGGTGAAGGTCATTTAGAAGACGTGATTTTTAAAAGTTAGAATTACATTAGCCAAATATTTATAAGTTATCATAAATCCCAAAGAGTTAGCTGTAATTTAGTAAAATAATAAGATTGTTTTGTTAACTAAAAAAAATTTAATTCAAATATTAAAATGGGTAGTCTATTATGGGGAACCCAGTAGTTACATCAAAGGTTCCAGCCCTATCTAATGGTTAAAATGAGCCTGGACATAATATCTAAATCGGAAATAGCACCAATAAAGTTTTTTACTTTTTTTTCCGAAAAATGTAAATATGTATCTCGGAAACTACCGATTTCTCAGATTCCAAAAAAAAATCATGCTTATTCTGTGCAAAAAAGGTATACTTTCATAAAATGTCATATAATTGAATTATTTTTACGAGAAAAAATAAAAACCGAAAAACTGGTTTTCCGTCATTTAATCGGAAAATTTAAGGTTATGTACAAAATATATGAAAGTTTTATATTTTTATTATCTATAGTCACATTTCACTTAACTTGTATTTAATTTTTGTCTCTTCTCTTAAGGCTGGGATTCCGTAGAGTGAGAGGCAAATAGATGCATTTATTTTGATTTAAGTATAAATAATTAAAAACCTACATCAGATCTGATTATCATATTAGATGTATGCTTCTAAAATCTACAACGCCCAGCTTCTTTTTCTTTTCGCCGAATTCGGCAAAATGACATTGAGCTTGAGGGGGAGTGCTAAAATTTCATTTGATCGGCGTCATTCAAAATTGTACAATTCTCGAGAAGCGGTGTACCTTGTCGAGCTATTTCTATTTAATAATCCAAATTCTGCGCTTTGTTCTGTCGGCTAGCCTCCCCAGAGGCCATTCCAGTCGCAATACAAACAAGCCAGCACCTAATTAAGAAGCGAATAATAATAGGTATTAGCTATCGTTTAAAAATCCGGCACGAGGTTGCCCGGAACACAGAATTGAATAAGCAAAGCGGAGAAAAAGTGTTGCACGTCGGATCCGTTCGATGCAAAGGTCAAGATGTAGGTATGCGTGTTGTTTTTGTTCCGTATGTATACGTTATGCCTAGCCTTGCCATCCTAAGAAGGCCGGCGGGAGGGTCGCCAAAGCATTTCAGTTTTGCACGGATACTGTGCTCACTTTCTAGAACATTATTGAAAAGTTGTCGATTTTATTTTTATCAATTATATACAACATACTATTAAAATTTGACCCATTCAAAATTTTGACTAATTTTAAAGTGCGACAACTCTCTTATAAAACACTCTCTCGCTTTAAAACGTATGATTTGAAATTTGCGAGTGAAACAGGTTACTTTGTTTTTTTTAAACTAAAATTGATTAATTTGGAGACACCCTGTGGGCTAATTCTGTAAGGAGAACTTTACAGAATAGGCTTTATCAGTGAGGCTGATTTATTACCAATGTTTCCTTTTTTATTGACGGCGGATGGCTGTGATGAAAATCACGATGTCTGTTAACTGTCATTTTGTGACATTTCTGTTATTGTGCTGTCATTTTTATTACTTTTGTTTTATTTTGAGGTTGACGCTGAATGCACATTGTTTTCTCGTAGGTTTTTCGTTTTCTCATTGCTCACATTTTCCCTACACAAATTTAAATAAACATAAAATATATACCGTGACGAGCAGATGAAAGTAAACAATTTTATTTACATCATGTATAGTGGCGAGCAGTGAAAGTAAACCATTTTTTCTCCTACTGTGTTCTTATCATTTCAGATGACATTTTATGTTGACACTTAACCCATTGTTAATTTCTGTTGATTCCCCAATCCCCAACTGCTAATGCAAGACTGGTTCTTGGACAACAATATTTGCCTTGGCGATCCAGAAGTCCGGATCTTAATCCAATTGAAAACGCGTGGGGACGATTGGTCAGAAAATGTGGATGCGGATTACTGTCGAATGTTCTAAACAGTCTAATCTGCAATTTTTGCATGACATCAAAAATAGTGAGCCAAACACCCCGGGGTAAAAAGCGGAGTTCTGCAGCATTTATCACGGATGATCGCTACAAAAATGACTTGGAAGTGGCTAAGGAAACAAAAAAGGCAGCCTAAGTTAAGAAACAAGTGTTTGGCTGCAAAAAAACTAAAAACAAGTCGCAACAGAAGAAATTAAGAACCCCTGTTAAAGAAGATTCAAGCAGCAGTGACGATGATGCGGAGGAAGAAGCTGAGAAGTCTATTCTCAAAATCCAAAAAAGGATTTTGAGAAGGGAGTGTTGGATATGCTGTTTGGCGTGCAAGAGACGAGCGCATGAAGAATATGCTAGATGCGCTGAAGATGATTTATGCGAAACATGTAAAAATAATGATTAAATCGTACCTACTTTTCTTGTTTGATTAAAATAAATACTAAATTGCTGATTAAATATGAGAATATTTATTTATTCCAATTAATTTTATCATGATCACTTTGCTCCAATATGTGGGTGGCCATTTGCCCCAACAGATGGGGTAAAGTGGCCACTCGCCTGTTCTAAAAAACGTTTTACAATTTCATATGTTTTGAAAACAAAGACTTCTGTTTCGTGCAACTAAAGGGTGTCTTTTGATTGTTATTTTTTTATTGAATCATAATGTACATAAAATGATAGGGTTATTTATGGAATAACACATCGGGCAAATGGCCACTGCTTTGCATGTACATACACACTCGTTTGTCGAAATTTCCCATGACCATTCTGCATAAATGTGGCTGAATTTCGTTGATGCAGCGTTGAATCTCCTCCTTTAATGCACCGGTGGTTGTGGGCCTGTTGACATAGACCTGTGATATCAAATAACCCCCTAAAAGTAAATCTAATGGTGTTAAATCACACGATCTAGGGGGCCAATTCTGATCACCGAAACGAGAGAGTACACGGCTGGAAATGTCTCATGCAGTAATTGAATTGTTTCACGGGCTGTATGGCATGTGGCACCGTCTTGATGAAACCACATATGGGCCACATCAATATCAGCCAATTTCGGCAGAAAGAACTGTGTTATCATGTCGCGATATCGAGCACCAGTAACAATCACTGCTTGACCAGCCTCATTTTCAAAAAAATATGGTCTAATTAGGCCTCCAGCCCAAAATTCACACCGAACAGTGACACGTTGTGGATGCATTGATTTTCGACAGTCACATGTGGGTTCTTAGAACCCTAAAAGCGGCAATTTTGGCGATTAACAAAAGCCATCAAGGTGAAAATGATGTTGCTCGAAAAATCAGCATCCATTTGTTGATGTTCAATAATCCATTCAACGAACTCTCTTCGCTGTGCATGGCCACTAGGCTTCAGTTGTTGCGTTAATTGAATTTTGTAAGCATGGAGGCAGATCTTTAGTGAGTATACGCTGTAGAGAGCTTCATGAAATTTGCAATTCTTGTCCACGACGCACTGCTTCGATATTGACATTTGAACGGCTTGTTCTTGGACGACCAGTATGTTTGGCGTCTCCAACGGATCCAGTCTCCCTGAATTTTTCAATTAATCTCTTCACAGTTGACGAAGTTAAAACACTATTCCGACCATATTTTGTATGAAATTTTCGACCTGCGGTCGCCAAGCTTTCATTATTTTTGAAATATTGTTCAATAATGAAGACACGTTGTTCTATCGTGTAACGCGCCATTTTTACTAACCCTAAACTGTCACCTATCGATTTGTTTTTTGTTTAGGATTGCCAACATTTTAAGATGTTATTAGACGGCATCCAATAAACATTTTGTAAATGTTTCTTTGTTTACTGGGTCTCTTACGCAAAAAAACATTTATGTATTTTTTACCCATCCTGTACAATAAAATTGAAGTTCGTTATGATGATTAGTATATTGTAAAAGGTAGACACTTTAATCAAGAATGTCTTTTTTTGTATCTTGCAAAATACGGTATGTTTAGTCAATAGTCTTACACCAAAAACATTGACGATTTTGACACATCCTGCGTAACAAAATTAGAATTCGTCGTGGTGGTTCGTATTCTACGTACAAACAAGCAAAAACTTTTATCAGGTATACCTTTTTTTCGTATCTTTTTAGTTCATTTGTCCCCTTGGAAACACTACCGTCGCCGGACATAAACCAAAATTTTGACAGCTGACATCTTTTAACTTATATCTATTACGGTTTGACATAGGTAACACACTAGATCTGTAACGTGTAAGTAACTCGATGGATATAATGCATAATCATAATACCTGTGCCCTAAAGACGACACTATCAGGGATCAGGGCGCATATGCGCGCCGCCAAAACAAAGAGGCCCAACTTACCAGCGATGTCGACCTTTCGCCTGATCCTTCAATGCCTCGCGGGGAAATCCGCACGAAACACTCTAAGTGCGAAACGAAAGGGCCGGGAAAATGCACTTTTTTGCGCTTGTGATGGAATGTCTCGAATTTTGACCGACTGCACACACGCCTCGGCACAAAAACAACTGACGGCCGCGGTATAGCGCTCCCGCCGCATCGTAGCATGCCATGCAGCGGGCACGGCGCTCAAGGCGTTGCCATGACTACCAGTGGCTGGGCGAACGCCCGGTGTCTTCGAGGGCGTCTGAGCTGCACGGCACGGCCAGAAGGCAGGAGTGCAGAAACTGACAAGAACGCTCGCTCGGTGCCCCGCGGACCTGAAGAGGAATATGTCTCGGCCAAATCCCAGATTTTGACTGCCTAATTTTTCTGGTGAGGCATAAAGATAAACCACGCTTGCTTTGTTGTAGCCCACATTTTTTCGGTTTCGCAGACTTGATATTGTGACTAAATCCAATGAATTTTTGAAAAAAAAATGAAGGCAGAAAAAATGAAATTTCGACGATGGCCCACAGCCAGAGGTTCTCATCGGGAGCGGTATCTACTAGGGTTTCTCGAGACTCGAAATATGAGATTTCTCGTCTCGTCTGGTGTCGATTTCGAGACGAAATCGAGACTAGACAAGAAAATTGAATGGGTTTTTTCGAGACGAGAAATACACTTCGAGATTTTTTGAGCGACAATTTTTTTCTAGATTTCTCGTTCTCGAAAAAATGTAGGTGCAATTACTCACAACTCTTAATAGGTCAGAGAGAAAAGCAAAAATAAAAAACTACGTTAGGAAATAATTTTAATTCATTTTAAACATAAGAAAAATAACAAAGGTAAAAAATAAATATTTTGCTATTCTTCAAGAAAAAAAGACCCTCAAACTATTAAAATAATTAACTAACTTATTAAAAATAATATAAAAATAATAAAAAGTTTCTTAACAGATAAAAAAATTATTGTTTATACAATAAGTGTTTATACAATATAGTGGTTTATTTGTATATACAGTTCGTACAATATGTGTGTATAGTTGAACGACCGGCAACCCTGACCTACACAATGTTTTTCATTGGCGTAGACATTTTTTTTCTTAGGGGGGTGAAAGTAGAAGGTTTTTATATGCATATTTTCAACACCACAGCTGATATTGAATGCAAGTTTCCACACCACTCATGAAGTATTGCTTTCAGCGCGTTACCATTTTTTAGTGGGTGGTTCGCCAGTAACCATATTTCCCACAAGTAACAAAACGAATATGTACAAAACAGCTAAGTAGTCGAGAAAAATAAACTTTAAAACGGAAAAATAAAATAAATATACTTGCGATTGAAATCCAATCATATTTATTGTGTAAGTAGGTACCTACCTAATCTACCAAATCGTTAATCAAAACTAGAAACTGACCTTGAGGTATTTTACAGTCATTGAAAATTTTCCTTTCGTTTGTGACTAGGTAGGTACACGGTTATAATTTTATAAACAGTCTATAGAACTTTTAATTTTTCCCACTGATATAAATTATTAATTTGTGATCTAGGATGGTAGGTACCTACATAAAAATAAAGTCAATGGACAATAGCTACCTTTACTGTATCCAACGAGAGAATGGACTTGCACTCGAGCGAAAATTCGTCTGTTTTGGTCAGATCTCCGCCCCTTAGAACATTAGTTCAACGCCCTCAACGTCTTAATTGGCTCAGCAGGCAGCCAGGGCCGGCGCCTGGGTCCGATACCTACCTGGTACCTAATTATATAAAGTACCTACTACGGCCTACCTATTCACAGTTTGTATTTGTAGTCTCGCAAGTACGGTTATTTTACTTGTGTTGTTTACGGTTGTGAAATAAGTTTTAAATCTATTATAAGAATGGCAGCAGCCAGAGACGAGATAAATCCACCATTATCGACAATTAAGAAGAATAAAAGAGGCCAGGTAAAGAAATATAATAATAAATATGTACCATTCACCACCAGTAACCGTGGTCAATGATTTATTTTTGTTTTTAATTTTAGGTCGTGCATCAAAGTCAAAAAATAATTATAATAAATTTATATAAGAAATTAAAGGAAGACAATCCGCAAATGTCGTACGAAGAGACAGTTTGAACACTAACCAAACAAACGGGCATTGGAAAAACTACAATAAAAAAAATTTTAGCAGAATATAATAGAACCGGTCAGGTAACGGAACCAAATTTAAAAAAAAGCCGTCAGTCTTTTAAAGAAAAGATCGACGATTTCACTAAAATGGCTATAAGGAGAAAAGTACACGAGTTCTATCGAAATAAAGAATTACCAACAGTAGACAAAATTTTGCAAGTAGTAAATGATGATGGAGATCTGCAACAATTTAAACGATCAACATTTCATAAATTGTTGCACGATTTGAATTTTGTTTTTGTTAAACGGCAAAGGAATAGTTGCCTAACTGAGAGACAGGAACTTATTATGTACGCTCATACATTTATAATAAATTTATGTTAAATAAATAAAATGTTTTCATGTTTTCAAAATAAAATTTATTTCACCTACTTATCTCATCGAATGACGGTCCTGCGTAGCTCGTTACAGAGCCCCTCCTCTTTAGTCGCCGATGCGCAAAGCAAGTCCATTCTCTCGTTGGATAGAGTATACTTATGTGATAAACCAGAGAGCGTTTTCAGTTTTGTAAATCCCAATAAAAAACCTAACTTATATCGTTGCATTTAGCATTTATAACCTAGCGGCCTCAAGCACTGGAATATTTTTTGGATATAATTATTTGAGAAATATCTAAAGTGGAGGATGTAATAGGTATCTACCTACCTCAGTACACGTCAGTACCAACTTCGAGCCCATAAATCAACACTTTTTTTTGTTAAAGTCGGCTCTGCTCTAACACCCACTATCCATTTTTGCCGTCAAATAATATTTTCCTTAAATTTTTTTAACATGCCTATCCTATCTCGTAAATAAAGCGAGGTCTGGTGGAAATCTACGTTTTTCACGTTTCATACGAAACGAACAAACATGTTTGCTAACCGCCATAATCTTTTATTTCAACACTCGTAGCGATGTATGCCTACATAGGTAGGTATATAAATAATATATTAGCAATTCCCGCGAACACGCCACTGTAAGATATGCGAACCTGATCGTATTCGATCCGAGAATCCGATCCCGATCCGAGAGAAACGATTCCAATAAGTTAAAAAGAGATATACTGCTCGAATATTCGTTATTGGAAAGTTTATTAAAGTTATTTAAAGTAGACGAAAATAAATGTAAAAACGTAACATCTTGGCCTATAATATATTATTGTGTGCACAATTATTATTTAATAACATGCATAAATAATATATACAACTTTAATATAGTATTGTGGAATTTGATATTTTAATTGAATACTGAGAAAATTGAGAATTACATGTGGCAACTGCGCGGTATCTTATATGGGGTCAGTTATACATACATATTGAATGAACTGTAGGCTATATAAGTATATGTCATTACAAATAGGTTAGTATAAAACAGAAATAAATACATTTATAGTACAAATTAATAAGAACTAAGTTAATATCTGCCATAGCTAAGGGAGTATCAAATATTTTACTTAATCTAATAAAAACCACAAATTAGTTTAATGTTACGTTTTTTAAAGCTAAAATTATGTAGGGCGATTGGGATTATTATACTAGGGTAAGTATAATTGTATACTATTCCGCCCATTAGTATAACAGGAATAATAGAATTACATAGTAGTGCAGCTATTATATAACAAAATATGTCAATTTTTATATAAGTATATTAAACTACCGATTAACAATAATTATAAAATTATAAAGTAAAAAGATTAACAATGATTTGAATAGAAGAGACCATTATACGAGTTAATAACTATACTTCCTTTATTTATTCGTTAATAATGAACGCTCTTAAACGTAATATACTGTTCATGAAGTAATAAACATCATTTAGTTGTTGCATGTTTCTCATAGTAATCAGTATTTTTTCACAAATCAATTTCCCTGTTAGGAGAAAAGTAAACTATACATAAAGTAAAACTAAATTACTGAATATATTAAAACTAATATCAACTAGTAGCCATAGGTTTGTGTTTTTAATAACATTGACATTGCATTGTTTATTAACAAATAAAAGTATGCCACCACTGGGTCTACGTTTTGATTTTTCTTTAACAGCTGGAACCGGTAATGCCCAAGTTTCATACAGGCATACAGTGCCAAAATCATACGGATATTCTTTGTGTTCCAGGAGGATAAGCTCATCCAAATTTGCATAGCCTTGACAGTTCCAAAAGAAATATTCTTAGTCCCCTGACGTTGATTGCCGGGATATTACATCGTTTTTTGTACCATTTTCTAGTGTTTCGTTATGCCTTAGCGGTTAATTAGCAGTTTCTGATATGTTTTTGCTTTTTTTCTTCTCTTGAGTTATTAATTCCGCCTTATTGCTATTTCCTTCCTCAAAAGACTTCTGTAGTAAGCGTTTCTTCTTGTTAGTATTTTGTAATTTTTTTTCTTTGTGTTGTAGTCGTAATTCCAAAGGCAAATATTCATTTACATATATCTTTGTAACTTTCAGGTTATTTTTCTTATGTAATATAGACGTTTTAATATTTTCAGCCATTAGGCATACCTAATTTGACTAGACATGTATTATTTGAGTTCCACTTTCCTAGACGGAAAATTTTGTTTATTTCATTACTGTTAATTTGAAATTTTAATTTTTCTTTGATTATAGTGATGAATTTATCCCTCAAATCATTATCATTCAATTCGGTTTCCTCTAAGCCATGAACTTTTAAATTATTTTTATTGACAGTACGGTGTAGTATATTTATTGTTTACTGCTGCTTCTTCACAACGGATTCCAGTTCTTTGTATTTTTCTTGCGTTTCTAAACATATTGTTTTCTAATTTTTGGTTGAGGTTGAGTTCTCGTATCAGTGTTAATAAAACTTCATCTTCCATTTTTAACGCTGAATTGTAATTCGAGTTGGTTCTGAAGAGGTGACAAATTAAATTAAATTCATGGATATAAAAACCACCACAAGGCTTAAGCCCTGAAGAAGTGATGGTGCAACCACTTAATAAATTAAGGACAACTTAACTTTATGGATTCTTTTAGTATTTATTCCTTAAACAGATGGTGAAATCGGGCATTATACTTTCAAAGTTGGCACATTAGCATTGCATGTCTTATCTTTTCTAAGTTTACTTATCTATCTCCAGGCGTCAAATAATTTTGCTTTGCTCTGCTCTGGTTTCCGTTGGACTCGAGGACGAACACGGAACGGAGGGGACGACTTGGAACGTCTTTTATGTTTGCCAGAAGCCTTAGATATATTTTTGTCTTTTCTCATTTTAAGGGTCACATCACTCTTTGCTCACAAACTGTTTTATTCTATTAGCTATCCACTAAAGAACCACTGAGTCGATCCCACTTTTAATATAAAAACACTTTAATGCCCACTATATATAAACACTAGGACAACTGCCAGGGCACCCGATAGTCTACAGAGCTAATAACAGAGTGCCCAATTCTACGTAACGATACCTCAGATCTACTTTGTTTTATGCCTAAATTCATATTACTTGTCATATGTAGATTGTATTGTTTTTTGTGTTCCTAATTTGGATAAATTAGCTTTGTTGCAACTGCACTTTTTTAAACTGAAAATTGCTGAAGAGTTGCCAAAAACAACATCACCAAAATAAAAAATATCTCTTTCTTAAATATCTTTAAATATCTCTGTCTTTTGAAGAGCAAATTGCGACTGCGTATCAATGCGAAAGATAATTATTTCTATCTAATTTTGCTTCCATTATTTAACTTATTCCATAAGTTGGTTGAACAATTTCTTGTTAAAATACAAATCCTTGCGGTTAGTATTTCCAGAAGCAGAAACTGATTTCCAGAAGCACTCTGTATTCCTGCTATTTTATTAATAAGACAAGTTCACAATGTTTATACTTCTAATAAATAGATGTCCGCAGCATATCAGATTTAGTTTTAAAGTATTTATAAAGGAGCAAAACACATATGCACAAAAACTTGCCAGAAAAACTGACTGAGTTAAATTGTCTATTTATTTGTTCTGTAGAATCTTATATGGACTATCATAATATTAATTAATACAGCATACTCACTTCTTATACTCACTTGTATATTAATTTGCACTTGTTTGGCTGTTATCAGATAGTGATTGCAGAGCTACGCAAATGTATAACCTTCCTTGTTAATACTTGTACTTAACCTCTTTGCTCTTTTTAGAACAATAATAGATCGGCTTCCAGCGTTTTATGAATGAACCGTTGGGTCTCCCCGTATTAATGTCTCTGGTTAAAACTATTGGTGATATAAAGGTTTTATATAAAGTATAAGGGTTTTCTTTTAGTGGAGACGACATCAGTTCGTTATTTTTCACTTCTTGTGAAATAATGCAGATTTTGATGTAAACTATTGAGATAGAGAACAATAATTTATTAATATTACCTCCATAACTGTGTTATATTCTAAGGGCAAAGCGAGTATATCGGCATGATAATGTTAAATTAAAAACATAAATGTGGGTACTATGCATTACAAGTACGATTTTTCGAGTATATAAATTAAGTTTTCACTAAATTTAAACAATCTGTTCATGAACACAGTGCTCTAGCAAAAGACACGAAACACAAATCATCAGCAAATTCAGTCTGATTCACGATGAAATGTTTATATGTGTTGTGTATGTTTAGATTAATTATAATGGTGAGTTTCCGTATTTTTTTTTATCGTGTACGAGGAATTATTATGATTATAAGAGGTAAATTTTGATATATTTCTTCAAAACCCCCCTTCAAGTTAGAGATGGTCCTCTAAAGTTGGGTTAAAAACTGTTTTTACTGATATTCTCTACTATATGGAAGCATTTTATGATCTGGAATCATTATTGCATTGATCATTAATTATTGAGCAAGTTATGAAAATTTCTAATAAGTTTTCTTATGGACTTGATGGGGTAGCAATTTTTTTACTGAAGCAAGACCTTTTTAAGTTAGATAAAGCGTTACACATTACCCTTAATTTGTCTTTAAATACTGGCACATTTCCTTCTTTTCGGAAGCAAAGTTATCTTAAACCTATTTTTAAATCTGGTAAAAGTGAAAATGTGGAAAATATGGAGCAGTTTTTTGCAATCTGAAATACCTACCAAAATAGATTTACTTCATAGGACTGCAAAAATTAAATTGTTGATCAGCAACATGGTTTCTAATACTATGTTTTTAGTAAGTACATTATTAGATCAATATAAAATAAAGTTCAAGTCGACTCCATTTACACAGACTTCTCTCAAGCCTTTGATAGAGTCAACCATGGCATACTTATTGAAAAACTTAAGGAAGTGGGTTTTAGTGGGAATGTTTTAAATTAGATTGATAGTTATTTAAAAGAAAGGGTATAGTTTGTTAAATATGGCGATGCCACTTCTTCTGCTATCAATGTTACCTCTGGTGTTCCCCAGGGCTCCCATATAGTCTCAATTATTTTTATTTATTTGTAAATAAATGCCTTATCTAATATAATAATGAACAGTTCATTGTTAATGTCTGCTGATCATTTGAAAATGTTTAGATCTGTTAAAGACTCTTCGTCAGATGCTACACTTCTTCAAAAAGAGATAAATAATTTATTAACTACGCCAACTTAGCAACCGAGATTTTTACATAGGAGGTTATATCGTATGTGCGCAACATGCTACTAGGAAACAGGAGTTCTGATGTGTTGTCATTTTTACTGTTTTGCTTTTAAAACATATCATTATAAAAATTGAGAACACAAATATTGAACGTTACAAACATACAAAAACTTATTTCAACATAAAAATTATCATAAAAACTTGCTACCGCATCATATAAGCATTGAATATCTGCGCCATCTATACGAGGGAAGCGATACTGACGCATTATGTACGAACTTAAATCATATTTAATTTTCTATCCATCCTATTTTCGTCGTCTTAATGGTATCAACATTATAACGTTCAAAATGTGTTAATGATACTTATATAGCAATTATTTCTCTATATGTGCTAATTAACATCTCAAATAATTAAATTACATATATCTACTAGGGACTAATTTGTGTATTAGGGATCTACCTGTTATGCTTTTGTAATTAAATAATTATGACATAGTTGCACTTACCCCAAAAACCTTGTTACCCCATCCTACATTACTCAGTTTTTAGCCTTTTCTGAGTGTTTTTAACTACCCTTTCCCCTTTTATTTTACTCGTTAATAACTCGAAAGCTATTAGAAATTCGTTTACAACTCATTTGCCATTTTTTTATTGAATATTTTATAAGAAACATTTTCGTACACCCACAAATTTGTTGTAGAATGACGCGTTTAAGAAATATGGAAAAAAAGACAGTGTCGTGTCACTATTGGGGGTGAAAATGAAGTGAAGCACGCCCCTGGGCGGTGGGAACTTTTTAGATCTTGAATGCTACCCCAATAAAAAACCGATCCTGAAAATATAATTTTTTGTTATATATATGAAAAGGTTTTAATTTTATTCTTCTATGTAGCCATTTTTTTAAACCAATTTCCGTGTATTAATAATTTTATTTTTTCTGAGCAAACTCTCAATTCTGCGAAAAAAACTCAAGACACAAAGAAGTTTCAGAGTGAAGCTGTCTCTGCATATGAAATAAAGAAAATAAAGAATTTTAAATAAAGAAATGTAAAGGCGTTCAAAAGTCCTGATGAAAAATATTATAGGGCTTGGTTTTACCCCCTTGTAACATATCTCAGGATTACAAAAACTGTAATTTTATTAGTGCAAGTTGTCGGACAAATTTCTTTCTTCTAAATTCTTCCACAATGGCGAAAATAAACACTTGAAAAGAAACACCTTGTATATTACAATTTTCCAAACTGATCTCTTAAATGACATATAGTATTAAAACGCATGAAAAATCACTTTTATATTTTTAATTTGCCCCATATAGGCACACACGCATGTACTTACCACACCGTCACCTCCGGAAGTTAATGCAGTAACCGCCGACGGAATCAACGACGATTATCCGATCGACGCGTCACTAACAAACGACGATGATGCTACCGTAGTCTTGGAATCAGCCTCTGGTGTTCATATCCCCCAACAAAAGCCCAAAACTAATGTTTTCTACAACTTTCTTCCCGCCGACTTTTGGCAGCAAGTTTCTCCTGGAAATCTAGTGAGGCCCCTTCAGGAAAAGCTGGCTAAATTAAAGGAAGCGTTGGCGCATACTGGTCATCCCAATTTCGGGGGCGTGTCGCTCTTGAGCCCGCAACAGGTCTGGGAGAAGCTGCATGAAATGGGGCATCCGTTTTTAACCGGTAGGTTACTTGATTTGTTTAATTTTTTTAACTGTTTTATCATTATTTTTGTTTTAGGTGTTAACGGGGCAGTGTTCGGGTTGGGTAACATGGAAAATCACGATTATCCCTTTGCTTATAGGCAGTTATAAGAGTTTCGGCAGCTCTAGGGTTAATTATGTACATTTGTAGACGATATGTATATTATTCTATCATTTATGTTTTCATGTACAATTGCAGTTCAGAAAAAAATAAACATTTCACTTAAGTAATTACGTAGTTACTTACTAAGTTCTGTAGTTTTAACTTGCCACAGTTTACATAGTTTCCAGTTTCAACGTTGAACCACAGTTTTTGGTTGAACTTAGGTTATGTACCTTATAAGTATTTGGCGCAGTTTTACCTACCTATTCAAAATTGTCTTACCACAGTATTACTTCGCATAGGTACCTACCTACATTTATTTATAGATAATATGTCTGCTTCGAAAGCAGAACTAACACAATAACACAAATTCATGATGAAGTTATACCAAATACAGATTACCTTAAATATGATGACTTACCTACCATTCATACATGTGGATACACATCAAAATCAAAACGAAGCCAGCCATAGATAAAGCAACCCTCTAGAATTGTTATGTTCAATGATTCGTTTGATCCATGATACAATTCGATCGTAGCTTACAGAAAACGCCAATGGCAATGCTTTGATCGCATAGTAGCTACCGTATGCAACTTCTTGTATTCCGTATTGTGATGTTGGTCCTCTACCTCTTCACAACGTTCCGCAGAATCACACGGATAGTAAACCGAAAAGGATAGCTTATTGGCCACTTCGACGCAACCCGTTGTACATATGTGACGTCAGTATAGATGCTGAATTGTCGTTTGTTCATGCAGGTGCAGAGCTCGTGTTTTTATCAATTCTTTGTGAATTATTGTAACATTTTGTGTGTCTTTTGCTATTGTGAGAAGTTATATTTATGACATTTTATTTTAAAGGCCATATTATAGTAATAGAATTTTTTTCTGACTGGAGATATTACATAAAAATAGTTATAAAAACGGATCATAATTACCATATTTCCTGTTGGATTTGGGTACAGCAATTGTCGTTTTGGGGACTTCCTAAACCAACTACACAGTGATTGGAAAATATTAAAAAGGGGGCCTAATTAAACATTTTGAAAATTAATGGATCAGAGTGGTCCAAGAATTGTTTGTGGGTAAAATGGCAAATAAAATTTAGAAAAATAGAAGCAAGGCAAGCTGTACGCTGTAGGTACATTATTTTTTGATTTTCATGAACTTATAACTCATTAGAATTAATTATAGTAATTTTCAAGCTCGACAGAAAATTTAAAGAGTAAAAAAAAATAAAATATGTGAGATAGCTTATAAGTAATTCATTTAAAATGATCATAAATAACAAAAAAAATAACTACTCATCTATGGTGTTGACACAAATGACAGTAATTTCAACTTATGATCTTACACTTCTACTTCTTCTCTAATTTCTATTTTCACTTACCTAGATATTACAAAATATATAGATACCCTTATATGTTTAATACCTTATTATTATTACAACATTATGTTTAACCTACTGAAGTCTAATATTATTTTCTAATGAAACTGTATTCAAAATAAATACAATTTTTAAGTATGTTATTTGTTTCTCTACAATAAATAATCATCCTATGATTTTCTGTACCCAAATCTTTAATAAGAAAAATAAAACACAATTTCATAAAATTTTTATTTTAAATTATAATATTTTCCCATTTTGAGCCGATAATTTTGCTAATAAAAATCAAATGGACGTAATTTCTCAAAATTAAAATAATGCTTTACCCATAGAACATCTGCTCTTGTGGTGAGTATCTGTGGTGACGTCACAGTACATTTGGCGCCCGGCTGACAGATTCAAGGAAATACGCAATCCTTTTCAGTTTATTACCCTTGCTGTAGAACAACCTTCTCGTTCCTAGTCAAAGCGCTATGCTGTGACCACGGAATGATTGTTAATTCTGTGCTGTTAGGCTGTGACCAGCGAAGAGATATCTTCGTTGATAGAGATAACTTTATTATACGTCGCCAGATGGTGCTACTAGTCTCTACTGCGGTTTGTTCGGCTGTTCTGACGATTGTTTCCGTTATTACCGATACGATAATATTTACCTGTTATTTGCAAGTATAATTTTCTTCTTTATACAACTATGTTAATATAGTACACTTACATCGTATTTATTTACTTTACAATCTTTATCAAATAATGTTCTTTTACTGCTTTAAATTACGTATCAATACAAGATATATAAAATATTAGATAATATCGATATTGGATACCGACGTCAGTTGTACACCTCACTTGACGGAAGATTTTGAACTACTTTAGCGTTATATTTACAGCTTAGATGGCAATATATATACTTTATTAATAATATAGCAATGTTCATAACATCTTAAGAGATGCACAGAGCACTTCTGGGCACCCGCACTAGGCTGCCATTTTAGCGACTGAAAACTGTATAAACTAAACCCGTTTCGACGACAGACCAAATAATAAAGATACGTGTACATGGAATAAGGTGCCACAATGAAGGACCAGTTTGGTTTCCCGGGAATATTTTTATATTGTTACGTTGCAGGAATTTAGAATTTTTCTTTAGCAAATATCGGTTCAGATCAGTAATGTCACGTCAAGTTTCTCTTACAAATAACATTTGTCTCGCAGGGTCTTTCACAAAGCGTTGTATCCTAGAGGCATGATAAAAAGACAATGGTATGTCAGTGCGCAGGTAATATGAGGTTGGTTACCATGGAGGTTGGCGCTGTAAACGCCATCTATCAGGTAAAAATTAATTTAGTAGGTAGGTACTGTGTCTTGGGTACTGTGCAGGATAATTGATGGGTATTATGCCACATCCGCTTTCACATTTCACATTTTCACATCCCATTTCCCGAAATTTACCCTCATATCGCCGTAATAGATGTAAAATAATCGCTACTAGCAAATCTGTGCACGGAAAACTTCACTCTGCGGAGAGCGATGTTAATTATTAAGAATTTATATATGAATATATCGAATGAAATGTAGACAAAACTATGAAAAGGTTTTTTTTAAATCAGCACGCTGGGACTTATGGTTTTCGAGAAATCGAATTATCAATGCACTGCGTTTCTCTAGCTAAAGTGCGAACAAAGAACAAAATAATGCATTTTAAATACTATCGCTGAATTTTAAATTACCGCTTCAGACGTATCACATAAATATAGTATAAATATCTACTATTATCTACATAGCATTCTTTAAATTTATTCTATCCACTCTTTTGCAGAGTCACCCATTCTTTTGACAACTCTTCAATCTTGGGGAAGCGAAAGTATTTGAGGTTATTTCCTTTAGTGTTTCTACTATAATTAAAACACCTCGCGACAGCACTGGTTGGCATTGTTTAAAAAATTGTAGCACATATAATAATAATACGCACACATCCACCTCTGTGTATACCTACACAAAATGCAAAACCTTGTCAACTGTCAATTTAAAAACAACAGTGGGTGGGTATTTACTTTCAACTGTGTAAAAATCACGCCTAAAATCATGTTGGCGAGAAATACGTCATGTGAGGTGCATGCTCACGATTGACCAATTTCGGTTCGGCTACAAAGACAATGGTATATCAGCCATTATCTTTATATCATGCCTAGAGGCAAAGTGCATATCTATAGCGCACAAGGTTTGCGAGTTCGGATCCCGCAACTTTTGCTCGTTTTTCAATTTTTGTTGCTCAATCCTTTCATATTGACGACACAATTATCTTTCCCTTGCCCTAAAACAAATGGTAGACATTGAGCATTGAGGTTATTTTATTTCCAATCTAAACATGGACAAGCGAGACAAGATTATTGTCGTTTTTCTGAAGTATAACTGCTCGTTTCGAAGGTGATACCATAGAGTAAATACAGTAAAAGTATTTCACTCAATGTCCCCCTATCAAATTCCCTATCTCCCAAGTTTCGTTTTTTATGATATTGTCCCTGCACATGCGCACAATCATTCGGTGAAATAACCGTCGTTCCTTAGCAACCAGGACAACTAAACACAAGAGGTGTACTAGTAACACAGGGTAGGCTTTGTCCTTAGAAATATATGTAATGTAATTCAGATACAAACTTTATGCAATCACATTAATTTTTTCTATCTATTGGTATTTATCTTTGGTCTATAATTTGAAAATGTTTCTACTAGAGTGCAATAAATCTGTAATAATGATTTATTAAATAAAATATGAAAGGTTTTTTATTAAGTAAAATAATAACATCGATTTTTTAATCTTTTTTATTTGTTTCATTATTTCATTGTTTTTACATATTTTGAATAGTGATAATTTCAGTAATTTTAACTACAACTGCATTACAATAATAATAAAATTTCAGCATTGGAATCTGATTATCAAATAATTCATTAATTATTTAATTAATTTAAATAATATCTGTTTACAAAAAATTAACAGAAAACTTGTTAAGGTCCAAAAGTCCACAGTTCTTTAGCCACACTGAGGACAGAAAATTTTATTCGTTAGGAATGTTTTAAATATGTTACATGACTGATTACCTGTCAGCATCGTTAGGAAATCTACTTAAGGTTACATCTGGTGTTCCAGGATTGTTTCTACAATTCTTTACACAACAGTATATGCAATTTTTGCTTTTTGTGGCATTATTTCACTAACTGTTAATAAAAACACTACACGAGAAACAGTACCTAACATTTTAAAAGAATCACTATTCACTAACAACTATAAAATAACTATTTTAAAACTAGGGAATTGTCACTACCACTATTCATTGTCTATAAGTACCACTACGAATGCGAAATTCACAAAAAAAAACTTAAATATCAGAATTCACAGATGCAAGGGAAATATCACAACTCAACTAAAATCTTTTTGATGCAAACGACAAAAAACAGAGACCGCAGAAAAGGATAGGACAGACCTGGATAAATACGTCCAGGAAAAGTAGATGGAGCGAAATCTCTTAATTGTTTCTGCTCGCTGGTTAAACGCCGCTGGAAAATAACACTTATTTATACGCCTCTTAATTTAGCATAATAAAAGCACAGCATAAAAGTAAATGTTGCCCTCTGTAAGATGAGACCGGAGCAAAAGGGATTCTACTAATATATTAAGTATCAAGCAAACATTTAGAATATTGTAGATATAATAAAATCATAAATACATCAATTTAAGACATAAAATTTATTTAAACATTTAAACAAATTATGTAAGTAGGTATCATTTCTAACTTGGCTTGCAATTATTCATATCTGGATTATTTTTGGGTTGGACTTGCTTAACTTCTTCCAGTACAGCTTTCTCTAAGTTCAGTAGTTCTTTCGGCTTTTTGTACTGGAACAGAGTCATTAAAACTGTGCTTAAAGATCTCAATAAGACTTACCGTTATTACCAGAGTATTAAATTTATGAGAAAACGTCACGTTTCCTTGCTGCGGAATCAAATTAAGCCTTTCCAAGTCTGGCAACGATAATTTCTTATAATACTTCTTATTACTCGTCCTCACTATGAGGCAGCGGCTTTCCTCGTCAGCGGTTACTGAATACGTCTCGATCGGGTAAGGTAAGTTCCTTATCCGCCATTCGAGATTAGACTTCGTGATTCTTCTACTAACGAAAGGCTATGCGAAAATTAAAATACCCCTTCTGAAAGTACAATGTCACGTACCTGATTGGAGTTCTCGCGTATCACGACATTCTCCTCTTTGTTATACGTTGGCTCTGGATCACCCACCTCGACATCCCACTTATCCTCACCTTTCAGTTCCTTGTTGTATCTCCAGGCTCTACGAGTGACCACGTTTGTATCAGAATTATACTCCTCCACCATTTCCCTACCATCCTCAAAATCGTAGTGGACCTTTTTTAAGTTCCCATCGACCATGCAAGACTTTTTCGCCTTTTTCAGCTGCGAGAACCAGTCCGTCATTTTTGATAGCCTATCGATCAAACAACACCATGGCACGGAAGTTGGGACTTCATAATTATTTTATTCCCGGCAACCACAACAATGATGTCAAGAAAGAAGGGTTATGTTATCGGAAGGAGGATCATTTGAACTACCGAGCGTGTAGCTAATAAAATAAAAACTGTGAAGCCCGTATTAGCCTACAAAATTTATTCCACAAAAGGTTTTTTCCATAGAAGAGTTGATTGAAAGTGGAAGAACTTATCAATCAACGAAAGAAGCTATTTGGTGAGAAGTGTCACAAGATCGTTTAAGTTTAATGTGATATATTGTATGAAATATAAAAGACATTTCTTTATAAATCATTATACAATTGAGATAGTTATTTGTGTGACAGGTGCGGAAAGACGTCTATTTTCCGCACTAGTGCTTACAAAAGTGAAAAGATAAAACGTGTTAATCCTAAATTACGTTTAGTTAGGTTTTAGTTACGTTTTAGGTTTAGTTACGTTTAGTTAGTTAGGCTTAAACATAATTAAGGATTAACACGTACGGTGCACTCGGCTATAATATCTTTAGTCTTGTAAGTACATGCTTAATTATTAGTAATTAGTGTCTGCAAACTATTCATATATCCTTGTCACAGAAAATTCTTATAACAAAATTATTTGTGCGTCAGTACCCCATTGAAATGAACCATAGAACCGGTCTCGTTCAGTGGGATACCCCGTTTAATAGAGATTTCCGCTGAGTACTTTTTTATTTAAATTCCAATGGAAAACGCTTATAAGCTCTTCGCAAGCACAAATAACAAAATTAGATTCATCGGCAAATTTGAGTTCTTCGTGCAGTTTTTCAAATATTAAATCGAAACCAAAACCTTATTTATTTTTGTATAAAATATAAAAACAAATTCCTGCAACAATAATATACTTATAGTAGTTCGTAGGCTTTCACGGCCGGTGTCAATTGATTGATATAGGGCTGTTTTGCCGTGGTCGATGCATTTTCGCAGACGTTTCGCCATTCTTAACATATGGCATCTTCAGTGCTTCACGTTCTGTGTTCGGCGGCTGAATGATTCATTCACGTTATCGAAATTTGGTATCACCAAAGTATATCACGAAAACAGAAATAAAGGCGGTAGCAGTTATGTTATTTTACAATTTAGTTACTTAGCATTTTATCAGCGTTCTTATCAGCATATTATCTTCAGAGATCAGATTCATAATTCATATATCACTGATATTATATTTTCTATGGTTACTTACATATATATGGGTTACTTAAGTATTTTTTGACAGATGCAACTATTTTTACATCCATGGACCATGGCATGAACACAGAATAAATACAAGGCAGACGGGAAATACAAAGAGAGGTCCGAAAGCCGGGTAGATTTATACGGTTTGTGCTTTGGAAGAACATTTGCCCCAAGGATTATAGACTAACAGGATTGCTTATCGGCCACGTGTTGTTAGACAAGATCTGACGTCAGCGGTTAAGTTCGGCCGGCATCTTTTTGCGCCAACGGTCGATTCCAAACCCTGTCCAGATCTCTCTTTCTGTTTCCCTTTTGCTTTATATTTATTCTGTGGCATGGGACCTAAGGCACCGGAACCGCGATTACTCTGGGTGCTTAACAGAGATATGGTCTCCATATCTCTAAAGAGAATTCGGAGCACCGAAAGCAATTTCAAAATTGTATTGAACATGAAATCCATTACCACGTATCCATTGAAGGAGAGACGTGGAAGAAGGCAGAGCACCCAAAACAATTTTTAAAAACCGGCACAGAACACGTAAGTTATTTTATGAGTTCTATGCATGGATCCGTAATTTTTAGGCAATAATAAGGCTTATATGTCAATGGAATAGGATGCATAGGAATAGGAAAGCATGCCACAAATTTCAGTCGTATCTGTATCGAACTGCACATGTGCAGAATCGATACGAGCCTCGTATCGTTACGGCTTCCGTATCGTAGCCACAGAAAAGTTTTATTTCTGTGCTGTGGTCGTATCGAATAAACTGTCAACCATTGAAGTGAACATAACCTAATAATTTTTTGTGTGGATTATTGATAATACCGTCCATATAACAACAAATATTCGAAATCAACAGCACAACGAATTTCGCGGTTGAAGATACCGCAGACCACAGTTGAGTAGGTGTAGGAATACCGTCTTTAACTTACTTTTTCTCAGTATCGTAAGCCGATACGATAAGTACCAATTTTTTAGGCTCAGCTTTAAGTCCCTAATGGCCGACTGCACCGTACGTGTTAATCCTGCATTACGTTTAAGTCCGACTTATTTTGACACATTTGCATGCAAATATGTCAAAATAAGTCGGACTTACGCGTAATCCAGGATTAACACATACGGTGCACTCCGCCATAATAAGAAAACTATAGTGGAATTTCCTCTTATTGTTGATCTGTGCGTACAGTTAGTCGATCTATTTTCTTCCTCTTCTCCATTCATATAATTACAATGCTCACAGATTCACTAAAATATCACCAATCTATCTATTTACTTAAAAACATGAGGGTTGGCAGCGCTGAATGAAATCTTTCTCTACGTTGGTATCAGAGAAAGCATTCACGGAGTTTGCGCAGCGTAACAGGAGCAGGACCGACTCGAGTGTGTGACCAGGGCCGGCTCCAAAAAATTTAGACCCTTTATTAAATTAAATAACACCACTTTATACAACACAGTTGACACAATGAATTGGTGGTTCATTATTATAAGATCAAATCAAATAATAGTATACTTGATAATGCTCTTACTAGTTAGTACTAAATCTAGTTAATTAGTTTTAGCACTTAGCAGAATTGAGTAGTTTAGTTTTAAATGCAAATGAAAACAGAAATTACTGATCAATTTTGCTTTTTTTAACTTGAAAATGGGCGAACACGATCATAGATAAAATTAAATAAAGGTACCTTATAATAAATACATTAAAGTCTTCATTAACAGGTACTTCAACTATTCATAGATACTGTTTTGTAGCAATAAATACTGAATACTCACTATTTTTCAAAATTAGAAGTATGAAGGTTAATAAATCAAAGAGAAGAACTATGTATGTAAAATATCTATTCAAAAAAAGTTCACATACACTTACCATGTTAAAATTCACTCCATTAAAAATGTTGACCACTTTTAAAGTTGCATTTTGTATACCTCATATTTTTTTCTTAATTTCGAGACACCCTGTAGGCTAATTCTGTATGGAGAGCTTTCAGAATAGGCTTTATCCGAGAGGCTGATTCTTTACCAACGTTTCCTTTTTGTATTTACTTCAAAATCTCTATTCGTTTTAGAGATATGAATTTTTAAAAAAGAGAAAAAACAATATTTTTAGCTTTTTTATTTTTAACAGTATCCTAAATTACAATGTTAACAGTATCCAAAATTAATAGTATCTTAAATTACAAAATTAATAACTATAGAAAAAGTTAAACCCTTAATAACGGGGTCTTACTAATAATCTAAGTATAATAAAATTGAAAAGTAGAGATAATTGTTCCAGCCATTTCTTGCTCTACAAATTATTTTAAATTATTGTTAATAATAAGAAAATATATAAACTCACCGAATGCTACATAGAAATAGTTCTAAATGATCCTGGCTAAATTTCTAAGTTAGGTGTTTTTTTGGCTGTTATCAGTTGAAAAGATGTTTGGGATCCTGGCAAAGATTCTATGTTTGTGTGCAACTATATTTCATATGCTTTTCTCGATACTTTATTTTTCCAGTATTCCGAAATAGTCTTCTCATCAGAGCTGCGGAAACTCCAGAATAGAATTTTTCAATTAGCGCCATAATAGCTCCGCCATTGATAGATCATTTGCTTCGCAAGTGGGCTACAAGGCCGTTTAAAGTCCTCACCCTATGTTTTAGCCGTGTAATCTGTTGTTTTAAAACACTTACTTTTGTTCTTAAAGTCATTGCCACGCGTTTAGTTTTAACCAAAGCAGACCTCATTTTCCGGGAACTCAAACTGAAATTTAATGTAGCAATACTATAGTACTTAAACTCATATAAAATGATAAGTGTAATTTAAGTATGTACCTATAAGAGTGGTCCAACCTCACCATACGTCGTTTCTTCTTTAGAGTGACTAGAAGACCAACAGAATCACTTGATAAAATTTTAAGAGGCTTTAATAGTTGAATTGGGAGTTGAGATTCAGTTTCATTAAATGAAATTGGCGATGCTTGGGATATATTGCAACTGCTATCAATATCTTCCAATGAAACCAGACCTGATGTTGATGGACTGAAAACAGTATATTGTAATAAAAATACAGGAATCCCATATGATAGATAATTCTTCATATGCAAAGTTATCCTTGATATCGTATGGTTTGATTTGTTGAACGTAATGTGCTAGAGAAGGATATCTACACACATGGATGGATATGAAAAACAATTTTTTTCGCTGGACTGCAAAGTTCACTTCGTTCTTATGAAAACGCTAACTTAATCAGTAAACATGCGTCAGTCACATGCAGCTCGACTAAAGGCAAAACTTTGATGATTATACATGAACATGCTACTGATGATAACGTATCCAAAAAACAAAACGCCACCATCACTACTTAATACTATTAACCAACCTAGTCTCTAAACGAGTCCGAAATGCTAATACTGGTCTCTCAGGCTTTAATTTTAACGAAGGCACAGCTTCATCTTTTAATTTTCCCGATTCTAGGTAATCCTCTTTTGAAAAATGCTCAGAGCAAATCACATTGTGTTGGGAAATGTCCTGGGTGCAATGTCTTCCAATGGCTCGCAGCCAAAGAACTTTCCTTTTTTCCAAGATTCTAAAAATATTTATAAAATTAATTATAGATCAGATCTGAATTATGAAAACTAACCTGAAATAACGAATACCGGCTAATTTACCCCTGTTTCTACAAAAGGCAACTAGGCAACTTTTAGGCATTTTCCCTCAAAGTATAAAAAGTTCAGAGATAACAAGTTTAATAACAATAAGTCTGATCTGAAACCAAATATAGAAGACCTTTCTTTAACTTGGAAATAAACGCTACAGCACGACAAAATAACAGCATATTATATGTATATGCTGTGACAATCTGTCAAAATCAAAATCACAACATAAATACATAGATAAATTCGCTAAAATACATAGATAACTAGAACTAACTCTAACACACACTTGCCCAAAGACCACGATAAATTGACACTTGACATAGAAGAAAATTCTCAAATTCTGTATCCTTAGTAGGTATATAATACATATCTATGATGTGTGGTTGGTGTATATGTGTCAGTGATTATACACAGGGAACGAGAGCTTATCTGGCTCGATTCGTTAGACAAACCTGAACCAGTCGTGACGTCCACAATGATGCTCGGCTGACCATTTGCGCCAGCGCAGCGGTCGATTTCAGACGTAGGCATACAGATTTGAGAATGTGCAATAACTGGTAAAAACGGCGGGAATCCAAATAGTAGCGGTATCAACCAACGCCGAGCATCATCCCTTCTCTGTCTATAATCATTGTAAATGTGTAGGGAGTAGGTCTAATCCACAAAACACTTGTTCCCTAATTGTCATGTAGGTATTAAGTTAGTTGGTAATTTCTTTAGGTTTTTAAGCTAATTTTTGTGTCCACTCGTGCGATGTATTTTGATGTATTTTAGATCCCATTTATTTCCATTTTAATATATTTCTGTATTCAGACATATCACAGGCAACCATGCTCATATATAAACAGGCCATGCCTACTTGCTCGCTTTCTGCCAGTCTACGCTGAAGTGTTAGATGCTAGAATATCGAGAGAGGCGAACTGTCAGTCAGGGATTGTGATGGTTGATTAACGTTGTTTTACGTTTTATGAATTCAGGGGTAGCTCAGTATAAGAGTATTAGTAGTTTGGGAATATAGGTCAGGGCCAGTTAAATTATATAGGTTACCTCATTACTTTTGCGGGGTATCCGGCAGAGGGGAATGTGACGTCATCTTTGTGCTGCGACTGTCGTCTGACAGTTTATTTTCATAGGTTCTCAGCGCTTTTCGAGTATTTGTGCAGTAATTCGGTGATTTTAATGTATAAATACTAATTAGTATCATTACATTATTAAATTTTGAGACTTTTGATAGTACAATATAAGTGTTTAATGGTCAGAAATACCTACTGATCATCGTAAGTACTTCCTACCAATAATTAAATATTTATCAAATGTTTTTACATGATACTTTATAAGCGGTTAATATTCATACTAGTCATAAACTTCATACAGCACTAACTTGCAGTCTTGATTTAATTCTATCTTTAGTATTTTAATTCTCTTTGGTGGATTTTACGTACAGTAGGTATCTACCTATAGTCACAAGGTATCTTTTTACAAATTACGTCGCAATTGCGCAAACGCTTCATCAATTATTTGTTTCTGTGCCTTGCATACTTAGTAAAACAAATTTTTTACCATTATTTTTTTAAAAGAACAACCTCAATTACTCTATTCGTTCTACTGGTGTGAGTTTATAAATTAAATTATTATATTTGGAATAATGACAAATATTTTCTCTAATCATTTATAATTTAATCTTACTTAATTTGTTGTTACTAGTTTTTTTCTATCTCCCAAAATTCATATTTTTGTGTAATGTAAAAATATTTCCATTTTTTCACGTAGCTGTAATAAAAGCTATCAATATGTATTTGATGTACGAGTTAGCGTTATTAAATATATTTCACTTTATTACAGTAATATCGTCGGTTTTAGTTTTAATACCATTACAAAAATAAATAAACTGAAAAATCAATGAAAGGAATATTAAATACTCTACATTTCACTTCTCGTTTCATATTTTTTTAGCAAAATCGTCCATATCATTCATCAGGGTACCCACATATTATTGCATAAATAACTTTGTTTTGTTAAACATGTCTGATTTAATAATTTAATAGTGAAGAAACATTTTTTATAGCTTGATGAATAATACTTATTTAACTAATAAGTCTATTGATAACATTTAATATACACGATAACCTTTCAATTAAAACGAATTGCTAATTTTATCTTTAATAGTTTTATAATAATGTATCTACAAATAATAAAGTATCAACAAAAACTTTTGTTTGTAGAATTCATATATTTCACAGATATAATATTGCATTTACAAAAGTATACGTATCAACTAGCAGTTCACATTCGCTAGATGATAAATTTTATATAACACATTTACATTGTAATACCTAGTAAACAATAAATTTAAATCTATATTTATATGAAATAAATTATATTAGCAGCATTTTTAACTAAAACAAAACAGATGAATCAATTTGTAATTACTCAACGCTGTTTATGAGATATGCTCCTAGTTTAAATCTACACAAAGATGACGTCACGCGGTCGGACTGTAAGTTGCGAGGTAACCTACTAATTTAACCGATAGTGGGTTTAGTGTACCGCGTACACCATGTGGCAAACTGTTTCTATTTTCACACCTATCTCTGCGCGATGACGTTTGACACAACCTCACTATTTAGTATCTACTAGATACCTAGAAAAATGTTCCAGTCCATTAGAAAAACGTATCCAAAACTATGTGAACACTATCTAAATATTGTCGTGGTGAAAAAGAGGTTAGCAGGGCACTCAAAGTGGCAGAATATCAAGCATATCAAGGGTATTAAGGATGCTGAACGATCATTACTTTTTACCAAATTAAGCCAGCAGATTAGAGTAGCAGTTCAGGGTAAATTCCATAAACATTATTTAAAGTCATTGTCTTTAAACAGTTTTCATTTTGTAGAGGGAGGTTCGGCTGATCCAAAGTTTAATTTAAAATTAGATCAACTGGTGCAGCAAGCAAAAAGGGCAAATATGCCCGCTTCTAATATACAGAGTGCTCTAAAGAGCTCCCAATACGATACATCACAGGCTAAGCGTCATCTTATAGATATATTGCAAGTATAGTGTAGAATTAAGGATAAACGAATGCATGTGCATTCGTTTGCTAGAGTTGATATTATTTGGATGAAATAGACATCTAATATTTATTTTGCCTTGTTTTAGAGGACCAGGAAGTTGTTTCATCATCTGTGAGGTATTCACTAGTAACCTGCCACATACAAAGTGGCTCATGGGGCCCATACTTAAGAAACACAAGTGAGTGTCTTCAAAGGCCTATTTGTAAGTATTTAACTTTACAAATTTTTAGTTGTAAGTTAGCAGAAGGTGGCTGCATGCACTTATTTGAAGAAAAAGGCATAGTCGAGGCAGATTTTACTAGTGCAGAATCAGATAGCAAGGAAGTGATTTTGGAGAGGGCGACTGAACATGCTATAGAGGCTGGTGCCGAAGACGTAACGTTAACTGCTGATAACGTACTTCAGTTTACCTGCGACAAAAACAACTTAAATAAGCTAGTACAAGAGCTAGAGCGACTCAAATATAACGTGGCGAGTGCTAGCGTGGAGTTCATCCCGTCGCGGCTGCACACCTTGCAAGAGAGCGACCTGCGGATATGCAAAAGCTTGTTTGACAAACTGGAGAGCATACCAGAGGTTGTTAGTCTGTCCGATAATATAGCGTGAGGTGCTGTTAGGTCAGGTACATAAAATTTTAATTGTAAATAAAGTTTTTCTCATTACAGTTAATTTTTTTGTAAAAAATATTCATCTCGCCAGAGATCGCAACATTCCTAAAATAAAATGAAATTACTTGACATAAATTATAGACCTATAAACACTCTATTGTTGCCCGAAAACATTATAGAGGTTCATATAAAGAAATAATTTCTAAATGCGTGTCATCTCATTACTTCTTAACAACTGATAAAGTTCACATCGCATATTTGCGTACTTGGACGATTTTCATAAAGTATCCTATAAAAAAGATCTTCCTATACATTTTTGTATTAACAACTATTAAGTTAATTAACTATTAAGGTAAGTAACATACCTATTATCATATTTGTGTACATTAAAAGCATATTTATTTATTTATTTCGGAACAACACAATGTATTAAGGCCACACGTTCACCCTGACAGTTAATGGCATCATAATGTATCTGTTAAGATACTTATATTTCTGGGTGGTTTTTATAGCTCGTGAGCCCAAACTGTTAAATTTTTGCTTTAATTTCCCGCATAACTGAGTAAATTATTCGAGTTTTGGCTGATAATTTTCCGATACCTAAACATTGGATTGTTTTCTAAGAAAGTTACACAAATCTGGTACTATATTTCCGAGGCTCTACACCTCTTCTTGTCGGCATACTTCTCATTTTTCTGCACTACTTAATAATTACCCTCCAGAATGGCAGAAATTTCAAATAAAATGAATATCTCCTAACCTGTGTCCTAACCTAAAACAACCACTCTGAAGTTAGTTAGAGAGATCATTTGAACTAAATTTAACAATCATTGTTATAAATATGGGCTTCTTAATTTGATCCTAACAACGTGGTTTAAATAGTACATATTGTACCCAATATTGTTACAACTGCCTTTAAGTAACATTAGAAAATACCTAACAACTTGTAAAGTTAACAATGTGTCACCATAGTTAGGCCGTAAATCAATAAAAAATGCAAAATGCACTTCCAATTACCGTATCACATAGACGCGACGGTTCATAGAGGCGTCTAATCTCGTTTGCATCTATTTTTCGCAGCATGTTCTACATCAAGTGATGTAGGTAGGTAATAGTTAGGGAGCCTACCGCAACACTTAATAACTGCAGTATTTTCTACCAAGCCAGAAATAATAGAAATCATTATATCGAATATGAGGAACAAGAATATGGCCATAAGAAATTTCTCTCCGAGCCGCTTTCCAGAGGGCGCTTCTTTAGAGTCATGAAATGAAGAGTTGCTATTGACATACTGTCATCTGACACTTGAGTGTTGAATCACTACCTTCTTCAAACATAAGGAAATCTAAAATATTACTGCCAGGGACATTAGTCAGTCGTCGTGGGTTGTAGACCATTTTTGCGAAGAAAATTTTTATTTTCCTGGCTATACGAACAAGGAATAAAATTTTCAATACCATTTTACAATATCTTATAGAAAAAAGTAATATACGTACATATATACATACATTTATAAACATTATACATACATTTATAAATCGTGTATATAGGCCCGCCATACATACATTTAAAAATTGGATATATAGGCCAGTCATTTAAGACATTCCGGTAACTCTGGTAACTCAGAGAATCCGGTAATTCTGATTTTTTGTTGTTGTTAGGATTCATATCAGCTGCATAAAACCAAGTTTGCAGCTTGGAAACACTTGTGCTCTTTGCGCGATGGCGGGAAAAACTATGATATTTTTGAACTTCTTTCAGTTTTTGGGTTATAATTCGTAAATAATGGATCCTACGTAAAAAAATAATCTTAGCTTTTTTCAATCCGATAGAATTTCCTTCATTTAGAGACTACGTGCAGTTTTGTACGACCAATAGGTGTCTGAAGTTCTATATTAAAGTAAACAATACGCAAACAGAATCGATGTTTTAGAAACATCGATACATTGTTGTCATCTCTATTAGGCTCCACCCACACGTGTCGTATGTTGTTCCTATAGCGTCCGAATAGCAGTCGCTTTTTGCTCAAATGTTAGTTAACACAACTGTAAAAACTTGAATTTTAATTAACTAAAACACAATTGACAAAGTGCTTAGTGCTCTTAGTTCTGCCAGGGTAAGTAATGTCAAAATGTCTCGACAATTGAGATGAGTCAGATAACGAAGCGGAAATTGATGACGCTATACCTGATGGGATTCTGCCTCAAGAGCCCTTTCTGATCCCGCTAGGACCATTAGACCCACAACGACCGGGACCATCCAAAGAGTTCAAATTTTAAATTTTCATATTAATAAACAAAAATAAATATCAATTTTTCTGATTTTGAAAAATAAAATAAATATGCATTATATAAATAGGCGTAGTAGGTGTAAAAAATTTGTTTCTAACATTCGGGACCTCAGCCAGCCCCTCAGCGGTGCCCAGCCCCTCAATTGCCAGGGTGGCTGCTGCGCGTGGATGTTTGGCTGGACCCGGGCATGGGGATAATCTGGGGTGCCTTAATGTATTAAATAATTCCAAAATACATCTTGTTTGGTTTGATTTGGTTCTCTACGCCGGACTATTACGCTGAACCATTGCTCTGATTGCGATTTTTTAATGAAAAAGCAAGAAGTCAAATTAAGTCAAAAAAACTAAGAAATCGGCAGTTACGTAAAGGAATAAGAGCGGTATATCGAACCATTGAAGGAACTTCGAATATTGTGCTTTGGAGAGAAGTTATAACACATAAGGGAAAGGGGTACATTTTAATATAATTTTAGTATAAGTAGGACATCACAATCAGAGCAATGGTTTAGCCTAAGATGCTCGGAATGTTCGAACACAGCCAAAACTGGGTCTGCGTAACCTTGAGTGAAAAGGTGCCTCTCTATTTGGGCTTGCCATTCAAAAACTATAAATCCTAGTTATATGCATGCATTCGCGGAGTTGTCGGTAGAAAAACTCAAAATCTACTTTTATTAATAACAAGTTTTTGTTGCCAGACTAGCGGTTTAAGCTACGTTTTCATGTTAGTGCTATTTCACCCGTTTGAACGCCTGGGGTAGTTTGTGTTTCACTCGGAGAGGGTTGCAAATTTTGGACAATAAATATGCCATATGGAGGTACACATTTTCGAAGTTTTTTGCCTCTCAGACCTTTTGCAGGAAAGAAATACATAGTGGCTGGATATTAAGTATATTTTAAGATTTATTTATCTAGATATTATTATATTTATATCATCAGCACATTATATTCAGCTCATTATGTCAGCATATATTATATTCAAGACGGATTTTCATTAAAGTCGCCAAGCATGTCCTTTGCACGAATGATTTCAAATTATGTTTTAATAAAATTACTACTTGAGTTGTATTTATAGTCCATTGTTACCTACTTCATTTAGAGTAAAACGTAGTTCTTGTAATTTGATTAGTTGACCACTGTCTAAAAATAAACTAGTGTTATTAATAGATTTATATTTATTAATGGCAATGATGTTAAAAATAATCATAATACTACTTGCAAAATGTTTATTCAAAATGGTCACCAATCGTATCCTCTTTATAAATCCATTAATTTCAATCTATTGAAGTACCTGCTGTCCAATAATTACGTTAATTTGTCCCAAGCCTAGAAGTTTTATCATTTGATTTTCCTCTTTTTCCCTCTAAGATGGCTCTGCTCTCTACGTCACCTAATTTAAAAGTTCGATTCATTCTCGCCACTTCCCCTTACCTTTATAATGCTAGTTATAGTGATAACTTCATTTTTTGGTTGTTATTGTTGAAGTGGTAGGTACATTTGTATTATGTGGCATAGCATAGTATCATTCTGTATGTCTAGCTCTGTGGTATCCATTATTACTGGTCTGTGGTGGTGATCACAAGAAGAAGCAGAAGAATATATAATTATTCAATAGGAAGAACCACAATATTAACAGTTATAAATGAGTTTTTTTAAAATGGTATTTCATGAATGTTTATTATAGGTACATCTGTCGTTTTCTGATAGGTAACTGTAATTGGATATTCTGTTAAATAAATAAATAAAATAAATGCTCATGGACGATAATCAATAACAATTACCTCTATTAATGTCATGTACAATCCAGTTTAATTTGTAGCATTTTAAACGACGTTTTTTAAGTATTTAAGAGTTAAGGGAAGACAGTACTTTAAACCAATTAACACCAAAACGTTAGAAAATACGCACATGCTAAGAAATTGAGCTTATTATTCTGAATTAGGGATAATCATGATTATCCCATTTAGTGTGGGAAGGTTGATTTGATTCCTTTAAACTTATACGTAAATGCCATGTCTGCGAAATAAAAAAAGTACACATTATCAAATCTCGTTTATTCTCGTTTATTATATCGGAGCAATTATTAATAACGAAGTGAAATTCTTAACTATTTAGGTCACGCAGCTTCAGAAGACTATTCTAGCTATTTATAAAGATAAATATCACCCTCAGTGAACAAAAGCCAACTAAAATGTGTTCTGCAATGCTCACACAGACATCTCTCACACAAAAAAGTCTCTGCGTTTGTCCAATGTACACATCTCATATCCGTCCTTGCCGGTTATCTGTTTCCCACGGTATCCGTATCGCCATCTGCGCTTTCTCTCAACTATTCAGTATGTCTTGTATTTCCCGCAGACTCCTTCCCTTTGTCTCCACCACAAAGAAGGCGGTAAACAGCGCGGCCAACATGCAGCAAAGAGCGAAAAACAGAAACAGCAGCCCCATACCGAACGCGCCTACAATCTCGTCGAAATATTTGGTAATGATGAAAGCCAGGGTCCAGTTGATAGAGGATACCGAGGCGGAAGCGATGGATTTTAGATTGGAAGGAAACAGCTCGCATAGCAACGCCCAGGGAATAGGACCGAAGCCGGCGTTGAAGGACACTATGAACGTTGCGAGGGCCACGATAGGCAGGAACGAAACGGAATCCAGGTCTATCGAGTAGGTTTTCAAATAGCAATACAAACCTAGCGGTACTTCCGCGAGGATCATGCCAAAGGCGGAGCACATGAGGATCAGTTTGCGTCCAAACTTGTCCACTATCACAGGGGTGAGGAAGCTGCTCAGGAATTGAACGCCTACTACGATAATCGTGCAAATCTCGGCGGGTAAACTAGTCCCCGTTTGCTGGAAGATTCTTTGGCTATAAAATAACACAGCGTTGATGCCGGAGAACTGCTGGAAGACCAGGAGCCCGACGGATATCGTAAAGGCCCTAATGGCCCCTTTGGAGCGGAATATGTCGAGGAAAGTGCCGCGTTCCACGAGCGAGGACTGGATCTCGATCAGTTCCTTCTCCGCTTGGTCGCTGCCGCCTCGAATCTGCTCCAGGACAGACTTGGCGGAGTCGTTTTCGTGTACGCTAGCATAGAAGTATGGGCTTTCAGGTGCCAGAAGGAAAAATACCACCAGGAACACTACCGGAAACACGGCTAGGATTAAGTTGAAGGTGGATACGCTAAGGTACGGCCCTAGCGAGCATGAGAAGAGGATGCCGAAGCACACGAAGCAGCTCATCGACGAACTTAGAGCGCCTCTGTTGTGACTCTCCGAGATTTCCCCGATATACATTGGCATGACGATAAACGTGCCGCCCACCGCCAACCCCATGATGAACCTCGCTACCAGGAACGCTTCCGTGTTCTTGCTAAATGCCAGAAATAGGTAGCAGAGCAGGAAGGGCGAGGATAAGTAGATCAGAGTTATTTTTCTTCCTAGCTTGTCTGCCGAGTAACCGAAGATGAAAGGGCCGATGGCTGCGCCGAGGGTGAGGATGGATGAGATCCAGGACGTTTCTATGGTGGACACTTTCTTGACGAATGGAGTCGTGACGGGATCGCTCAGCTTCGGCAGTTCCGAAGACGACCATGTTAAGGCGGTGCCGCATATGAAGAGCAACAGGTTTCCTGGAACAAATAATAATAATGTAGTAGAGTGAAAAAGGTTTTAGCACAGCCGGGAATCGAACCCGGGAACCTTTGGCTTTCCAACACACTCACTTTACTCTCTACTATTCGGAGTTCCGTTCCTACAACATAATTGCCCCGGAATTCCTACAACCCCCTGTACAAAATTGCGCCCGTATGTAGGGTTGCCTACTACAGTTCGGCCTGATAACACAGCCGTCTTATCGTCGGGTGTCGACCGTAATCCGACATCTCGGTAAATCTCATAAATGCGTGTGCTGTCAGACGAAGTTCACACCCAATCCCACTTCTGATACTGTAGTAGACTGAAAAATGCTTTAGCACAGCCGGGAACTGAAATTACTTGAGAAACTTATTGAAGTGAAATTTTAAGTGAACGTAATTAAATTCAATTTTAATGTCTCATATCAACATAAAGCTAATATCAATATATCTAATGTCAACATAAAGTTGAAAACTATTTAATGGTGATGGGTTCATAACTTGGTGATGGTTTCATCATTTGTAGGTTTCCATAGTATTGATATGGTGGCAATCATATTAAAAATCAATTGTTGAGTTTACATAGTTACACTTTATATTCCCTCGAACAGCAGTTGACACTTATCATTCTATTTTTGAGATATTGAGCACTTTACAGTACATTTATGATTCAGATGTAATTTTAGGTGATTCCAATATACCAGATTATTCCGAGACTTTATTAACATTACACCCTGTAGCTGCAGTCTTACCATTAATTCAATTTCAGATTTTTTTAGAACACACCCAGTGTAACTTAATAAAACATGCCTTTGAAAGAATATAAATTAACGCAAGATTTGAATTAAATAGAAAACACAGTTTTTAGCCTTGATGGTTTTTTATTGAATCATAAAGTACATAGGATAGGGTTATTTATGCAATAACACATCGGGCAAATGGCCTCCACGGCTTTGCATGCACATACGCACTCGTTTGTCGAAATTTCATTTGTTTTCCGGCAGTCACGTGTGGGTTCTCAGAATCCCAAAAGCGGCAATTTTGGCGATTAACAAAGCCATCAAGGTGAAAATGTGCTTCATCGCTTAGGATGATGTTGCTCGAAAAATCAGCAGCCATTTGTTGATGTTCAATAATCCACTCAACGAACTCTCTTCGCTGTGCATGGTCATTAGGCTTCAGTTGTTGCGTTAATTGAATTTTGTAAGAATGGAGACACAGATCTTTAGTGAGTATACGCTGTAGAGAGCTTCTTGAAATTTGCAATTCTTGTCCAGGATGCCGAATTGAGGTTCCTTGATTGTCACCGACACTCTCACGCACTGCTTCGATTATTTATAAGAGAAGATACGTACACGTACACGTTTGTGTAGCTCCTATAAAACTGTGTCAAGAAAGTGGTGAATAGCGAATGGAAGTTTATGAGATTTGCACAGTGTACCGTTGAAGACCGAATACTGCTGGTAAGATAGTCAAAGTCTTAATTAAGTTTTGCATAAACTTGTATTTCTCATATATCGCCGGGTTTGAATAAATAATTAGTAAATGCTAAGTGAGGCCAGCTATATATAAAAACAAATAGTTTTTGTTACCAAGTGATAACGAAATCACGATACATAAAGAAAAACCGCAGCATATAAATCGGCGCTGATGCCAGGTTTATTTTATGGATCAAGATTTGAGATTCTATTGCACACCATGTCTACTCTAAAGTGTAAGTGTTGTAGTAAGGCGGCAGATGAACACAAAATGGTAACTTGTTGTATATGTAAAGAACATTACTTCCATCAGTGTGCGGAGTTAAGTATCACAGAAATGCGTAATATCAAAACCAAAATAAATCTAACCTGGACATGCACCAGCTGTTCTGAATTTGGCGCTAACATCAATGATTTAAAAGCTGTGATTCTTGGGTTAAAGAAGGAAATTGAAGAACTAAAGGCAATGATTACCTAAACAACCCTCAGAATGCAACTTCAGTTTTGAGGAAGTTGTAGCAGAGGTATCTGAAAGAAACGAGAGGAAGTGCAATTTGATAGTTTTTGGCTTAGCTGAAAACAATGAGCTACGAATTCCGTCGGAAAGACAAACTAAGAATAAGGTAAGAGAAGTTATAAATTTTCTGTTACCAGAGGAGAATATTGAGGATATCAAGCCCATCAGAGTTGGTAAATTTGATCCTACAAAGACGACGCCAAGACCTGTCAAAATTAAATTAGATAGTGAGAAGACTATTTATACTCTAATTAAGAAAGCAAGAAATCTTCGAAATAGTGACTCTTTCTCCAGAGTTAGTATTTCAGTGGATCGTACTCCGCGACAAATTGAACATTATCGGTCTCTAAAGATTGAGCTAAATAGAAGAGCGTCTGATGGTGAAACTAATCTCAAAATAAAATACCTCAGAGGTGTGCCACAGATTATAACACAGTTAAACGGAATCCGCCCAGCAGATCAAAAACGTACCAATGTTACTTTCAAAATGTTAAAGGTTTGAATTCCAAGGTGCTGGATTTTTATCCAGCTGTGGAATCCAGTGATTATGACTTTATTGCCTTGGTTGAAACTTGGTTGGGTCAAGGTGTAAACAGTTCAGAGCTATTCTCAGATAGATACTCCGTAATTCGAAGTGATCGTAAGTTTAATGAACTAGATGTAACTCGTGGAGGAACTAACTTAACGGCTATGGTACCTGCGATTGATATCATCGGGTGTAAATGTATCTTCACTTCTGCGTCATTGTTTATATATGTGTTGTATATTCCTCCTGAGGTATCGAGTTTGGATTTGGAGTCATTCTTGGAAGATTTTGAACACTTCGTATTGCACCAGGAAAATGTTCTTATCTTGGGAGATTTTAATGTCAGACATTTTGTAAATAAATGTGTTCAAGATCTTCAAACTAGGTCAGTTATAATTTTTTTAAAGTTTACTGGTATGACTCAGTTTAATAATATACTAAATCTAAGTGATAGGCTGTTAGATTTGGTTGTAAGTAATATAAGTTGTATTGGTATACGGGACTTAGTTCCTTTAATCCAAGAAGATTTTCATCACCCAGCATTATCAATACAATTTTTTGTTAATAATCGTGGCGACAACTGCGCATTTCGTAATAATAATGGCAATAGATCATACAATTTTAGAAAAGCAAACTTTCATGGACTTTATAATTTCTTGATGGGTGTAAATTGGGCCTTCTTGGATGAATATGTTGAAATTGATGATATATGCAGTGAGTTTTATGCGGTATTGTACTCTATTTTTGATCAGTATGTACCAGTACATGCACACAACACGAGGAAATATCCTATTTGGTATACATCAGAAATTATCTATTGTTTGAAGCTAAAGAGCAAATACCTTCGGCAAGCAAAGAAATTCAAAGATACGGGCGACAATTATTATCAGGAATTCTCAAGGGTTCGCAAGCACGTAAAACTTTTATCTGTACAAGCCTACAAGAATTACATTAGTTCAGTTGAAACCAACATCTGTAACGATCCAAAGAATTTCTGGTCGTAAATGCCTTTGCAAAGTTCTTTAGTTCTGTTTATGCAGTAAGAGTTAATCAAGTTAACAATGACAATTTATTTAACAAATTCTATCCTTGCGTGAGCTTGTCTAACTTTACAGAAACTCAGTTAGTGAATTTCATCAAAAATTTACCTAATTCACTGCAGGTCATGACCCTAGTTTTATTGGCAGGGGCTGTGCCAGAATTTTTGCTATTCCACTACTAAAAATATTTAACATCATCCTAAGAGACAGCAAATTTCCTGATTGCTGGAAGTTAGCAAGGGTGTGTCCTATATTAAAATGTAATAGCCCTGCTGAAGTTAGTAACTATAGACCCATTTCCATTTTATGCAATTTTTCGAAAGTGTTTGAAATGTCTGTGTACAACAAATATACTGGCAAATTAAACCTTTCATCTCAGTTTCGCAGCACGGGTTTATAGAGAAAAGGTCAACTATATCTAACTGAGTAATTATAAAGCAATTCATCGCAGACCACATGGATGAACGAAACCAAGTCGATGTTATATACACAGACTTTTCCAAGGCTTTTGATAAAGTTGATCATGGTATTTTGTTAAGTAAGCTCTCAATGTACGGATTCAGCAATTCGCTAGTCAGGCTATTTATTTACCTCCTACTTGGATAATAGATCTCAGTTTGTCAGTTATAACGGCTTTAGTTCTAGTCGGTATGTTGCAACCTCAGGAGTACCGCAAGGTTCCAATCTAGGCCCACTCTTATTTACATTATACATCAATGATTTGACAGACAAAATAACTTGCAATAACCTTTTATTTGCCGACGACTTAAAAATTTATGCCCCTATTTATACACAGGAAGATTGTATGCACCTTAACTCTCAATTGCCACTAATTGAGGAATGGTGCGCTGAGAACAGATTATTTATGAATATTTCTAAGTGTAAAGTATGCTCATATACACGCAATACTCGAACCTTATTATACTTCTACCAGCTAAATAACACTACACTTCAGCACTGCAGTTCAATTAAGGACCTTGGCATAGTCTTTGATGATAAATTGTATTTCAAGGAACATATTGAGAATGTAACTTCCTTTGCTTTAACCATGCTGGGATTCATTTTAAGGAACTGTAAAACATTTTCTGATCTCAATGCGTTACAAATTCTATATTTCGCTCTAAGCTTGAATATGGTGCGTTGGTATGGTATCCTCATTATTCCAAACAAAAAAAGGCCCTAGAGAATATTCAAAGGCGCTTTTTAAAATTGATGGCGTATATCCAACTAGGGGTACAGATCAAACTAGCTTACTGCTGCGATTCAACATCGCATCTCTCGAGAATCGTAGAATCAATGCCACCCTATTGTTTTTATAGGTATAAACTAACAAACAACATTATCGATGCACCAGGTCTACTGTCCCAAATAAATTTCTGTATCCCTAGAATAAATTCTCGATATTACCCGACTTTTTATTGTAGTACAAGTAGAACCAATGTTTGCCTGTCGTCACCGATTCCTATAATGTGTTTCAATTATGATAATATTAGTAATGTATGTGATATTAACAACTGTAGCATAACAGAGTTATTAAAAAGGTCCAATGAATTTTTGTCTCATAACGAAGACTAATTCATTTATTTTAACTCTTTCATTGTAATATTAATAATAATTCATTTATCTATTTATTTATTTATACCAATAAAAACTTTATTATTCTCAGATATAATATATTTATAAACATGTATGCCACTGTAATGTAATGTATGCCACCAATATGTATGTCACTGTAATTATTATTCTTTATCGTATTTACTGTAATTATTCTTTTGTTGTCCTCTAAATGGAATTTTTTTTTCTGTTGGGCAAGTAATAAAATATTATTATTATTATTGACATTTGAGCGGCTTGTTCTTGGACGACCAGTGTGTTTGGCGTCTCCAACGGATCCAGTCTCCCTGAATTTTTCATTTAATCTCTTCACAGTTGACGAATAAGTTAAAACACTATTCCGACCATATTTTGTATGAAATTTTCGAACTGAGGCCGCCAAGATTTAATTATTTTTGAAATATTTTTCAATAATGAAGACACGTCGTTCTATCGTGTAACGCTCCATTTTTACTAACCCTAAACTGTCAGCTATCGAATTGTTTTTTGTTTAGGGTTGCCAACACTTTACTGCACAAATGGCGGCAAATTCAAATCTTGCGTTAATTTTGAGACACTCTTTACTAGAGAATAAATACTAGATCTCCAATAAAACCTGTACTGTTGAAAGGGTAATATATATACATTTATATCTACAAATAAAAAAATGAACAACAAACTAAAAGTAAATACTGGTCTTGTAGTGCTATATTACCCAAATTAACTAATTTTTATTCTGTTTATCGTTCCGGCATAAGCGAATAAACAATGTCAGGTATATAAAACAATAATATGCTGATTAAGATGTTTAAGGTCTAGGTCGACTTAATAAACAACATTATTATAACAACTAAATGAAATTGGGTCACGTATACGTTGTACTGATCTGGTCGAACATTATATAAAGTAGTGTAATTAGGTCACAACGATAATTGATGCGTTGAGGCATTGATGCGTCGAAGCAAGTAGGCACTTGAAGCAAGCGTTGAACGTTGTACGTCTCGCTGTGCATGTGTGATAATGTACTGTGTTAAATAAATTAATACCAAAATCACCACCACACCGTGCACTATAATTTTAAAATCTACCAAAGCCTTTCAGAGATTAATGGGGACTTTTGAATAAATTTTTCTGATGTTGAACGGGCCCTCGAAAGCTTTTATAATAAAACTTACTATGACTTGTTCACTTAAAGGTCACGTAAAGGTTTTCTATAGTTACGTAACACAAAATACATAACTGCATCTTGGTTGCTCAACGTGAAATATGCAATTGTATAAATTAAATTTGATTTTGTCAGATTTCATCCATTTTTGTCCAATATTCTCTACGTCCTAGACTAATTCAAAAAAGTGGACAAATTCACAACCCTGCGTTAAACCCGATGGTTTCGTAATAATTCTGGACCCGTTGCAGGTCTCCCTGATCGCAGTCCGATAATAAAAACCGCCTTCTTATTGTTCTATCGCTTACTTGAACTTGCCCCCTCACCCCCTCTAATTGGTTTTTCATTTGCACAGTAATTTCATTTGCAAGTAATTCTTCTGTCCCGCAAAACATTTAGCGATTATCTCGCTCCCTAGTAGATTTTTTTCGACCACAATTATTTCATCTTGTGAATACACCAAACTCACGAAACCGTCTTACAGATCTTTGAACTTTGCATCTTCCCAATTCCCAACGCTCTGGTCACATGATATTGTGACCTACCATGCCGCACCAAAGCAACGGCTCCCGTAGAGTCGGTTGCAAAAAGATCCATATTTTTTAAACTAATGTTAAACACGCTCAAATGTGACAAATTGTAAACTAACGGTTGTCAGTTTAGTTCTGACAGAAACAATTGTCTGTCATAGCCAGCAGTGGAAAAAATTACAGTGACTTTATACAAGACAGTGGCGACAATAGCATCTTAGCCCCGCCCACCCGCCATGTTGCATCAAATTCAAAGCAACCTTACACGTAAAATTTATATGAGTGTAAACTTTTGCCGTTTTGTTAAGTTAGTAATAAATGAAGGTGAGGAGGATTTATGTAACATTAAGGGAATTTAGAAAAAGAACAGATTTACCCACTACCTAAATGACTGCAAATTGATTGTAAATAGATCCCAAAGAGCACATTATTTACTGTAAAAAAAATTATCTAAAGAACTAGGTACGTATTGTATATATTTGATAATACCTACTTGTATGCCCCAGATGTTATTATGTTCCGTTAAATGTTCAACCAGAAATAAACACATAAAAAAGGAAACAACAATGTATTTTTAAAGGGTTTACAATTACAATGTATTTCTAAAAAATGAAGAAAAAATATAATAATTCGGATGAAAGGTTGAATTTCAGCAGAAAATATTTGGAGTTTTTTCTTTTTTTAATTTTTTTTAGTTATAATCAAGTGTTTTCAAAATGTTAATAAAAATAAATCTAATTACAATAAATTTCCAGCTAGTTTTACTAGCTAGCCGTTTTGTTGCACTTCAGCATTTGTTTGAGTTTATTTTCAAACGAAATATTACAAATCTTGTAATAATTTTGTTCTGTAATGTATGACAGTTTGGTAAATTAATAGAAAGAGAGGACATTTTATTTAAAAAAAAATCTTTTAAATTTATATTTTGTTTGGATACAATTGATATGTTTTAAAAATAGTTTCCATTTCTAAAAAAAAGCAACTAACGAACGACTGACTGACATATCATAGAAGCAATAGGTAGGTACTGTGGTAATATTGAAAATTATATTAATAATGACCCAGAAAATAAATTCTGGCAATTTATTAAGCCAATAATATGCAATTATTGTTATTTTTGGAGTCGGTGCTAGTCAAGTAGTATAAGTATACATCAGTATACTCTAATTGTATTTGACTAGAAGTTTGAGTTTAGGTTTATTTGCAATTGTGGTATCGCTTCTAGATAAATGTATGCCTAATGCTTTTATATATCAATATGTTCAGGGAAAACAATTATAAATAGTAGACCAGGTAGTCGTTTTCTATGAATGTGAGTTCTCTGTCAAAAAATTCGTTTGTCCATGCTGGGTAAGTCAAATATAAAGACACAATTAAACTCGCTTTATCGGACTGCTCCCATTAAACATAATGATGAAGTGGATAAGAATAGATATGTTTTAAACCAAATAATTAACTGTATACGGTTTTGTGGTGCGTTTGAATTAGCGTTAAGGGGTCACGATGAAAAGGAAGGTTCAGCAAATAGGGGCATATTTAAGGAATTGGTAAAATTCAGCGCCGAATTGGAAATGACTTAAAAAAACATTTCAAAGCCCGAGTGTTTTTAAGGGTACCTCAAAGACAACTTCTTGAGTGCATGTTAGAAATTTATCATGAGAAAGTTAAGAAAGAAATAGAAAATTCCCCTTTTGTTGCAGTCATTGCTGACGAAACGATGGACGTAGCTTGCGAATTTCAGTTGGTCGTAGTTTTTAGATATTTATGTAAAGGGCGACCTGTTGAGAGATTTTGGAGGTTTTACGTGCTCGACGGACACGATGCCAAATCAATTGCTGAATGCATCTTAAATGTTTCAAATCCCTTATTAAAAAATAATCCACACAAATTAATAGCTCAAAGCTATGATGGTGCATCTGTCATGAGTGACGGATTGAATGGCGTACAAGCATTTATTAAGGAAACATACCCTCTAGCAAATTTCGTCCACTGCTATGCACATCAGATGAATATAATTATGAAAAGTGCATGTTCTATCAATCAGCAGGCTGGGTTTTTTCCCAACTTATCTGGCTTGTGCTCTTTTTTTTCTGTCTCTCCCCAAAGAACAAAAATTTTAGATGAAGTGGTTAGTCGCAGATTACCAAGATCTTCCCAAACTCGATGGAATTTTCCCTCCCAAGGTGTTCACATTATTTATGAAAACAGAACTGATCTTATTACTATTACGGTCTTCATACAAGACCTTTCACGAGATTCAGCATCTGTTAATCAAGCCAATAGGTACAAATTAAAGCTGCAAGATAAGCATTTTGTATTTTGGTTATCCCTTTTCATAAAATAATGCCACATGTAGAAATCATTTTTAATCAGTTACAAGTATGTACCGATTCTGTCAAAGTAAAAAATGATTTGCAAAATTTTGAAGCAGCAATTCAATCTATACGGGAGCAAATGGACAGCGTCATCGACAACATCGAAAAAGAGATAAACTTATCACAGACAGAAACTGATGAACGACCAAGAAAAAAGGGGCGAGTTGAAGAAGACAGCAAAAAAGGGAAGCTTTAGAAATATGTGATGCAGTATTACCACAAATCAAAACAAGATTTAATTTCTCTGGACACTTATCCGCTTCCAATTTATTTATGTCAGAGAAGTTTTCTGCGTATAAACATCACTTCCCCGAAACATTTCTGAGTGAGACATGTTCAGAATTTCCTTTTTTAAACAAACAACAGCTGAAAACAGAATTGCAAGTACTGTATCAGAGAGACGAATTAAATAATACTTCTGGAGCAGTTCCATTATCCGTTTTATTGAATGAAGAAGGTTTAAATTCTACATTTCCAGAAGCTCTCAAACTTTTAAGTATATTCATAACCATACCTATGTCAACATCTGAAGCCGAACGCTGTTTTTCGATGCTTAAACATGTTATAACATTTCTCAGGAATACAATGAAGGAAAAAAGACTTAGTGCCTTAGGATGTTATCGGCGGAGAAACATTTCATTAATAGTATTGACAACTTTAATAATAAAGTAATTGAAAATTTTGCAAACAAAAAAGAGATAAGAATGGAGCAAACCGCAATTAATTTACCGCAAACTTTAAAACTATCGTTAAAAACTTTCATCGCGTGTGTTAATTAAGTTAATTTTATAACTTTTTTTTAATAGACATAAAGACATTAAGTAGTTTTAGGAGTTCTCTATAGGATTATATCTCAGGAGGTTAGAAGTAATCTAAAGCCGGTGGCCATGGTAATCATAAACTCAAATAATTATTCTTGTGGCAGTCTGTATTTTTGTTCAAATGGATATTTTATTGAAATTCTGAAGTGCCAGGAAAATGCGTGACCTAGAAAATTTTAAAAGTCTCCTGTAATCATAAAGATAAGAAGATGGATGATGTTAAGAACAGATGAGACTATAGTTTGAGTCTTATTGGGATTTGTTTGTAAGGCAACTGTTATTCGCAGGATGTTATCAAAATCTTGGAAAAATCCAATATCAGAATAACACCCCGTATGTAAGAGAAACATGAACTTGTGAAAGACTCAATGACGTATTAAAATTCTATAGAAGAGTAATTGTACAGTGCAAAAAAGATCATCACAATTGGATGACTGGTTCGGAAAATACTTAAACATGGAAATTATGATAATTGTATGGTGATGCGCTACCTTATTGCATGGTGATGATTTCTTTCGCCAGTGTACATATTCTCAAATATTCTTTTCTACAATCTACAAACAGTAAGAATATTTATACTTTCCCCCATATAAGAGACATTGGATGTGCAAAAAAGAACAAATAATTTAAAATTACCACCGTTATTTAAGAGAACAGGAATATATTCTTTTTTTATTAAGTTATATCTTCTATATCATATCATACATCTTCTTGGCTCATATCTGGCTGGTAGGCAACGGTATGTCGGTGTTGACAATGTTGAATCGCGTATGCTTCCAACCTTTAATGGCGTGCCTCAAGGATCCGTATTGGGTCCGCTACTTTTTCTTATATATATAAATGATTTGCCAGTCAATATTCGAAGTAGCAAGTGTATCCTATTTGCTGATGATACCACCTTGTTAACCCGAGGCGACGCCAACTTGAGTATGAGTAATCTAAGCGCAGCTGAAACTTGGTTTTCAGCTAATTTATTAAAATTAAATGTCTCTAAAACGCAAAACCTAACCATTACCTCGGATAAATGGTCACAATCCAAAACATCTTTACTTGGGGTTAAACTTGATACTAATTTAAACTTGGTATCTCACATTGATAAGATTTTACCGGTGCCCAGTATATATATATATATATATATATATATATATATATATATATATATATATATATATATATATATATATATATATATATATATATATATATATATATATATATATATATATATATATATATATATATATATATATATATATATATATATATATATATATATATATATATATATATATATATATATATATATATATATATATATATATATATATATATATATATATATATATATATATATATATATATATATATATATATATATATATATATATATATATATATATATATATATATATATATATATATATATATATATATATATATATATATATATATATATATATATATATATATATATATATATATATATATATATATATTTAATTTAATGTAAGCAAGTTATTATCAAACTATTTTTTATCTTTTTCAGGCCCGTCGATGCAGAAGATCGTAGATCCTGCCAGTTTACACCTTCGAAGAATATTGCAGTATCATCTGCGTAAGATATGATATTACCTTCTGAAGGTAAGGCAAGTAAGTCATTAATGTATATTGTAAACAGGACAGGGCCTAGAAGTGTCCCATGTGGTACCCCACAAGTCACAGTTCTTTCGTCACTATCAACACCGTCAATTACAACCTTTTGTTTCCTATTCGTTAGATAGTTACGAAATAGGTCTGCCATTGTACCAAATATAATTACGTAAACATGTTTTTTAATACATATAGGTAGTTATGTCCTAATAAAGTTGCTTCATTGTATTTATGTATTTTTGCATTAAAACGTTGTAAGTGCAGTTATTTTTCAAAAACTTCTCGCGGTTATTCTCGCCCTATGACTGAAAACACTGATGTCACAAGTCACCCGACGATAGATACACTTTTGTTGTTCCAAAAATCAATTCCTTGAACCACCACCTAACTTTTGAGCCGATAATCATTTGCCTAGTCCGGTTTAATATTACAGCTCGGTAAAGTTTAAAATCGTCTCAATTCAATTCACCCAACATGACGGATCTTAATGCTAAAAGTTTTCTAGGTACGCGGTAACGTTGCATAAACATAAATTAATATGACGATTCTGATAAAAAAATAATTGCAGCATGCGTAGAAACTAAATCAAACGTATTTACCTGAAAACACCGCCTTATGCACAGAACTGATTTTCGCAAAATGCATTGCTAACACTCGTCTGTCCCCTCGGACGTTATTACACACTATGACGACTAAAATTCCGCGGCGACGACATTTTTCTTTATAGACAGCTTCTAAGGAACAGCAAGGAAGCCACCGCAAAGAAGGCCACCTAGGACTTCCGTTCAACGGTACGTGTTCCACGGGCTAAATCTCCAACAACAAGGTTCCCGCGTGCTATTTTCGGTCTTGTAATGACGCCTATACCCTTATTGTTATTGCTAAAGTAGACTTTTAAGTGCCAATCGCACTTAATGAATCTGTGGAGTAATTTTCTTATTTAGTTTTAAACGAATACTGGCTGACGATAAATTCCAGCCAAAGCGTCGTCATCGTCTCTATTTGTTGATGGGCAGAGATGTTTTCAAACACAGCGCGCATAGTTGCTCAGTAATAATAATAAAACGCGCGGATGCCGTTCTGGACAAGTCGGAGGTCAGGGGGGCACTGACCAGCAAAAAAAAACTGGTAATAATAGGCACATAAAATCAAAATATTATTTACGAGAGTACTGTAAGTACTATTTAGTAAGTACTGTAGATACTTATGTATTAGAATTTTTTTTAAAAGTATTAATCCGTATTTACGAAAAAAATATATACCTATCTTGTAGTCGCCATCCTAAATATTGGTTATAATAAAAATTCGTGATGTGCTACACTAAAAACCCCGAGAAAGACTTTGAGTCTAATAGAAGCATAAAAGGCAAAATTCATCAGCAGTATGAAGCTGTCATCCAGAATATTTGATCTGATTGGTGATCTTACAGGTACTCCGATTTCAACTCCTGACTTGGTTGGCAGTGGCGGCTCATGCCAAATGAAACAGGTAGTGCCAAAACTGGCAGACACATAGTGAGGTGCGCGAAATTTTTTAAAATTCTCAAGGTCACGCGTTTTCCTGGCACTTCAGAATTTCAATGAAATATCCATTTGAACAAAAATACAGACTTCCACAAGAATAAATATTTGAGTTTATGATTACCACGGCCACCGGCTTTAAGGGTGCATTATTGTTTTAATTTTCAACACACACATTTATTTTTATAGACAATTTTCAAAAAATGGTCATAATGTTTAGTACAAAATAATTAATCAATATAAAGATTATATAGATTAAAGATTATATATTACTTACCCACAGTACTTGTAGATTACTTCCAACCTCCTAAGATATAATACTTAATGTCTTTATGTATATTTAAAAAAAAATTATATAATTAATTTAATTAACCCACGCGATGTTTTTAACGATAATTTTAAAGTCCGTCACCTCCAAACAGGACACATACAAAACAAAACCACTTATTTTTACCGTAGATAGTTTTATTTTACGGGATCGAGATTTTTGTCCACTGCCACTTTGTTTTATAATATTTAAATCAGACGTTGGTCGTCCTAACTCTTTAACTTTAAAGTTTTTCTTCCAGTGAAAAGTTACTAAAAGTTTTTAAATCGCCGATCTTATTCATGATTAACTTATTAAGTACCTACTAAAAACTAAACACGAATATAAGTTTACTATTTATCACACACAGACACACTATTCCAATATCCAATAAAAGTTAACTACAACAAAACAAATCTGTTCCATCAAAAATAAAAATTCTCCTAGAAAAACACACTACACGTAATGTCTGACATAACAGGGAAGCGTGATACACTAGGTACTACTTGGAGTTGCTCCGAAAATCAATGCAACCTACGAAATAAAATTGTAGGTATTATTATAACATAACCTATAGTTTTGACGTGGTTATTTGTTTACCTTTGTCATTAAGATGTTAGGAGCATCAGAAATACATTTTTGCACGTGTCTTTCTCAAGCACTTTGGACTTCTGCGGCGCATAACCTACTTTTTGCTTCTTGATAAACATAATTCATTTAATAAATTTACTTATGTCGATGTTTTAAGTATAACGTGGCTTTAAGCATAGAGTATCTAGGCCATAAACTTGCAATTAGCCCTTTTTCAGAGATATTCGAGAAATATTCCAATATCACCGACTCCGAATAGCGCGTTACTTACTTTTCGTTGCACCATGATATAAATTCAGCCATGATAAAAGTTTTTTCATATAGATGTCTGCTCTTTTCTGGCACTAAACTTTTAAAGCTGCTACATTTGCACTTTCTGCCAGTTCTGGCGGGGTTATGTTGTGTGTAGAACACACACAGAACACATACAGAACGCAAACATAAGAAATAATATATTATATGGACGGAGACTGAGATCGAGATGTCAACGTCAACGATGACAGATCTCAGAGGAGATTTTTAATGCTTTCATTTCTCATGCGAGAATGTTGATTTGTTTCGCTTTAAGGTTTTGATAACATTGTATATTTGATGTAAAAGTGTGCTTGCGTTCTGTAGCCAATGTTCTTGTAATTTGGTTTCAATAATAATTATTTTCATTCTGCATTTTGTTAAGACGCGTTTGGTCCAGGATTTTGGTTAATTTGAAGTTAAATGTCTTAATATACATAAATGAAGGTATTGGTGAAGTGACAGTGACAGTGTATTTGCATCTTGACTTCCAGGGAGCATTCAGGTGAGATCAGAGCTTTTTGTATAACTAGTGTCACTACGGCCCTCGAGCCTACGTCCATTTGCTTTCCTCTATAGCTAGTCAGGCTCAGCGACCTATTATTCTCGCTGATGGCGCCCATTAGAACTTGATAAAATTGCGTTTTTGTTCGCAATTAACGTTTATAATTAGTTTTATATATATTAATAACTTTAGTTCTACTATAATCTGTAAGAATTGGGGCCTTCTAATTTTTTGTTATTTCTTATAAAAGGATCGGCTAGAAACAGTTAACATAAAATAACATTAAATACTTTCTCGATATCCATTTATTCGACGTTTTACAAAACTATATTTCAAATATTAAGCGTGACATTACTGACAGTGACAGATTGATGACACGGCGTCTTGATTAGGAAATTTAAATGTATGCGTATGTTTCACTAAAATCGGCTATTAATAGAAAAACATGCATTAATAGGGGTCATTAATAAACGATTTTATATACATTAATTAAACTCGTAAATGCTCGGTCGACGGAATTAGCTATTTATGCAACCAGTTGGGAAAAGTACCATTTTGTGTAACGAGTAGATTTTTGTGGAACGAGCGCTAGCGAGTTCCGCAAAAGGATGCGAGTTACACAAAATAGTGTTTCCCAACGTGTTCCATACAAGATTTTTTTCTAATTTTCACCAATTTTATATTTTATGAGAAGAAAACTCATTTGAATTTTATACGTTTAAAAACAATCCAGTAGGTTGTAACGGTGTGACAGCTCGTCACTTTCATGGCTTGTCAGGTCTGAATGACCTACTATGAACTGAACTTTACAAAAACAGTTGCGTAATATTTTACTTTTCGTAACTGGTTGTGAGAAGTAAGACGTTTCCTAACGTCAAAGGGTTTTGAAAGGTCTCACTTTACATATCAAAATTAGAAAAAGGTATTAAATAAGGTATCTCGTACTCTAACTCTTATTAAGAAGTTGACTCAAAACGAATTGACGCTTATTAAACTATACACTCATTTAAAGTATACTGTATACCAATTATATTCATATCATATCACCAAAACACCTGTAGGTATATTTTGTTATAGAGAATATTTATGACATACCTGATTAACATGTTTCATTTTAACTTTTTTTCGATATCACTTACAACGGCGCTATTTCCCAAAAAGCATCGCGACACAGAGTTTTCATCCCCCCAACCCCCGATGTCCAACTCGGGAGTATTTAACACAGGTGTACTATCAGGGGCCTTATGTCTACCATACCACCAAATTTCATTACAGGAAACTGTAAAAGTTACCATTTTAATGAAGAAAAAATCAATGGAGTTGAATACAATTCAATTTTTTTCAAACACGGCACAATCTGGGTCTAAAAAGTTAGCAGACAGCAAATGGATGTCAAAAAATGACACGGATAAAAGTATGTATCCAGTCACATTGTTAAAATTACTCTTAGAAACAAAAACATAACATCCGAACGACTTTAAACAGATTCTAAAGGTTAGTATAAAAATAATCCACTGGGAATTAATACAATATCTATTAGTATCAAAAATTCTGCAGCTAAAATTGGACGGGACATTACAAATAATAAAATTACCAATCAAACCGTGTCAGTACAGTTTCCCTTTTAGCCAAAGAAGGTGTAAGGGACCAACAACTTGTAAAGATAGCTGGACACTCGTCATCAATTAAACCTTACTTCCAAATTATTCAGGGTTAATTTTAAATGACGAAAATCTTAGTATAACTTACGAGCCCCGAATAAAACAAGTCAACACGGATATTCCACATCTGTGGAAACTAGAGAAGAGAATATTGAAACCAAACAATTTATAACAACTGTGTTTTTAGTAACTGTTCCTTCTAATAATTGTATAATTAAAGATAATTACTGTTGTTGTTCGTCCTTCGCATATTCTGCAGTTAATTTATCTTGCCAAAAATACTCGAGCTTTTCTTCTATGAATACATTTCCTCTAAAAATTTGACCAAACAGTAATCCGGCTCGACAAAATCTCTCGACAAGCTCGACATTTGACAAAATCTCGCAACATCATGTCAGTTTTTTTTAATAAAATCACTGATTGGCAAAATTATTTCATTAAAAAAATAAATTTATCCGAAAAAAAGAAGCTCTCATTGTGGTTTACGGTTTTACTGTTGACTGAAGTTTGTTTAGTTTACAATTTTTTTCAAATTCTGTAATTTTTAGCAATATCCTGTTACGTTTCCATCTAGTTTTGACCACGCGGATGCGGCCACGATCATTTGACTTATTTGCACTAAATTGCGTCTGGAGTCTGGGATAACCTCCTACAGACAGATCACTTAACTCATACGGCCAATTTTCACGGCGCAATTCCTGCTCCGCGCCACGCTTGCATCTATCAAATAAATTATTCACCTAACCCAAAACAAATACATATGTTATGCAATGCCACTAACTTAATATTCTATGGGCGGGTCCAGCGGATTGAACTCGATATGAATTCTAATCATATGTAACACAGTTTTTTTAAGTAGAATCCATTTTAACAATCGGATTGTTGTCTGATTACCCATACCGCACTAGCGAATCGAATCAGAGAGACATGAATTATTTATTTAGCTTATAAAAAACAATAGAGATCACTGACAGATTAACGCAAATCAAGAAGGCAAATTTGCAAATTGGGAATAGAATGACAGTCAAGTTTTAGGGCGACTTGATCATGAACTACAGTACATTTAAAACGTATCTACATCAAGCACGATTTTAATTGACATAAATAGATGAAGTCGGGGATATATTATAATAAAAAATATGCCTCATCTATGCCGCACTTGTTATCGCCCGCGTAAAACGGTAGTTAATTGACATGCAGGTAGCATTTTCGCAATATCCTTTATTTATAGCGATACACCATGAACGCGCCGACGTTTTATGAACTTAGGAAAAATGGGCCAAAGTCGCGGTGGAAAACCTTCTCGATAACTTCGGTAAAGGCTAAACGGCTTATTGCTATTCATTTCGATTTCACAACATTCCATAGAGGGATAGTCGGGTATTTATTCTAATAACACAAGACAAATATTATTCATTGTATTTTTTTTGTTGGCGGGTACAAGTTCGATTACAGCGGTTTTTCAGCGCAGTTCTATTGCTAAAATGTGGCGCCAATTGTTGACTGTTACTTCCATAGCATGCGTAAGTTTAAAGCACATATTTTTATTGATAGGTTTTAGGATGATAATCACGTAGGCTATGGGAAACGACATTGATTAAAAGTATTGTAGTCAATTTACAGAGTGGTAGTTTTTACTTGTGCGAATATAGCTGAAGCATGAGAAAATATAAGAATGCCCATCCGCCAATGACAGCTGATGTCGCGAATACACGGAGAGTTTGACATCACCTGTCATTAGTGTCAATTTACAACAAACGCGAGTGCTAGTTGAACTAATTTTAGGATATTCGCAAGATAAGTAGTTGACGATGGCTATATTGACAGTTGAAACTGACAAGGGGGAATTAAAATGGCATTAAAAAATTCCGATTACGAATTTTGATTTGACTCTTTCGTCCAAAATTGCGAAATGGAAAAATGCAATTTTGTGCGAATTTATGAAAACCACGGGAATATTTTCCCTTTGTATCCGTTTCAAATTTTGACACCGATATATCTAAACATTGGCTGTCTTGCAGTTAGGTAAGTTTCTAGAATGATTAATTTGGTTGTCAAGAATGTTGGAAGTAAATAGTAATGTATAACGAGTAAAATATTGGACAAACGGCGTGCCTTCTCCGTAAAAATTCACTAGAATTGTTTTGTGAATATGTCGCACGCTTATTTTAACGTTAATGTAGTGTCAAATTTTTGGGGTACCTACAAAACACAATGACCTTGAAATTCCTTTAAAAAAAATCGTCCACACATTATGCTTCCTTCATTCAAAATGCCACGAACCGCCACTGGTATTTAAGTATCTACGTTAGATCTACATGAACAATTTGAATTTCGACAAATAACTTTTATTGCTTCACTGTGAAAAATGACCTAACTAACCTACTCATATGAAAAAAACATTTGTGGGAACTGCTTCTCTATTTGCTGTAAATTAAAAAAATATATAGCGTAAGATAGAGTGCTAATTGGCCTAAGTAAAATCATTCCCGTAAAAGAACACACTTGCTGCTACTGGACTGTGTATTTATTACTAATCGAAAAATTAATTAATACCATGTGCAAGTGATTTTATATAGTTACTATTAAAGTACGAGTTGTAGTAACTTTGGGCTTTTGAATCAACTGCTCTGTTAATTTATTTCAGCATCTTCTACTTTCAGCCAACTAACAGAGCTAGTTGCAACAGTTTACCCAGAGCTTGCAATAAACACTTTTCGTTCGATATTACAAGCTTCGGCCACCTTCGGCTTTTCCCGGTCGGCTACGGCTAAACCATCTCTACTGCCATGCTTCTCATCTCATTTTGTAATTTTTGTATTGCGTCGTGAGTCGTGAGGGAAGGTCAGTGGTGTTTTGTGGTTATATAAGTAGTGTTTATTGTGTTTTGTTTGGCGCGGATTGCTATATAGCGAAATAGACTGACTGAATGAATGGACTGATCAGATCGTTGTTCTATATTTTATATTCGAGTGTTTAATTTTGAGTATAGGTTCATATACTTCCAGTATAAGTATAACAATTAGGCCATTTTTATTTTCATAATTATTATATTCTTTAGTTTTGTATTACTGCAATACAAGTATTTGATATTTATTTTATATATAAGATATTAGAATAATATAATACATATTAGATTTTAATTCTGAGCTAAGTATACATATAGCATATAGTTTCATTTCTACATTCATCATGATTTTAGTATAAGCAAAGTTTACGTAAACTTTGGTATAAGCATGGCATTGTTATTGGCCATTTTTCTATATTTATAATTATATTATATTTAGTTTGGTATTCCTGCAATATAAGTACCTTTGTATGGTAACAGAAATATAATATTTATAAATCTTCTTTCTTTCATTCAACAGTGAACAATTAAGTTCATTTGCAGCAACTCCAGTAATAGTTGATTTAATTGGAAGAGTCAGTAAATATTACTGATGGGGAATGCCACCATCAAAATTTATCATTTTGCAGCAACTAACTAAGGTGTTAGTGTTAACTACCACATTCCATTTGCCACAAAGAAAGTCGAGTACTTAGATATTAGAGCAGTTGTTAAAAATACCCACTTTCAGCAAACCAAATGTAGTTATCATAAAGCAACGTTGTAGTTGTCCCCTATGTTAATGAGATTTTCATTTATTACAAATGAGTTTTCAGTGACCAGTGACCACGAATTGTTTTTTTCTGTGCTGTGTTGTGTTGCTGAGTTGAAACACTTGTTTCATCTACCCAGGCAGTATGGTGTCAGTTTTTAGGACATAAATACGTTAAAAGAACTACAAAAGAGACGTCAAAATGACGAGGAAAAGTCACAGCCAAATGACGTCATTATGCGACGTGTATTCGACGTCATTTCAAAAATACATGCAGGGAAAACAGTAAAAACTACAGAACGCACGAAAACAATACGCCTCCAACAACTATTTTCATTTTATCGAGATCGCATAGCACTCTATTGGTTAATGTTAGTCACGTGTCCCGAGCGATGCGTTGTCAAATGGATATTTATAGCACATAAGCCAACTAGCAAATTCTGTGTTTTATAGTTAAGAAATACATAAAGATAGTATTTATCATATTTTCATAAGTTTCGAAAAGATTGCTACATCTGGCAGCGCTAGCTGAGATAGAAGCTTATTTTATGTTTTATTGTTTGCGTCTTTGTATGTTTTTTCAAGTAATTGACTATTTCCTACTGTCCAAAAAAAATGCGGAAATCGAAACAATCCCTTGTTGCGATATAAATTACATTAAAAAATTACGTTTTAAATTTAGAAATGTCTCGATATTAACATGACATTAACTGTAGACAAATAAGTATAAGCAAAGGGAGGAAAAATGTTCGTCGAAAATATGACGTCAAGTTGGCGTCAAATTCATGACGTCTTAAGGATTAGTAACATTAGATTAAAAAAGGACGTCTGAATGACGAGAAAAAGGTGACATTTTAAAGACGACATAGAATTGACGTCATATGTTCGGCTTCCTATTGGTCACTTGACTTCTTAGACCTAGAATCACCTTAAAAGAACGTAATAATGACGTCACCATTGTGCTTGGGTACTTAGAAGAAAAATTAAAATGTATACTCTTAATACATAATTAATAATATGAATTATTAATCTTAACATAACACTGAATTTAAATCACCTACCTACTTATTTAATGCTCAATTGAATTTAGTAAGCTTTGAAAAAATACACATATAGTGGTGGTGGTGACGGTAGTCGAGTGGATAAAGTGGATTACAATTTTTGCTCAAAATTAGGAAAAAAGAACAGGAAACAACTTATTTAGATGCTACTCCAAATAGTAGATGTGTGAGTGAAGGCAAAGATATATTAAACGTCAAACATTTAATTTTATGGAGTGTTTTTCCTTCTGTTTTCTGAATACAGGGCAAATTTAAAGAAGGAACAGCGGAATATTTTTCAACCGTGTACTGATTGTACCTAAAAATAATGACCACTTATAAATTGGCATGTTAATTTACAGGAGCAATTTATTTTTTTATTTATTTATTATTAATAGACGGGTCAAGCCCTTTTAGTACAAAAAAAACATACGTGTATAATACTTAAAGCTAATTAGTATTTAAAATGAATAAATCTAATAGCTAAAATATAACCAACTAATAATAAAAAAAACGATCAATATTAACTAAAACAAATGGTATTACATTCAGGAAGCAATGCAGTTTTATTTGAATTTTTTTACTAATCTCTTGATGGGCAGGAGCAATGAAAAAGATCTAATTTACTACCTACTCACTAAATTAGCATTGCGTAAAATTCTGCTAATAGGTTCGTTCTGTCCGTAATTACTATGAGAAAAAGGAATATGGAATATTTCTGTGTTTCTATTTCTTCTTTCGGTAACATTAAGATTTACTAGATTCAAAAGCTGAGACGATTGATTGTGACCCGTAAGTATTTTATTAAGAAAAAGTAAATCAATTTGTAAGCGCCTATGTTCCAATGAAATTAAATTGAGATTGCTGAGAATTTGGTCATAGGTGTAATGTTCTCTTTGGTAACCCAACTTAAATGCGCATTGTCTTAAAAATTTCCTCTGTACATTTTCAATTAAATTAATATGAATATTATATTTCGGACACCAGATTATACAACAATATTCTAAAATTGATCTGACTAAAGAACAGTACAGTATTTTGAGGCTATGAACCGAAAATTCAACCCCACTACGATGGACAAATCCGAGCATCTTTAGCGATTTTGCAACAGTATTTTTAATGTGTGTACAATAGGACATTTTACAATCAAAAATGACACCAAAAAATTACACCACTTGCTTAACATCCTCTAATAGCATATTATTTAATTTATAATGAAACATCAAATGTGAGGGATATCTCGTGAAAGTAATTTTGATGCATTTTTTAATGTTTAAATGTAAGGCATTAAGGTTACACCATTTGTCCAAATTATTCAAATCTTTTTGAAGAAGTGTAGCATCTGATGAGTCTTTAATAGACCTAAATATTTTCAACTCATCAGCAAACATTAAAAATGAACTGTTCTTTATTATATTTGATAAGTCATTTACAAATAAATTAAAAAGAATTGGGCCAATATGGGAGCCCTGAGGAACACCAGAGGTAACGTTGATAGCAGAAGAGATTACATCGCCATATTTAACAAACTGTACTCTTTCTTTTAAATAACTATCAATCCAATATAAAACATTCCAACTAAAACCCACTTCTTTTAAGTTTTTCAATAAGTATGCCATGGTTGACTCTATCAAAGGCTTTAGAGAAGTCTGTGTAAATAGAGTCGAGTTTAATTTTATTTTCTAATGATTTGATAATATAATTACTATAAACAGCAAGATTAGTAGATGTAGATTTATTTCGGGAGAACCCATGTTGCTGATCAACGATTAAGTTTTTGCAGTCTTATGAAATAAATCTTGTTATTAAGCATTCTGTAGTTCTCAACATTTTCTCTTTTGCCAGATTTAAATATAGGTTTAAGATAACTTTGCTTCCAGAAAGAAGGAAATGTGCCAGTATTTATAGACAGATTGAAGATAGTGTGTAATGGTTTAGCTAAAGTAAAAATGCATTGCTTCAGTAAAAAAATTGGTACCCCATCCGGTCCATAGGAAAACTTTGTAGGAATTTTCATAACTTGCTCAATAATTAATTTATCATCAATGTAATAATGATTAATATTAACATCAGAATTATGATTATATTTAGGAACATAATTATTAACCTGCTGATTAGAATATACAGTAGAAAAAAAGTTTGCAAACAGGTTACCAATTTGTACATTACTATCACCAGTCTGATCACCATAATGCATGTTGGAGGGTAAATTATATGATTTTCTTTTATCATTGCAATATTTCCAAAAAAATCCGGGATTAGAGTTAATTATTTGCTTCCGTTTTTCTTAAGTAATTTAAATAACATTCTTGACTTAGTCGTTTGCATAATGATCTTAATTGAGTAAAGTAAGTATAATCTTGCATTCTACTATACATTTAAAATTTTTTGTGAGCTAGTTGTTTCTCGTAGATAGCATTCTTAAGTTTAGAATTAAACCATGTGGGAAAAGATGAAATTCTAGCTTTTGTCAAAGGAACAAATAATTCAATTGCATTATATAAAACATCATAAAAATAGCTACACATTCATGACAGGTCTTACTATTGAATATTAAAGCCCAGTCAAATCCTGCTAAATATTCATTTAGCATTTGATAGTTACCATTTCGAAAGTCAAGAAAATATTCATCTGATTCTAGATATGTAATAACTATGCTCATTTATCAATAAATCAAAGGTAACAGCAGAATGGTGTAAACAATTAGGAAATAATAAATCGGATGATGCCTGCAAAGTAATATTTTGAAACGTGGTAAATATAAGGTCTAAATATATATTTTTGCTGTTGCATATTGTATTTACTTGATATAAATTATAATAGCTGAAAAAGTTAGCTAAGATGTTTGCAGGGGAATATCAGGACATGTAACTATTAATCCTAGATCATCATTATCCCAAAGAGCATTTGGTATATTATAATCACCACATATACATAACTTACATTCGTTAACTTGATTATTAATTTCCTCAACTGAAATGCAGTGATTGGTGTACACATCTAAATTAGATGATGGTGGAATATAAATAGCAGGTTTTTTGGACTTGAAACTATTTTTGGTATTCCTTTAACATATTTGATATAAATGTCCTCTTCACCCTTCTTCTTTCTTTCATTCAATTCCTCTCTCAATGCCTTAAGATTCTCACGTTGTTTAAATGTCAAGTCCTGGTCGATATATATATGCTTTTGTCTGCAAACATTTTTCTTATTCGTAATGATATTTAAAATATCAGAGGAATCATATAATACTATTTTCAATGCTTAATTCTAACATCTTCATTTGTTATCTCTTTAAACACATTTTTTGCAGCCTCTAAATCACTACAGTTACTATTAGAAGGCTCTGGCATATTATTGATTATCAAGTTATGATGTCACATTCATCAATATTGAATATAATTTATAATATTGATATAATTTAACTAAATTAGAAATATTTTACTATTATTACTTCACATACCTTTTGTATTATAATCCTCTGGCTTGAAATGGAGCGAATGCCGAAGTAGTTTTTAAGAATTACGTAGGTATATTTGTTAACAATGATTCCATATAAACTTTTTTCCAGGTTCTCCACGTGACTTCCGGTAACCCGTTTCTTTACAATTCCCCCAGGGCGATTACGGACTTCATTAGTTCGGCTTCCGCCTCGGCTTCCAGGCCCGCCGAGCCCCCGAGCCACATAGCAAATCTGCGCAAGAAACAGGCGAAAGCTGAACGCTTGCAAGCGGAGAAGCAGCTAGTCGAAGACACCGAAGATGATGGTTTTGGTTTAGAAGAAAACGATAGGGACAATAACGAAGTCTCGCCCAGCGTCCTACAGAAAAAAGTCAACAAAATCATCACCAAGTTGCGCTTCATTTCCAGCCTGAAAGCACGCATGACAGAGAGCGACGGCAATCAAACTGATACAAACGAGATGAATTCTGAAAAAGTGGACGACTCTACCGAGGGTAACGACATTGAGGAGGACAGCACGATAAAAATGCAAACTTTCCAGAAGGTTATATACCCTCATTCTGCCTACGGGGAACCGGTTAAGATAAGCTTAGACATAAACGAAAGTGTAGCAAGCGAAAAACAGATTGAGGACCCGAGAGGACGGGAGAGTTTGGGCCAGATCGGGATATTCTTCGCTGAGCTTCTCGGTACAGTTGTAGGCTTGGTGTATGGAGCTGCCGCGCAAATTAGCAACGCAATCGATGCTAATGCAGCGGGGACTATATAGCGAGGATTCGGAATTGCTTGGAATCATATTTGTCAGTATTACAAAACGTTATATTTAAGTAATTTAAATAAAATCGTAACACACTTATACCTACCTATTTTTATAATACCACAAGTTTATGATTTAAAAAGCTTCTACTTAATTATTCACACTGGACCTAATCCTAAACGACATTATTCTTAAGTATCTACAATGAAATCCTAGATTCTTTTTAATAGTGAATATTTTTTCATGTCACCTTAATAGACCACCATGGGCGTTGGAAGACCTATTAGCGCCCTCTATATCTATACTATAATAGATAGTATATAATTTTAACAGCTATATACAAACTATATCCAGTTTATATAAACTATCGGACATAAAAAGTGGCGCACCTAGATTTTGTCCCAAATTTGATGTTCAATAACTTTTAAACCAGCCTATCGATTTTGATATTTTTTTTGTTTGGAAGGGCGATTCTTGAGGATGACTATTTTGTGATTGGCTTTCCATAAAAAATGTATTTTTTAATATGTACAGCCTTTAAAAACCGATTATGATTTTGACACGAAATTTGAATGTCGCTGTGGAGTGAAATTTTATTTGTACTGATTTCTTAGGTTGGTCACGGTGTTTACCATTCTTTTTTCAATATTCTCTTTTTTGAATCACCTCTCTGGCCCCTTCAGCAACGAAGATGCGACATTTTAGATGAAACGGTGTTATTAAGTTTGATATTTAACAAGGAGGCTATGGTAACCGTTAACACTGAAACGTCAAAAGATTCAGTTGAAATTCTCGTGAAAAAAAAAAAAATTCAGGTAGAAGACTTTGGTAGAAGATGGAAGGAGTCAAAGATATGCAGCTCGTATTGTTGGTCTACCAGAAACAACTGTCCGAAGAGCGATCCAGTGCTACCGAGAAACGGGCCAATACAGCAAACGTCCAGGTTCGGGTAGTTCCAGGATTATTCAAAATATTGACGATCGATTTATTGGTCTGCAAATATCGAGGAATCCCTATCAAATAGCTGTGATCACAAACCGAAATTTAAGAAACGCACGAGGAACAGTTGTGTCAGATCGAACAATTTGTCGGAGATTCAGGAGTCTCGGTTTTATCGCAAGAAGACCTGCTATTGGACTGCGATTACTTCGACGACATCGAGTAGCTCGTTTGGATTTGGCTCGAATTCATCTTGTTTGGAATGAGTTGCAATGGTCTCAAGTTTTATTCACTGACGAATCAAGATTCATGTTGAGATCAGTAGACGGGCGTCGGAGGGTTGGGAGAAGGCGTGGGGAATGATACGAGGATGGTATGTTCAGTGAAAGGGAGAGTTTTGGCGGTGGTTCACTAATGGTATGGGGTGGAATCACCAGCGATGCCCGTACAGAATTATTTGTGTTTCCACCACGGCAATCTCTAAATGCAGTTAGATACATAGAGATCTTGAATGAACATGTTGTCCCATTTGCACCTTACATTGGCGAAGAATTCCTCTTAATGCAAGATAATGCACGACCGCATACAGCAGTGATGATAACACAATTTTTAAACGATGTCGGAATTAAACGTATGCCGTGGACCGCTAAAAGTCATGATATGAATCCCATTGAGCATTTATGGGATGAATTGGGACAACGTGTTAGTAGATGCAACCCAGAGAATCTGAATGAATTGAGGGTTGCTCTTACAGAAGAATGGGACAATATCCCTCAAATCACTATCACAAATTTGATTGAAAGCATGCCTAGGCGTATAGCAGCCAGAGGAGGAAATACTCGTTATTAGTTATTTTTTAGGCCTATTGTTTTAATCATTAATAATTACAGTCGTTTTACTAAAATGTCGAATAATTCTTTGTTTGTTATTTCTTTTTGATGTTGTTTGTACTTGTAAGTAACAATTACTTCAGCGTCCGTAATCGAAAACGCTAAACATTTCTTAAACGATGAACTTTTTAGACATTTGCAGCTCCACGGCCTCCTTGTTGAATATCAAACTTAATAACACCGTTTCATCTAAAATGTCGCATATTCGTTGCTGAAGGGGCTAGAGAGGTGATTCAAAAAAGAGAATATTGAAAAAAGAATGGTAAACACCGTGACCAACCTAAGAATTCAATACAAATAAAATTTCACTCCACAGCGACAATAAAATTTCGTGTCAAAATCATAATCGGTTTTTAAAGGCTGTACATATTAAAAAATACATTTTTTATGGAAAGCCAATTACAAAATAGTCATCCGCAAGAATCGCCCTTCCAATAAAAAAAAATTATCAAAATCGATAGGCTGGTTTAAAAGTTATTGAACATCAAATTTGGGACAAAATCTAGGTGCGCCACTTTTTATGTCCGTCAGTGTAGTTTATCGAAGTATTGTTCAAAAGCCGATACGAGGCAACACCTTGGTTCAAGGTTTACACACGTTTGCTCTATATCAAAGTAAATTAAAACTATTAGGAAACATTAGGATTTATTATATGAAAGAGAAAAACAAAGAAAACTTAAATTATTGAAATTTTCCATTCCTTTTCGGCTAGCTAATTTCGAAATCAGTTCATTTAGTGCCACCTGCTCAGTAATTTCATTTTCTCTTGAAATTAGAGCGCCTGTTAGTCTCTCCTGAGAAATATTGGATTGTAGGTAAGTTTTAATAAGTTCCAGATTTGAGAAGGATCTCTCTCCGCTGGCAACCGATACTGGAAATGTCAAAACAATTCTTAAAGATACACACAAGTTGGGAAAACAAATCACCAAATCATTTACATAAATAAATTGTGGTGTTTTAAGTAGTTCATTGCATTTTGCCAGTTCCGTCGTAAAGTTACTCGAAATGGCCTTTATTTCATCAAATAGTTCCATAGCACTAATATATTTTTTAGATGCGTCACTAAGATATATATCTAAATCGATAAAATGCTATTTAAGATTACCATCGTCCAATTCCTTTAATTTTGAAATATTTTTAAGGCTGGTTAAACGCAGAAAACATCACAAGGGAATGGACCACAAAGTCCACAAGCAAGAAATCAAATTAAATTGACGGCTTATGTTCAGTGGCGCCCATAAGCCGTGCTTATCGGCTTCCAACGCCTATCATGTGGTCACATGAGAGGCGTTATATATTATAAAATAGCTCCCCTAAAACGATTAACTCTATTTATATTATTCATTATGATCTTTATATTATTTAATGTTCTAAATTATTTTCTCTTTAGAAAAATTAATAAATAAAAAATTTAACTTTAAATATAACTGAAAATGATAGTAACTAATCTTTTTTCCTCATTTGATCCTTCAACTATTATAAATCTATTAATAAATTGATTTAGGACTATACTAGGAATTATAATTATCCCTATGATATTTTGATTAATTCCCTCACGATATATTAACATTAAATATTAACATAACTTTATAAAAAGAATTTAAAATTTTATTAAAAAGATTTCTAAGGGAACTTTAGTTTTAGAACTTTAATTTTAATTTCTTTATTTTCTATAATTTTATTTAACAATTTTTTGGGGTTATTCCCCTATATCTTTACAAGAACTACAGTTCATTCAATATGTATGTATAGTTAACTGACCCCATACAAGATACCGCGCAGTTGCCACATGTAATTCTCAATTTTCTCAGTATTCAATTAAAATATCAAATTCCACAATACTATATTAAAGTTGTATAATATATTATTTATGAATGTTATTAAATAATAATTGTGCACACAATAATATATTATAGGCCAAGATGTTACGTTTTTACATTTATTTTCGTCTACTTTAAATATGACAATTACGTAAACATCTATTTTTATAGTTAAAAGCGGCAACGTCGATCCACGACCTTTCCAATAACGAATATTCGATCAGTATATCTCTTTTTAACTTATTGGAATCGTATCTCTCGGATCGGGATCGGATTCTCGGATCGAATAGGATCAGGTTCGCATATCTTAGAGTGGCGTGTTCGCGGGAATTGCTAATACATTATTTATATACCTACCTATGTAGGTATACATCGCTACGAGAGTTGAAATAAAAGAGTATGGCGGTTAGCAAACATGTTTATTCGTTTAGTATGAAACCTGAAAAACGTAGATTTCCACCAGACCTCGCTTTATTTACGAGATAGGATAGGCATGTTAAAAAAATATAAGGAAAATATTATTTGACGGCAAAAATGGATAGTGGGTGTTAGAGCAGAGCGGACTTTAACAAAAAAAAAAGTTGATTTATGGGCTGCTCGAAGTAGGTACTGACGTGTACTGAGGTAGGTAGGTAAAACATAACCAATAATGCAAAAAAGTGGATGCACATGAACAATACGAGTGTTTGGTCAGTCATGTGTATTAAATTTAAGATAATATTGTATTTTTTATATTATTTGTGATTGATTTATATTATTGATATGTATTGGCGTTATAATATGTTCGATAATAATAATGGCGGAACTTTCTGGATCAATCAGAGGCCAGTGGGAACTGACCAGCACAAAGAACAAGGAAGGGGGATTTCTAATATCTAAAAGATATTACAACAAACCTGTATGGATTATGTGCATAATGAACCATCATGTATTTCTTCTCCGTATAAATGTAAGAGGTTAGAATCACATTTATACGGACATTTATTAGAAACTGAATTCGTGCGTTTGCCTATGCTCGGTCATAGAACCCTCGTCCTCGGTCTCATAGTCACACTTCTCGCATTTATGCACCCTCCTTTCTACCATCTCCGATTTGTCATTGTGTACCGCACACTTGTGCATCTCCACCTCCGATTTGTCCTTGTGTATAAGGCTGTGCGCGCGTAGGTTACTCTGAACATCCGTTTCATATGGACATATACCACATTTAAATTTTCTATCCGCTTGCGATTTATGCTTCTGGCTGCGCATATGCTGGGACATATTACTCCTACGCCTAGTCTCGTATTGACAACTCTCACACTTATGAATCTCCACCTCCGATTTGTCCATGTGTATCACATAATGCACGTCTAGGGAGGACTTAAAATCTGTCTCGTATGTACATTTATCGCATTTAAATCGTTTCTCAAATTTGAGAGCACGATGCCTCATCGCTTGCTGCAACAGATCAGACTTACGTTTGGCCTCATAGTTGCCCTTGTGCATCTGCATCATGTGTTGCGTCTCATTGCTGGTCTTGCTCTTGTGCATCTTCAACTCCGATTTGTTCATGTGTACCAGATTGTGCGTGCATAGGTGGCTTTTAAAATCCGTTTCATATGGACATTTTTCACATTTAAATTTTCTCTCCGCTTTGGGATCAGAATGCGACACCATGTGCAGCGCCAGAGAGAACTTATACTCGGTCTCGAAGTCGCACACCTCGCACTTGTGCATTGAAGGGTCCTCAACAGTCTCTTGTTGAAGCGGATTCCAACTGACTGTGTGGTAAATATCCACATGATGATGCAGAAAATTCTTGTACATGGTCCTGTATGAGCATTCATCGCACTGATACCACTTGGCGGGTAACCTTTGGTGGATAAAGCTTGGCTCCTGGGTGGGTAACACTTGATGGCTTAGCATGTGAGACTGCAGTACATCCATTGATTTTGTGACGAAGGGGCATTGGGAACACTTGTGTGGCATGTCGTCTGAGTAACAAGGCATAGCGTTTTTAATTTCGACAGTGCTGTTTGCAGGACACTTAAGACAATTCTTTTTATCTGCAAACAACGGACATATTAGAAGTTTTTGAGCAGGCATGAAAATCAATCTCAATTAACAACAAAAAAAACTACTGTGTTAAGGAAGATTTTCACAGAAATATTTTAAATTTTCTATTACAATTGTTTTGCGAATAGAATAGAACTGTCCACCTTATGTCATTTTCATCATAACCTCACTCCAATACCCTAATTACTAGAAGATCTGATGACAAAACATAAATCAAAAAATCATCCAAGCTTGAATTCAAGCATCATAAACAATGATGTTATTACCTATTTATTTAGCTGTAAATGAATAGAAGCACAATTTTCAGGGGTCTCAGAACAAACTGTCACATTTATTTTATTATTTTAGGACACTATTTTGTAGAATTTTATCATGTTTTTAGGACATATTAATGAACATCAAGTTTTGCTCTCAATGCTATATATATTTTATATGTCTCCATATCCAAAAATGTTGTTAAAAATGAATTACTGTTTTACATAATAGGGGAGAAGTGTCAACATTGGTACACCGGGATCAATGGTACAGTTTTAAAATTGGCGCCGATTAACATTGTATACACCTTGTGCTATTCACTAATGGATGGCGAGACTATACGCTTGCTCCCGCTATTTTATATGACCAGTTGCACATGTTTTACAACCGAAATATTGTTTGGTGAATATAAAAGGTGAGAATTTTTTACTATTATTTAAGGGAATTTCTGCAAGTTTCTGCATTTCTGCAAGTACTCATAATAAATCACACATAATTTACACATTCCTAGTCATTTTCAACCTTATAACTGTAACCTCTAAACATAAGAATCTAATTTTCTTTTTATTTGCCTGGTGGGGAACATTGGTATGCCGATTTCCGGGGAAGATAGGTACACTGTACCAATGTACCCTTGTGGTGAAAAATAATAATTTCTTTTGAATTTACAGGGTCTAACAATGCCTCGTACGAAAATTCGAAAAACTAAGGTACTTGATTTCGGAGGAAGCGATCGCACAGGCGGTAAATGCTTATTTAAATGGTACCATGTCCATCAGTTGCTGCAATGACTAGTCTGAAAAAGACTACTCTACAGCACCGCATTTTGAAAGCTAGAAAATTAAACATACCAACAATAAAATCAGCTGAGTATAAGTTTAATAGTAAATATACTCATAATCAGGTTTTTACGACCGAGCAAGAATCACAACTAAAACTTTATCTAATAAATTGCTCAAAGATGCAGTATGGTTTATCTTACAAGCAGGTCCGTCAGTTTGCTTGGCAGTATGCTAAAGCAATTAATATTCGCTTTCCAACAACCTGGGTTGTAAAAAAAGAAGCCGGCGATGACTGGTTGAAGAACTTTATGGGTCGCGATTCTGATTTAACGTTACCAAAACCGGAAAATACCAGTTTATCAAGAGCTACAAGCTTCAACATAACAAATGTAAGTTCTTTTTTTAATAATTTTGAGCGAGCCCTAACTAAATTTAAGGTAACTGGTTACCGTATTTAAAACCTTGACGAGACTGGCGTTACCACGGTGTTAGATACACCCAAAGTTGTAGCCCAGAGAGGCACAAAACAAGTCGGTCAAGCTGTTTCGGCGGAAAGAGGAGGGTTGGTAACTTTCTGTGCCATTATTTGTGCAAACGGAAATACAATTCCGCCCATCTTCGTTTACCCAAGAACCAAATTTAAGGATGCTTTTTTCTTTGGTGCACCACCAGGAAGTCTGGGATTATCAAACAAGATAGGCAGTGGTTGGATGAATGGAAAGTTGTTTCTAGAAGTTTGCAAACATGTGCAAAAACACACAAAATGTTCAGTCGAAGATCCAATCATTTTAGTATTAGACAATCACGAGTCTCACTGCACTTTAGACGTAGTGATATATTGTAAAGATAATGGAATATGTTTAGTCACGTTTCCACCCCACTGCACACATAAAATGAAGCCTTTGGATGTCGGTCTTTATGGACCCTTTAAGACATTCCTAAAACAATGTCTTCCAGTTCAATGATTGGATGGCTTCAAATCCGGGTAAAACAATAACCATCTATAATATCGCAGAATTTGTTAATGGCACATACATGGCTGCTTTTACACTAAAAATATCACTTCGGCCTTTGTAAAAAAATGCATATGGCCACTTTCTCGGTCAGTTTATTCTGATGAAGACTTCCTGTGCTCTTTTGTTACGGATCGCCCTTGTCCACGAGAGAACGCTGCAAGTCAAGAAGCTGAACCATCTACAATTGAAATTGCATTTACTAATGATATCGAAATACTAAACAATGACCAAAATTGTAAGTCAAAGCTTCCAAATTCTCAAGCAAATTCCAAAAAAGCTGACAGAATCAATACGGTTTTAAATGAACCTGAGCCAAATAAAGAAAATTCACTTGAGCAAATAATGCAGTCTCCAGAGATAATTCGTCCATATCCCAAGTATACACCGAAGACTACAAGTACAAGAGGTCGGAAGAAAGGAAGATCTAGGATATTAACGGAAACGCCGGAGAAAAATTTAATTGAGAGCCAACATATGGAAAGAGAAAGAAAGAAGAGAAATATAATAGTGAAGAAGAAAGTGTAATAGTGAAGTGAAAGAATTAATAGGAAAAGAGGGTCATAGCAAAGACGATTCGGAGAGTGACGACAATTATAGCATAAACGATGATTCAGATGTGATTAGCGAATTTGATAGAGAGAAATCTGACGAAGAGTTTTTCGAATCGGTAGAATCAGTTGTTGATGCAGTTACGGGAAAGCGAAATCTCAAAGTTGATGATTTTATTCTCGTTAAATTTGCTACGAAAAAATCAGTCAAGCATTTTGTGGGTAAAATCCAAGAAATAGTAGAAAATGAAAGTTACCTCGTTAGCTTTTTGAGGTACATGAAGACACTTCTGTTGTTGACCTGTATGATATTGTAGCAAAGCTACCTCCACCAAAGACCGTCACAGGCACTGCAAGGGTGCAATCATCCTTACATTTTTCGAACAACTTAAAATCATACTTACAATAAGATAATTCTTAAGGGTTTTTGGAAGTTTTTCTACTCGTACGAATGTTCCCCATCTCATGTACCATTGTTCCCATATATAGGGGTACATTGGTACGAATTACAGAAAATTGTTTTTCGATTAGTACTGTAGTTTTTCTTTTTTTTTCAATCCCTAACATCTGTTATAATATTATGAATCCCTAATAAAAGATTTTTAAGTAAAAAAATGCCTCGTATAGTACATTAATTTCATTTTATCATTAATAGTTTAAAAACCGTACCAATTATGACACTTCTCCCCTAAGTATTTTATGAAAAATACTGGGCGAATATTCTTATTTCCTTCTTTAAAAGATAAACTCATCTGGATATTCCTGTTATATTTTCTACATATTATGTTCTATTAATATGTAGGTATATTAAATAGAATATTCTATGAATAATCCACCAGAAGAAAAATACTCCTGTGATATTTTATGGATATCTATCTAGGTGCAGAGAATATTCCCATATAAAAACAGCATCGGTCCCATTAGCTAATATTTTAGCATTGGACCTAAAAAATGTTCTCCCAAAATTTCAGCTTCCTAAATCAAACCTGTGAACGGTGTAAACTGAGCTTGTTTCCTATTTAATTAACATGGGAAAAACGACGTTTTTATTCAAACATGAATAGCTGCTAGATTTTTTTTTGAATAATAATTTCTAAAATGGAATGGTTTTTATTGGAAAAAAATTAAGAAATCTATCTTACATTAAAATAACAATTATTTTTATGTGAAATAAAATATATTTTTTAATGATCGTTTTAAATTTAAACAAATGTTCAATAGTTTTTATAAATATTTATAATTAGTTTTTGCGATGGTCTTTCACTACTTGTTACAAATATTGAGTTTGGTCTCCATTCTTTGTTAAACAATTATTAAAATCTTTTAGCGCTTAATTATTATAAAATCAATTAGCGCTTAATTATTATTAAATTAATAATAAATAGTTATAGATTAATCAAATTTTAATCATAATAAATAATTTTTGTTTTCTCAACTGTTAAATCTGGATCAATACAGTTTTTAATCTTCAATTATTTTAATTCTCCGAATTAAAATAATTCACAGTCCAGTCAGACAGTCCAAAAAATTTTAGATATAACTTTCCTTTAAAAATTAATTGAACGAAATCCGTTTTTTAAGGGTTTAAACGAGCATATCTTTGAAAATAATGTATTCACGGATTTAGTACTAAGGACCTTTTTTGTAGAAAATTTAATACTCTATAAAATGCTGGTATCAGAAATTTTCAAAAAATTTTCTGTCAGCTATTCATGTTTGAGTAAAAACGTCGAATATCCCATGTAAATTAAATGGGAAACAAACTCGGTTTGCGCTGTTCACAGGTTTGATCTAGGAAGCTAAAATTTTGGGAGAAACTATTTTAGGTCCAATGCGAAATCTTTAGCCATGGGATCGAAAAAATAAAAGAACACCCTAATATATATACCATCATCAAATCACGATACCCGCCAACAAAACACAGGTTATGTTTGTCAGTTATACCACAGTCTACAGAGAAGTAGTCTATGGTCATGCTCTTCTTCTTCAAATGCTCGTGTACGTGTACTTATTACAAGATATGAAATGAACTACTACACAATTTGTTTAATTTTTAGGAATTTTATGACGGCTATTTCCATTTTTCGACGTTTTTAGGACAAAATGGATAATTTTATGATTTTTTTGATTTTTGGATACTCTGAAAGGCCTGAATTTTCTTATTATGTTTCATTGCAAGTATATTCAGTCAACTGTCTTCTTGACCTTGTTAACCTATGCCGTGGTACAAGTTGCTTTACTTAACTTACCCGCCGAACATCCGCAATGTAAAGTTGGTGTTACTTCCTTCATTGAATTAGCTCTAAAACAAAACCATATCCTTATAATATAAGTTTTTTTTTAAGCGGTTTGGCTTCGGAAAACTGGATCGATTAGCCATGGAAATTTTTAATCATTTGGTCGTTAAATTACAAATAAAGTAGTCGATCTCTAAAATAATTAAATATATTGCGAAATATAATGCTCCGATTATATTTGGGAAAAATACATTCTGCTAATTTAAGAAGAAAATTATTTGGGACAAATTTATGCTGTTGTATTAAATTTATCGAGGAGTTTATAAACAACACAGTTCTTGTAATTATTTTTGTTACAAATTAGTTTATAATTAGAGGCTGTTTCTCCAAAACAAACTATCATAAATTAAAGTCATTAATGAGTGAATTTAAGTACAAGGGGTACAAAGTAGAAGTTTATACAGTTGACCTATTTCGTGATCACTAAAGCCTTTAAGACTATCTAACTGTTTAATTCATGAAAGAAAATACAGTGACATATTTGGGATATATATTATTATATTTGGGATGTTGTTGACAACCACAAAAGGAAGGCTCATGCAAAAATCCCGTATTCTATTCCCCGTATTATAAAGCCTTTAAGACTATCTGTTAGTCTGGAAAAAAAAGTTATTTTTACTTTCGCAGTGGCATAATACTTACTCATCGTCTAGTTCATCTTTAATATCAATCACTTCACATTTAATACTTTCAATTCCATCAGTTTCATAACACTTAATTTCACTCATTTCATCATTTTCAACATCGGAACATTCTCTTTTAACAGTTATTGGTTTGTTGAGTTCATGGTATTCCTCAAATTTGAGCATATCTTCAAGAGTAATCCTGTCTGCGCTACCACCATGACGCACCACATCACAATATTTCCCAATCCTCTGTTCTACCTCCTGACAGCTTTTCATAAATTCGTAATATATTTTGATGCTGGTTACGCAAGAACTACAAATCGGGAGTTCATGGAGAGGGTCCATATCCTTTAAAAACGAGACGGAATCGGAATTAATATGTACCAAATTAATTCATAAAATAGGTATTACAAGAGAACAGTTAGGTCGTCTTAGGTATGGCGCGAAACTATTGAAAAATTTAAACAATAGATATCATATTATGCAAGATAGTTAACCATCTACTTAAACCTCGAATAGCATCAGTGGTAGTAAGATATCGCACATCTCTACATAATACAAAGTTAATCGACACCAATACATTAGCCTATGAATTGCTTAACTAAAATACTTACCATTTGGGGCAAACAATTTCTAATCATATCCTTTAAAAGTTCTTCATCTTTCCAGTCCGATTTGTTTTCAATGAGCGACTTACACAATCGGCATGACTGAGGGATTTCCATGCTTATGTCTTCTCTACTCATCATCTGCCTTGAAAAAACGTCCTTCTCTTTAATATCTACCTTGTAATCGTTATCCATGAGCGTGTTGGTGCACTGTGATTTAAAGTCAAAACAATACTGAAGCATGTTCAAACACCGGGTGCACGCAACAGCATAGTCGCTAATGTTAAAGTCCTAGAATCAATTATAAACATTCGCTACTGGGTAATTACATAAAAGGCTTACTATGGTAATCTGTAAAACCTCCATTTCATTTTTCATGTCCTCGATAGTCTGATTCTCATAAGCTGGTAATACCTCAAGACATAACCGACATAATTGTTTATTAGAATCGCCCATGTCAGTGTTACAAATTAACAATTTAATATCTAACTAATAATAACCTGACATAACCCGTACAAAACGCATGACAAGCAAACCATAGACAAATAAAAAAAATAGTTTCTCTATGGACCATGGATTTAACCACAAAACAAATACAAGGATCTTCTACATATGTACAATCACAAAACATGTACAGGTCTAAAACTAATAACCACGGTCACATAATTAATTTCCACCACCTCGACACTCTCCCTAATAAGGACCTAACTATAGTGACACCTTACACCTTGTTAACATTACAAGTTGTTATTTTCTAAAGACAGTTGTAACAATATTGGGCAAAATCTGTACTACGGTAACCACCTTGCTAGGCTCAAATCAACAAGGCCATATAATGGTTAAATTTAGTTCAAATGTACAATGTACCATGTGACTAACTTCAGAGTGGTGGTTTTATGTTAGGAAATCTTTCCAATATCCATTTTATTAGAAAATTCTGCCATTCTAGAGGTTATGTTATTCAGTAGTGCATGGCGCATGCCATGTATTGCAACAAAAAGAGGATGTAGAACTTTCTTAGAAAACAATCCAACGTTTAGGTAGGGGAAAATTACCAGCCAAAACCCGAATAAATTACTCACTTAGGAGGGGAATTATAGCAAAAATTGAACAGTTTGGGCTCAGGAGCTGTAAAAACACCGAAAAGTAGATCTAACATATATTATCATGCCATTAATATATTGCCAGGGTCAATGTGTGGCCTGAAACATTGCGTTTTGTGTTGGGCCGAAATATATTTCATATACAGTAGAACCTCCATTATCCGTCAGGGTCGGGATCTGGAGATGATGGATATGACAAATAGACGGGTAATAGAAAATCGCTGAGAAACATATATTTATGTAATTATTTATTCTCTATTTTATTCAAAATACGACGCATGTAAATGGTTCATATTACGTATAATATTTAAATATGTACACACATACACACTGGTATACACAAATAGATTTAGTGGTAAGTGTTTTGATCAAGGTCGCAACATTACTTAAGTGACTATGTAAAAAGTTATCCCTTGTAAAAAATAATTAAACATAAAACTATTGTTGAACAGGAGAATACTAATGTACAAATTCATTTTATAATTTACTAATAATTATACACACTTAGGTCCGGTATTATAATGTTCAAACTCTTGTATGTAATGTTGTATGTAATATATCCAACAATAAAAAATCCAACGTCCTGTACCCTATTCCTTGACATCAGAAATTTGTTCAGTCTTCCTATGCCCAATGCACTGATCAGATTATAAATGCAAAGCATATATAATTGATAATATTTAAAATAGGTTTCTTTCTATAGAAGGTTAGTGCCTACTTCTTGCAAAAATATACGTGGATAGAGACGAAGCACTTATCACTTCAGATAAAAATGTTCTTATCATATCTTTCAAGTCGTAGCCGTCACTGAAAACACCGTGTTCTATGAGAGACATACATAAGAGGCATATTTGAACATTTTCCAGATTAATATCTACCTTGGCTTTCTTAAGCACTTTCTTCATATCTACCTTGATATTAACCACACGTTCATTCTGTGATTATTAGAAACACTATAGTCAATTAAGAAGCAAGAAACACTTACGACATTAATCAGATAACTTCCAGTATTTCCTTAATAGATTCACACCTTGCCACCTGTAGGCATAGCCGCCAAATTTGCTAGTGGACCTTAGCCATGTAGTGGTAATCTATTGAGATCACCACGTGGTGGATAAACCACCAATGAATAGAGAGACAGTGGCATACTTTACGTTAGTTTATTTAACTAGTAGGCTGCAATGAGCCGTACAACGTGTAACGCTTGATAATAATTAATTGATTAATTGACCAAGTTACACTGGAATATATAACGTTCACCCAGATCAGTACAAATGGGTGTACGTAACCTAGTTTAGTTGTTGAATAGGCCTATTTTCTATGTCAGCACTTTATTGATTGTTGATTGCACATATAACATTGTTTACCTTAAAATAATAACATAATAAGAAATAAGATAATGAGAGTAAGTGTGGCAATTATGGCGCTACAGCCACTTTCACCTGCAAACTGCACAACATAAAACACTGCACAAATATACTGCAGTCACAATACACTTTAGAATTTACTTAAAATATACTATAAAATAATTTTAATTTATATCGGATATAAATGGTAAATGCGCATTTACATTGGGAAAGTTGCCTGACAGAAAGCATAACTTTCTATTAAGATTTCCATTTTTCTTCTATTCTTATATTATGATGAACATTTTCATGTAAAAACAGTGTTCTATACATTATTATATTTTATTGAATAAATGCCTATTCTATTCTAACAATTTGTTGTACCTCTATTACCGACACACATCAAACCATCAGTGCCATCTAGTGATTTACGATTTCCTGAACCCTTCTTGTCATCAGTTACTATAGTAAGTTTCCTTCTCTTCAAGCAGCTTCTCATATGGTTGCTAATGCCGAATTTGTTGGATTTGTAATCGCACAAGTCGCAGTTGTATACCTGCTTTAAATGCTTAGCGCTCAGATGGCGTCTCAGATTGCATTTAAATTTTGCTGTGTACTCGCACTGGTCGCATTTAAACTGTTTTGATGGGTCATGTTTCGACATGTGAACCGCCAACTTTTCTCGGCACTTTGTCTGGAACGTGCACTGATCGCAACGCTGCAAAGGATCCAGCATCTCGTTGTCCTGGTGTACTTGCTTGTGATTGTCGAGGTCTGTGCTGGTGTTGGTGGAGTAGGTGCAGACGTCACATCTGCAAAATATTTCATACAGCAACTTGATTTCATACAAATTATTTATAAATATTGAATTATTATTTCATACAAATAATAATTCAATATTCAATAAGTAGTAGTAGTAGTAGTTTATTTGTATATAGGCTATATATGCCATTACAAAGAGGTTAGTGTAAACATAAACAATAATTATAAAATTATAAAGTAAAAAATTAACACCAATTTGAATAGAAGAGACCATTTTACGAGTCAATAACTGCTTCTCTTAGTTATTCGTTAATAATGAACGCTCTTAAACGTCGTAACCGCTAGCTCTTCTTTTTGTTGGGAGCCAGGCCGTGGGTGAAGGTTTTATTGATTAACGCAATTACCTGACTGATGTAAGATGACGCTTAGTACAAAATATGTGCTGGGCGCCAACCAAAGCAAGTTTGACGAGGGAGGGGAAGTTAGACGACAGAACAAACACAAAGATAAATTAGAAAATAGTATATTACAAAAATGTACGTAAAATGACTGTGTGTATAAACAAATATTAATAATTTACACCTAATAAAAAATAATAAGCGACAAAGAGTCAGTGAAGTGACAAAGGGGTGCGCTTGTCACAGACAACAATTAAATAAACACTTTATATAAATCACAAGCACATCACAAGGGTATAATATATTTTTTAGTTGTGTGACCCAGTTGTATTTAGCAAAGTTATTTTGACTGCTATTCAAATTTAGCAGTCTATTGTAGCATTTACGGGGTAATCGGGAAAGTGGCATATTCAATATTTTACATAGCCAGTGTAGAGCTCGATTGAATACATAGATTGGTATCCTTTTTAATTTAAATTCTGTTCTTATAATGTAGCCTGGAGTTGAATTATTCAAAAAAAATAAAGATTTAAAGAATTTTACTTGTGCTTTTTCAATAATATCTGGGTAATTCAGTCCCCAGACTTCTGATTAATAAAGTAAAACGCTCAGGATTGTTGATTCGTATAAACAAAATTTTCAGCTATGCGACTCCATTTTTGATTTTGTTATAATTTGCTTAATATTTATCATTGCCGAATTTGCTTTATTGACCATTTTGTTTGCCGCATTTAAAAATATACCTGAGGTACTAAATAATATACCTAAGTAGGTATATTCATTAACAATTTCTAAAGGTTGCAATCGATACATGAAACTTAAATTCCTTGGTAATATCCCGGAGCATCTAAATATCATGGTTTTTGATTTATTAGTGTTAACTTCTAAATCATTGATTTCGCAGTATGAATCTAGCGCGTTTAGAAGATCTTGCATTCTAAAGGGGTTGTCTGCTAACAACACTAGATCGTCAGCATAAAAAAAACGCTGCCAATTCACTATAATTATCTAGATTAACACCCTTGCAACCTCTGGATTGTATAAAATCGGTAAAGTCTGCTAAAAATAGAGAAAATAATAAGGGGCTAAGGGTGTCCCCCTGCAATATACCTTTTGTAACTCTTATACTAGGTGAATTGTCTCCATTAACTTGCAGTATTATATTTGCTCTTTCGTAAAAGCTTTTTATAATGTGTAAAACTTTCGAGTTTAATCCCATAGCATATAGTTTTTCCCATAGTAAAGAATGATTTATTGTATCAAAAGCAGATTTAAAGTCTATAAAGGTACAGTATAGCTTTATTTTTTTTCAACCTTAAGTGAAAACTTACTATAGAGGAAAGAATAAATATGTTGTCAGTACAACTTTTACCTTTTCTAAATCCTGCTTGGCATTCAGGAAGCTTGTTATGTTTTTCAGCCCATGTACTAATTCTTATAGAAAGTATTCGCGTAAATATTTTAGTTATACAATTATATAAAGATATTCGCCTATAATTCTCTGGCAGTGGCGGTGTTACTGTGTGTGCGCTGGTGCGCACGCACCACCTAAAATTTAAGAAAAATAAAAAATATTTCAAGGGGTAATCGATATTCCGAAAAATATTTAAAATTCACACTCAGGAGCTCAGGATATTAAACTTTAAAACTCCCGCGGCTCCCTGCTGACGGCAAATCTATTTTACTATTCATTCACGTACGTGCTGTAATCTAAGGGCACGAACTCTTTCGTACAGGTTCACTCGCGAGAAGCTATCCCAGCCTCGCTTAGGAACACGTGCAACTGACCAATCAGATGCAAAAACAATTGGCGGTATACAGTGCAAACGGTTCACAGATTCTCGGCGAACTTACATACTGTGATTGGTGGGTCTTCATAGTTCATGGTCATAGCGTGTTTTCCGTCGCAGTCGCATTGTTTTGACGGGGTTCACCCGGTCGGATTACAGACGGGTAAACAAATAATAAATTTTTTGCCTGAAAACAGTAAATATGAATTCTGTTCAAAATTTACTCAAGTGTCCATTTAACACTCTAAGTTATCAGGACAAATTATCTATTAAACAAATCGGTAGGCCTGTGCCAAACATCAGTATACAGCAACAAGTGACAACAAAAGGTAGACAGTATGTGCGTACGTTTAACAACGAGGAATATTATAAAAAATACGTGTGGTTGTGCGGATGTGACCAAGTAAATGCCGTATTTTGCTTTCCGTGTTTGTTGTTTGGTGGTGAAACAAACTGGACAAAAGTGGGAATCACGGATTTGAATCATTTAAGTTTTAAGGTAAAAAAACATGAAAGTTCTCCTAAACACATGAAAAATTCGTTAAATTTTGCAATGTTGGGTACCGTGAATGTAGCCTCGATGTTGAACTCCGAGTACAGAAAATCTATATTGCTTCATAATGAAACAGTGGATAAAAATAGGTACGTTTTGAATATAATTATCAACTGTATACGTTTTTGTGGAAGTTTTGAGTTAGCATTGCGGGGTCACGACGAATCTAGTACCTCTTCAAATCCGGGGATTGATCAATTTCAGTGCTGAATTAAATGATGCAATGAGAATTCATTTGGGAAAAGCAACTACTTTTAGGGGCGTTTCTAACACAATTCAAAACGAATTATTGCAATGCATGTTAGATGTGTGCCGCGACGAAATATCTCGGGAAATAAAACAAACTAAATATTTGGCCATAATCGCAGATGAAACTACTGACGTCGCAACTATATTTCAAATGGCAATTATATACCGTTATATTATAACCGGTAAACCGGTGGAAAGATTTTGGGGTTTTTTAACGCCTGAGAAACATGATGCGGATACATTGTCAAAATGTATAAAAACAGAAATTGATCGACATATCCAAAACAATCCAGATAAACTTATTGCGCAAACTTACGATGGTGCAAATGTAATGAGCGGCTCGACCAGTGGCGTCCAGATTATAATAAAAGAGACTTATCAAAATGCCCAGTACATACACTGTTACGCGCATCAATTAAATTTAGAGATGTCAAATGCTGTTTCAGTAAGTCGTAATGTACGTGTATTTTTCGCCAGCTTAGGAGGCTTTTCTACTTTTTTTTCGACATCGCCCCAGAGAACGGCTGTTTTAGATGCAACTGTGAAAAAACGGTTGCCGAGATCGGCCCCAACGCGCTGGATTTTAATATAAGATGTGTGAATACTATTTTCGAACACAGGGAAGATCAAATATACTGTATGGAGACTATTGAAACTTCGGTGATATAAAGCACAAAAACACTATTCAGGCAGCTTCAGGTTTGAAACGTACTTTACGAGATTAAGATTTTTTATTTTGGCTAAATTTCTTTCATAAAATTATGCCACATGTGGATATTCTATATAACCAATTACAGAAACTATCAATAGAAAGAGACTTCATTACAAACATTACAAACTTTAACAATAAAGTGATAGAAAAGTTTGCCCAGCAAAAGAACCGACGCATCGAATTAACGTACAAACAAATTTAGGTACTCGTAGGTAAGTCATTGTATTGTATTTGTATTTTGAAGTAATTTCAGGAATTTCCCCAAATCTCCCTCTATCACGCACAACGGCGGCTCCAGTTAAAAATATATAATTGAAATTACGAAATAAAATAAAAAGTTTACTTCAAAAAGATATTACATTTCAAAAATTGTTCTTCTGAAAGTCTAAATTTTTATATAAATCAATTTTACATTAAAATTGTGAAGTGACATGAAAACACGCGACCTTGAAAGTTTTAAAAATTTTCGCCTGCGGCGCCATCTTTTTCCTCGGCGCCTAAAGCGCCGATAGTTCCTTGATCCGCCGTTGAGCGCGCACCACCACAGTTTTATACACACACCGCCACTGTTCTCTGGTATATTTATATTTCCCTTCTTAAACACTAGGAATACTTTAATTTGGCCCCAATCCACTGGGACATTTCCTGTATCTAAAATCTTATTAAAAAAATTTAATAAAAATTCTTTACTCTCAGTTGCCAAATATTTAAAATATTCGTAGGGATTCCCATCAAGACCTGCCGACTTACCATTTTTGCATTGATTCAGGGCTAAATTTAATTCTGCCATAGTAATTTCAAGGTCTAATTTCGTATGAAATATATAGGGCGTAAGGGGATTATTGAGGTTTTCGACATTACTGAATCGCACCTCATAATGTTCCCCCCACTCGTTAATACTAATTGGGATATCAGGAATGCTTTTTCTGTTCAGGCGGCGAATCACTTCCCAAAATTGCGCAAGATTTCGTGACATAGACACCTTTTTAATAATTCCATTAAAATATTGTTTTTTATTGAACCGGATTAGGTTTTTGCACTGTTGTTTTTTAACAAGATAGGTTTTAGTGACTGAGTCTGTAAATGAGTTTTGTCTGCAATCCTTAAGAGCTAGTTGCAACCCCTTCTTTGATTTCTTACATTGATAATCCAACCAAGGTTGGTTATTTCGAGTTTCTGTTCAACCTATCGGAATTTTTTTAGTCATAGACAATTCTACAGATGCATCTTTTATAGATGCTAAAAGAAACTGATTTATTTCATTAATACTTGAATTATTTTTATCATTTTGTAGAAGCTTATGTAAAATAATATTATTGAAAGCCTCGTTTAGTTCGTTATCCCAGTAAAGTTTTTCCACATAATTAATTTTCCGATCAAAAATCATATTACCATTGCGTCTCAAGATATTTTTTGTATCAATAACAACTTGACATGGAAGATGGTCAGAGTACATATCAATATTACAATTACCCGAATCGAATAACAAATTTATAAGGTTTATATTAATCCAACAAAGATCTATAGTTGATTTTCCTAAGCTGCTAACATAAGTATACTGGCTTGGAGTATCATCGGAGTACGCCTATTCAGTATTAACATACCATGATCTTCCATAAAATGTATCAATTTTCTACCCCGAGAATTTACGACATTATCTAGTACAAGTCTTTCTGGGTTCAAATATGATTGGTAACATAAGTCGACCTCTATTTCATTAAGTGTTCCAATTCTAGCATTAAAATCTCCTAGAATCATAATATTTTCTGAAGGAAGCTGTAACATTGACTCGTAAAACATTTCTAAACAAAAATCTATTTCCCTGTTAGGGGAAAAGTAAACTATACATAAAGCAAAACTTAATGTATTAAAACTAATATCAACTAGTAGCCATAGGTTTGTTTTTTCAATAACATTGACATTGAATTGTTTATTAACAAATAAGAATATGCCACCACTGGGTCTACCTTTTGATTTTTCTTTGGAATATAATACGGATTGAATTTATTTGAATTTTTTCCTGGAGCACCGGTAATTCCAATGCCCAAGTTTCATACAAGCATACAATGTCAAAATCAGATGGATATTCTTTGTTTTCCAGTAGAATAGCTCATCAAAATTTGCATAGCCTTGACAGGTCCAAAAAAATATTCTTAGTCAGTCCCCTGACGTTGATTGCCGGGGTCTTACATCGTTTTTTGTTCCATTTTCTAGTGTTTCTTTAGGCCTTGTTTTAATTAGCGGTTTTAATATTCAATAATAGCATAACAAATAATGCGAGAAAGTGGATGCACATGAACAATACGAGTGTTTGGTCACTCATGGGTATTAAATTTGACATAATATTGTATTTGGATTGGTGTTATAATAAGTTCGATAATAATAATGGCGGAACTTTCTGAATCAGTCTGAGACCAGTGGGGACTGACCGGTACAAAGAGAAAGAAAGCAAGGCAAATTTCTAATATCTAAAAGATTTTAACACAAACCTGTACGGATTATGTGCATAATGAACCATCATGTGTTTCTCGACGTCTAACCTCTCACATCTATAGGGACATTTACTACAACTGAATTCGTGCGTCCGCATATGCTCGGTAAGAAAACCCTCGTCCTCGGTCTCATAGTCACACTTCTCACATTTATGCACCCTCCTTTCTACCATCTCCGATTTGTCATTGCGTATCAGACACTTGTGCATCTCCATCTCCGATTTGTCCTTGTGTATAACATTGTGCGCGCGTAGGTCGCTCTCAATATCCGATTCATATGGACATATACCACATTTTAATTTTCTCTCCCCTTGTGACTTACGATGCTTCCGGGTAAGCATATGCTGGGTCATATTAGTCTTATGCCTAGTCTCGTATTTACAACTCTCACACTTGTACATCTCCACCTCCGACTTGTCCATGTGTATCAAATTATGGATTTTTAGGGAGGACTCAATATCTGTCTCATATGTACATTTATCGCATTTAAATTGTCTCTCAAATTTGAGAGCACGATGCGTCATATTGTGCCGCACCAGAGAGGCCTTATGCTTGGTTTCATAGCTGCACGCCTTACACTTGTACATCTCCACCTCCGATTTGTCCTTGTGTATCAAATCGTGCGCGCGCAGAGAAAACTTAAAATCTGTTTCATATGGACATTGATCGCATTTAAATTTTCTCCGCGCGTTGGGATCACGATGCCTCATCATGTGCCGAATCAAATCAGACTTATGTTTGGTCTCATAGTTGCACGTCTCGCACTTGTGCATATTCACCTCCGATTTGTCCATGTGTGTCAGATTGTGCTTGCGTAGGTATTTTTTATAATCAGTTTCATATGGACATTTTTCACATTTAAATTTTCTCTCCGCTTTGGGATCAGAATGTGATATCATGTGCTGCGCCAGAATGAACTTATACTCGGTCTCGAACTCGCACACCTCGCACTTGTGCATTGATTTTGTGACGAAGGGGCATTGGCAACACTTGTGTGGCATGTCGTCTGAGTAACAAGGCATTGCGTTTTTAATGTCGAAAGTGCTCTTTGCAGGACACTTAAGACAATTCTTTTTATCTGCAAACAACGTACGGATATATTAGAAATTTATGAGCAAGCATGAAAATCCATCTCAATTAACAACAAAAAAAACATTCATTTTTAAGTAAGATTTTCACAGAATAATTTTAAATTTTCTATTACAATTGTTTTGCGAATAGAATAGAACTGTCCACTTTATGTCATTTTCATCATAACCTCACTCTAATACCCTAATTACTAGAAGATCTGATGACAAAACACAAATAAAAAAATCACCCAAGCTTGAATTCAAGCATCAGAAACAATGATGTTATTACCTATTTATTTAGCTGTAAATGAATAGAAGCAAAATTTTCAGGGTTCTCAGAACAAACATTCACATTTATTTTATTATTTTGTAAAATTTTAGAATGTTTTTAGGACATATTAATGAACATCAAGTTTTACTCTCAATGCTATATATATTTTATGTCTCCATATCCAAAAATGTTGTTAAAAATGAATTACTGTTTTACATAATAAGTATTTTATGAAAAATACTGTGCGAATATTCCTTCTTTAAAAAGAATAAAAATATAAACTCATCTGGATATTCCTGCAATATTTTCTACATGTTATGTTCTATTAATATGTACGTATATTAAATCGAACATTCTATGAATAATCCGTCAGAAGAAACATATTCCTGTGATATTTTATGGATATAACCAAATACACGACAAAATACTTTCCACGATGTGGGTATATATATTAGGGTGTTTTTTTGAATAGTTTTTTCTTCGGTCCCATTGGCTAATATTTTAGAAATTGACCTGAAAAATTTTCTCCCAAAATTTCAGCTTCCTAAATCAAACCTGTGAACGGTGCAAACTGAGCTTGTTTCCTATTTAATTAACATGGGAAAAACGACGTTTTTACTCAAACATGAATAGCTGGTAGATTTTTTTTAAATAATAATTTCTAAAATGGAATGGTTTTCATTGGAAAAAAATTAAGAAATCCATCTTGCATTAAAATAACAATTATTTTTATGTGAAATAAAATGTTTTTTTAATGAACTTTTTAAATTTAAACCAATGTTCAATAATTTTTTTAATATTTTTTTTTATTAAATGTAGGATGTTTTTTGGCGATGGTCTTGTAACAAATATTGAGTTTGGTCTCCATTCTTTGTAAAATAATTAAAATATTCGATTAGCGCTTAATTATTATTAAGTTAATAATAGATAGATATAATTAGAAATAGAAAATTTTAATCATAAAAAATTATTTTTGTTTTCTTAACTGTTAAATCTGGATCAATACAGTTTTTAATCTTCAATTATTTAATTTTCTGAATTAAAATAATTCACAGTCCAGTCAGACAGTCCAAAAAATTTTAGATATAACTTTCCTTTAAAAATTAATTGAAAGAAACCGATTTTTAAGGGTTTAAAAGAGCATATCTTTGAAAATAATGTATTCACGCCACGTAATGTACCAGCTATTATTCATGTTTGAGTAAATCGTCGATTTTCTCATGTTAATTAAATGGGAAACAAACTCGGTTTGCGCTGTTCATAGGTCTAGATCAAACCGAAGCTAAATTTTGGGAGAAACTATTTTAGGTCCAATGCTAAATCGAAAATAAAATAAATAAAAAAAACACTTTAATATATATTTTTAATTATCCTCACATCACGATACCCGCCAACAAAACACAGGTTATGTTATAGCATAGCCTATAGAGAAGTAGTCTATGGTCATGCTCTTCTTCTTCAAATGCTCGTGTACGTGTACTTATTAAAAGATATGAAATGAACTACTACATAATTCATTTAATTTTAGGAATTTTCTGACAGCTGTTTCCATTTTTGGACGTTTTTAAGACAAAATGGATAATTTTATGATTTTTATGATTTTAGGACACTCTGAGAGCCCTGAATTTTCTTATTATGTTTCATTTTAAGTATATTCAGTCAACTGTCTTCTTGACCTTGTTAACCTATGCCGTGGTACAAGTTGCTTTACTTAACTTACCCGCCGAACATCCGCAATATAAAGTTGGCGTCACTTCGTTCATAGAATTAGATCTAAAACAAAACCATATCCTTATAATATTATAAGTTTTTTTTAAAGCGGTTTGGCTTCGGAAAACTGGATCGATTAGCCATGGAAATTTTTAATCATTTGGTTGTTAAATTAAAAATAAAGTAGTCGATCCCAAAAATAATTAAATATATTGAGAAATATAATGCTCCTATTATATTTTGGAAAAAAAACATTCTGCTAATTTAAGAAGAAAATTATTTGCGACAAACTTATGCTGTTGTATTAAATTTATCGAGGAGTTTAGAAACAACACAGTTTTTGTGATTATTTATGTTTCAAATTAGTTTATAATTAGAGGCTGTTTCTCCAAAACAAACTATCTTAAATTAAAGTCATTAATGAGTGAATTTATGTACAAGGGGTACAAAGTAGAAGTTTATACAGTTGACCTATTTTGTGACCACTTAAGCCTTTAAGACTATCTGTTTAATTCATGAAAGAAAATACAGTGACATATTTGGGATATATATTATTATATTTGGGATATTGACAACCACAAAAGGAAGGCTCATGCAAAAATCCCGTATTCTATTCCCCGTATTATAAAGCCTTTAAGACTAGCTGTTAGTCTGGACAAAGAAAGTTATTTTTACTTTCGCAGTGGCATAATACTTACTCATCGTCTAGTTCATCTTTAATATCAATCACCTCACATTTAATACTTTCAATTCCATCAGTTTCATAACACTTAATTTCACTCATTTCATCATTTTCAACATCGGAACGTTCTCTTTTAACAGTTATTGGTTTGTCGAGTTCATGGGATTCCTCAAATTTGAGCATATCTTCAAGAGTAATCCTGTCTGCGCTACCACCATGACGCACCACGTCACAATATTTCCCAATCCTCTGTTCTACCTCCTGACAAGCTTTCATAAATTCGTAATATATTTTGATGCTGGTTATGCATGGACTACAAATCGGGGGTTCATGGAGAGGGTCCATATCCTTTAAAAACGAGACGGAATCGGACTTAATATGTACCAAATTAATTCATAAAATAGGCATTACAAGAGAACAGTTAGGTCTCTTGGGTATGGCACGAAACTATTGAAAAATTTAAACAATAGATATCATATTATGCAAGTGATGTGTAAGAAAGTTAATCGTCTACTTAAACCTCGAATAGCATTACCGGTACCGGTAGTAAGATATCGCACATCTCTACATAATACAAAGTTAATCGACACCAATACATTAGCCTATGAATTGCTTAACTTAAATTACCATTTGGGGCAAACAATTTCTAATCATATCCTTTAAAAGTTCTTCATCTTTCCAGTCCGATTTGTTTTCAATGAGCGACTTACACAATCGGCATGACTGAGGGATTTCCATATTTATGTCTTCTTTACTCATCATCTGCCTTGGAAAAACGTCCTTCTCTTTAATAACTACCTTGTAATCGTTAGCCATGAGCGTGGTGGTGCACTGTGATTTAAAGTCAAAACAGTACTGAAGCATGTTCAAACACCGGGTGCAGGCAACGGCATAGTCGCTAATGTTAAAGTCCTACAATCAAATATAAACATTCGCTACTGGGTAATTACATAAAAGGCTTACTATGGTAATCTGCAAAACCTCCATTTCATTTTTCATGTCCTCGATAATCTGATTCTCATAAGCTGGTGTTATCTCAAGACATAACCGACATATTTGTTTATTAGAATCGCCCATGTCAGTGTTATAAATTAACAATTTAATAATATCTAACTAATAATAACCTGACATAACCATGACACAACCCGTGCAAGACGCATGAAAATAACAATCGAAACATAGACAAATTTAAAAAAATTGTTTCTCTATGGACTGTGGCTCTCTCTTCTGTGACTATGGATTTAACCACAAAGCAAATACAAGGATCTTCTACACATGTACAACCACAAAACATGCACAGGTCTAAAACTAATAACCACAGTCACACAATTAATTTCCATCACCTCGACACTCTCCCTAATAAGAGCCTAACTATAGTGACACCTTGTTAACATTAGAAGTTGTTATTTTCTAAAGACAGTTGTAACAATATTATGCAAAATCTGTACTACGGTAACCACCTTGCTAGCCTCAAATCAACAAGGCCATATAATTGTTAAATTTAGTTCAAATGTACCCTCAAGTACCCTGTGACTAACTTCAAAGTGGTGGTTTTAGGTTAGGAAACCTTTCCAGTATCCTTTTTATTAGAAAATTCTGCCGCTCTAGACAGCGTTGGGTTTGCTATTACAATTGTACTAAATCTATTACAATTGCATAGTACTTACTTAGTACGCTATTACGGCAATCGATAATAAAGCCAAATTCTATTACGATTTCAATATAGGTACAATATTCATTAATTTTTGTGTAAAAATATCGTCACCGAAAACCGATATTAATAATATAATTTTAATATATTCTCCAAACAATAACAGTTCAACAATATTTACATTTTCCACTATGAACTCTGTCACTGCATACGGCGCCGGCGTACGAATCGTACGATACGCATGCGCCGTGCCACCTATCATATTACAGTTCCGACCAGAGACATTTTTAAAAGGTCTCTTGTTCAGACACAGAACCACATCAACCAAGGATTATAGATAACACGATTTCTTATCGGCCACGTGTTAGACAAGATCTGACGTCAGCGGTTAAGTTTGGCCGGCATCCTTTTGCGCCAACGGTCGATTCCAAATTGATGCTTGGTCAGATAACCCTTCTCTAGCCACGATTTTAATGTACAAATGACACACTACACAAACGCCGGAAAATACACCGGTGGGGCAATGACCCTATGCCGTACGTATCCGCTGACGTCAAAAGCGTGGTGGGGGCCTACGAGATTTGTCTAACGTTGCGCTTATGGGGATAAGCAATCCTGTTTAGTCTATCATAGACAAATAGTCTATAATCGTTGCACATCAACCACATGAGTGGTAAGTTCTCTTTCTTCTGTGGTTCAGACTTAACTCAGGTTTACTTGACTCAGGTTCGTTTCAGTGAATTTAGATTTAGTAATTCACCGCCATCCGCCAGGTCGCAGAAGGGATTCTCTGACCTGTGTACGTCGTTCATCGAGATATATGCAATGAAATAACGAAATACATAAATATACTTTCGTTTGTATCCGAATTGGGTGGCAATATCAGGTATTCGTAATTAATTTGTTATTGTATGCACTTAATAAAATGTTGCGTACCTTAATATGTAGCTATATGTATTTTTTAAATATCCCGCTAAATCTAGTACAATTTAGTACAATCTATTACAATTGGATGCCATGTTTTAGTACAAAACATTTCAACCAAAAACCCAACGCTGGTTGTAGAGGTTAATTATTAAATAGTGCCGAAAGCTGCAATGTATGGCAACAAAAAGGGGATG